>WBMY01031618.1:415481-493855 GCA_013397315.1 Donacobius atricapilla
AAAAATTCAAATAGTAAAGATATTAAATCTACAATATATTTGAAAAGAAATTAAAGTGTGCATAATTTTTAGCATTGTGTTTTTCTGCTAGCCATTACAATAGAAAATAAATACGTAATGATCCTTTCCTAAGATGTGGTAAATTTAGAACATTGTAGGGTGAATTTCTGCTCTGGAAAAATTTCAAAAACATAAACATTCTTATCTGTCCCTGTTGCTCACAGAAATCTGTGCAGAATCTAGTTAAGTCATCCAGCTAGCTCATTTATCCTTTTGGAAATGATTTTACTGCTTGTAGGACTTTATATTCTGGAGTACTTGCCTAGATTTCATTTTATGTCTTTCAATGGCAAACCTCAGTAAAGAAAAATTTATATATAGATAATAACCTACAAAAATAGCAATAAGGGGAGAAAAAAGGCTTTTTTGGAGGTTGTGGCTCTTTAAGAATCCTTGGTTGGCAACTCCTGAGTAATGAGAAAATGTCCAACTCGATAACTGTAAATTGGATTGAATCAGCTCACAGAGATGCAACATTGGAAGAAGTGCTGATTTTGGTTATTTCACAACTGCTAGATGCGTTATTATAAACTAGAAGTTAATCAATTCTGAAAGTAATCATAGAGCACAATTGGGAAAGAAAAGCTGACATGACTGAGGAGGATGTATCTTCTCAAGTGTTGAAGAAGGACTCAGCACATTGTATTATTTTTATAAAATTGTAATAGCTTATACCTTAATATAATATCTGAAACAATACAAAAATTCCTTTTTTTTACTGAGGAATGAATTAGAAACACACATGCCGAGGATGGTGAGGGTAGAGGCAAATCACAATAAAGATATGCAAAAAACATTCTTGTAACTTTTAAAATGTGCACTGAGCAGATTAAAAAAAAAAAAAAAAAGTTGATAAATTTTGAAGGCTTGAATTTCCCCTTGTCTTCCCCCAGATCTGTCATCTGCGTGCTATTTATTGTCCTGGGAAGATGACCTGCATCATATGTCCTAGATACTTCTGCTAGAATTGAACAACAGTTTGTGAAAGGATAAGAAAAATAATTGTCTTGCTTATTTTCTACACAAGGTAGATTAGTGCTTGTTGGTTTTGCACTCTTACTTCCTTTTAAAAGGAAAGATGAATTTCCCAATCTTGTTCTACATTTGAAGGTTTTGTTTAATATAGAACTTGGAAAAAAAATACCCTTGCTAAAACAGATATGCTGGCAAAGAGAACTTTTGGCAGTGCAGCTTACTCTATGTGACAAACTGTTTAACTCATTCAACAGAGTCAATTTACTAGTATAGACTACATGTTTACCTCAGCCTGGGAAAGGTAGGAATATCTCTGTGCAATTGGGTTTTTTTAAATGTAGAAAACCTTACCCATGGTCTGACATTTCCCCTAAGACACACAGGCATGAGACTCTTCTATGATTCTGCCCATACTTCCTACACTATAAATATTTACATGTGTTTTTCTTTAATTACATTAGTGTACCCAGAAGCAGCAGCACACTCCTCCAAAGCTGAATAAACCCTGAAGGAGAGGTCTATTCTTAAAGGAATTAGAAGGAAGGAAATTAGCCCCAATCCTGCACACACTTAAGCACCTGCAGAACTTAATGATGTGCAATGCTCAGCTGGAGATCAATAACAAGCATTTAGCATACAGTTAATGCTTTCTTCAGTGATTGCAAGGTCAAACTCTTGTTTCCGTATTTAAGTAGTAGGAACATCTTAAAGACATGAGATAAAATGCACTTGAAGACATCATTTTCATATGTATGATAATGTATGACTACAACTAATATTAAAATTGAGGAAAACGTTGTTGTTTCTCTGGCACTTTTATCTCTAGATCAAATATCACAATAATTATATATTCATAAAATACTTAACATCAGTGAAAGGTATTTTGAAATCCTATTCTGCAACGTACCTGTATTTCCCTAGATGACAGCAAATCAAGCTCTGACGAGTATAAACCAGCTGTATTCCTAAAGCAAAAAGAAACCCCAAAGAGTCAGCCAAAAAACACCAACCCCCCAATTTTTGCTGCTTTTCATTGCACCTCCAAAATACTTCTCTAACACTTCCTTTAATACACTTGTAATGATATCACATTTCCACATTTCACTTTTTTTTGGTCCCAAGCCATAAGCCTTCCACACAACCAGCAGCCATACGGATCAACAATTCATGTGGCCTAGAACATTCTATCTGCTTTTGTTATGAGCTTGTACAGTTCCATAAAATCTGTATATTTGAGCAGATATAAGGAGCAAAATACCTCATTTACTTCTGTGCATGTCTCTCCAGACACCATGAAACATCAGAACACAGACCACATTTTTCCATTCTGTGCAAAAGAAAGGAAGGAAGTGAAGCTTGTCTCTGGATGATGCAAGGAATCAGATGAAACAAAATTTAACCAAGAACCAAGCAGGAAGCTGAGCTGACAACAACATCGTGGTAGAGAAGAAAAATGACAACATGCTGAGTTTTGTTCTGGGGAGGCTGAAAGCTGGCTAACTTCTTCTGCACTCAGCAGGACAAAATTGCAACATAGTAGAGCAAAATCCACAAGTGTCTTCAAGAATATAGCTGCTTTTTTTTTTTTTGGTTCAATTATTATTCTACTTGGCAATTCTGTACTTCATTAAATGTATTCAGCCCTTTCACTCTTTTCTTTATTCCAATACAGAACTTGAATTAAGGCATCAGCTCCTCCTTCATTGCTTGCCAATACTCAAGACAGAAATATTTCACTAGAGACGTGATAAAGGAGAGGATTCATTAGCAAGAAACATCAATACACTTTTGTGGCCTTAAAAAAACAATCATAAAGGAGAAAGTGGGCTGTATCCTTGGCATAAACAAATATAACCTTAACAGAGCAACACATCTAAATTTGCAGTTTTAGATATACGTGTAATGTTTCTTAATTTAGAAATCTTCAAAATCACACACAAAAAAAGATCACACACACAAAAAAAAGATCAGACTAAAATGATATAGAGTTTTACAGAGTACACATGGCCTGAGTTCAGACTAAATTAATTTAAAAAACTGGAACTGCAAGAACAGGTGGAAAGCATACTCATGGAACTATGGTATGACAAAAAGCCACAAACCTTATCAGAATTGGAAATAATTGTGTGTTGAGAAGCTCTAATACTGTCATTGGTACACTATCAAAGAAAAATCATGCTAAAAGATTGTATCATTCAAATGACAGAAATAATCATAATTCAGAGCAGTGTTGCACAGGACATCAGAGGTGACTATCTACTCATCTACTAATCTGTAAAGACCATGTAGAGAGTTGACCTTGGCTGGCTGCCAGACCCATCTACTCTCTCACTCCCTCTTCTTAATAGAAGAAAGGAAGAAAATAAGGTGGAAAAACTTGTGTTGAGATCAATTCAATTTAATAAGAAAAGCAAGAGGCACACATGGAAGCAAAGTAAAAAGAATAATTTACTCAATACATTCCACCAGTAGGCAGATGTTCAGCCATGCCCAATGTGAAGATTCAGAAAAACATTCAACACATTCATTTTTCCTAGGTGTACCTGCAGCCTGAAGAAATATAGTAAGGATCAAAAGACATGAGCAACAAAGATGTCCAAAGTGAATATGCTCCAAAAGATAATGTTGTAGCTTGAGTATGTTGATTCTTTCCCCTCTTGCTTTCAAAGTAAGCTGCCTTCAGGCTTAATCCTTATGTATCAAAGAGAACAAACATAACAAAAAATGTTTTAGGGAGAATTTTCAAACTTGAAGATGTTATAAGGTGCTTGTTTCAAGATCTGATGAAAGCTTTCTTCAAACCAAGTTTATTTCAGGCTTGAAATGAACATGGAAATATTTATCACACTGGTTTGTCGTCCTGTAAAATGGACATAGCTCTCTCCTTCCCTGTCTTCAGGTCTTTGAGGTCTCGGGACTGTGAACGAGTCTGGGCCATTCTTGCACCTCTGCATCTCAGTATCTCTCCCGGTCTTTGATAGATGCTTGGGGAGATAAATAGAGGAAATCCAACTCACCCATTAATCTCAGCATTAGAAGAGAAACACCTGTGAAGACAGTTCAACATTTTCTTATAAATTCTGAGGACCATTCTTCTCTGTTCTTGTAGAAGCCTTTTTTCTTATCAGGGTTTCTTTCCTATATCTGTGTAAGCAATTACTAAGAAACCAAACCATTTAGGAGCTCATCTTCAACATTTCCAAAACCCCTTGATCTCAGTCACTCCTGTGGCATTATACATATACCACTCATCTGGTTCACTGCCAGACACTAGGTTCCAGCCTCTTTCAGAGGATGCCTTCTGTTAGGCCAGGCTCTGAAGATATCAAAGGACCCCACCCACCTAAGGAACTTCATAAATTAGTCCTCCCAGTCTCTTACAACTCTGTGCCTTGCCTTATACTTATCAGAAATCAGATTGCGTAGATAAACAGGGCTTCCCATTCCTCTGGATAGGATAGGTGATTCTAACCCTTTACAAGGTATTTCCTGATTTGTGTTCTCTTAGACCATGTGGAAAGTTATCTCCTGCTGCCTGTTTTTCCAAGAATCCAGCTGTCATTGCCAGGTAAATCCAAACGAACAATACTTTCTTCCACCTTTCCCGCAAACCCGAGATGAGTGTCCATTAATACATGCATAGATAACTTAGTACTTCTGTGCAAGAATCTATCTACTCTCCTATCCAGGAAATTGCAGGAAGAAGAAGAAAAGGAAAAAGGTAACTTATCCACTGCCTGGGGCATTGCAGCCTGCCTCATCTCATCCCTAACTTTGATGCCCTCTTTTCTTTTCCATAAGTTCTTGTATCTCTTACTATACAAATCTGCAGCTTTGTTCTTGTGCTTATGTAGCACACAGTGTAGTGGCATCTCAGCACACACAAAGGATTTGCAGAAGAAACTGTATTACAGAATTCTTATGGAATAATTTGCTAGAAAGTCTGCAGTTGCATCATTACCCAGTTTTGGGAACAAAGCAGTAGTGGAGGAAGAGTCACAGGCGAAGGTCTTGTACTTCAACCTGGCTGCCAAAAGTGTTCATAGAAAATTTATAACAAATGGCACTGAGAACATAGTCTAGTTTTTTAAAAAAAAATGTTTCAAGCTGACTGCAAGTCAAATTAGACTATAAAGCCTCTGACTCCATTGCTTATTACAGTGTTTGTGTACTCTTCTCACAAATTATAAAGTAACAATATCAATAAAGAGAAATCTCTTAAGTCCTGATTTAGCCTCTCCTATTTCTCAGTTAATGGGGTTTTGTGTGTTTCAGCTTTCAAAAGTGCATTCATTTTTCATTCTAGTAACAGTTTGCAATTTATAATCTTTTTACAAATACTCTGGTTGTTATTTTTGATCTTGACTAAAATAAATCTGAGTAATTCTGAGCCTTTTTACCTACCCTCAGTTCCCTTACAGTGTCTTTTCTAAACTTTCCAGCCCTGCAAGCATGGAAAATGTTGGTGGTTTTGTTTGTATAGTGAGGGGAAAGAGAGATGACCAGCATAGTGAAAACTGAAAGACGTAAAAAATCTTATTACCTAGGCTGCAAATACATAAGGCATGTTAAAAGAACAGACTGGATAGTGGAGCAGTCTGGGCTGACAAAATGTGTCTCTTTTTCGCATTTTCCTTGTATAAGAAGAAAAGCAAAGAGGGAATTATTGAGTGGAAAGTGAAGTAAATGAAACAGTTGCAATATTTTATAAATGTGAATTGCATTAATATTTGTAAACAGTTAGGGTCCAATATTTGTTTTTACCTAAAAAAAGGGCAGTAACAGCTCCCTAAGAATTGGGCAGGTTTTATGCTATCATTCTGCATGACATTTGCATTAAATTACTATGTACTGAGACCAGAAAAAGCACCTTGCTGATAGTTATAGTGAAATGTCTGAATTACTTATAGTCAGAGACACTGGAATTGTGCATATTAACCAGTTTTTTAGAAAGGTAACCATCAGATTGCCTGTTTTTAAATCTAAAAATCTAGCAGTATTTAACACAGAACATCGTGGTAGGAATTTTTTTTAATTATAAAAAAAAATATTCAAAAGTTTCATTCCTGAATATTTAGCACACTATAAATGTATTGTATCAAGAGACTGATTGGGCATCACAGAACAAGACCTCTTTTGAAAATACCTTAAAACTTATTTCTACCAATCTATATTTATGTTTATTATGGCTCGTGATACAGTGTATAGTGTAAACAGAAGGAGCAAACAGGAATACCCCACAGAATACCATTGCCAGCAAAAGTCTCTTTCAACAGGAGGGCTACATTTTATTTAACCTTTTCTCACCTTGATTTAGCAAATAAGTATTTTAAAAACTGCACCTGCTTGGACACCACCAGCTATCCCAGTAGGCGTCTCTACCTTCTTTAACTTTTTTTTCCTCAGTTCCTTTGAGATTCAATCTCTCTGATCTCAGTATGGATGAAGAGATCTGTTTTTTTCTTCAATACTGTGCCCCTCACAGTGGAGCCTGTTTTCATGTGATTTTTTAAAGCTGCCTGGTTTAACACTGTAATTTCCAAATCTGTTATAGATCCTGCCATAAGGATAGGAAGGAAAAAAGGTTGTTAAAAATTCCCTCTCTCTTTATTCTTCTCCTTGTTCATCCTGTCAGATCCCTTTCTTCTTTATGACTATAGTTCTGTTGCTTCCTGCTGAGTTTCCAAACTATCCTCTCTGACACTGACCTTATGTCAACAGCCCTAGATCCCCAAAATTAGTGTCTGTGTTTTTCTAACCTGATAATTGTTTCAAATACCACCTCCTTCAGATCTCCACTTGTCTGTGGGTGTCCCAGATTACCCAATTAGTCAGCTGCTTTAATTACACATCCTGAATATATTTTGTTTCTATAATTAACACTGTAACATTAGGATAGTTACAAGACTAGCCACATTTCGTTCTCTATAATTTTGACAAAATAATTAGGGCAAAATAAAAGCAATATTTATTTATATTCATTTGAACATTTCAGTCCCGTGCATTTTTTTGCTAAACACAGAGCTACTGGGCAGTGAATAACTTAATAAAAGCAGCAAAAATAAGTTTAAATAATAATTTCTTCTTAGTTCCCAATTTAGAGGTAAACTATATTTCATTACTTCCAACACTTCATCACTTCCAACACTTTCATAACTCACTTTCTAGCCCAGATGTTGGTTTCCATAATCCTGAGAAAAGCACATTCCCCTGTTTCAACAATGCCCTCCTGTTTTATCTTTTTAGATGTTTCATAAACAAGTATCCACAAAATATCAGCACAGCGTCCAGCTTAAATAATTGTCCTTCTGCAAGCACCAGATAAATGATAAGACACATTTAATTGGATCTGGATTTGTCAGAGGCATAGGGCAGCTCGCACTTTCATCAAGGTGCTGGGTGCGGAGTATACAGGACTCCTGTCCCACTCACACAGTGGGTAAGGCTGATACACATTGCAGTTGCAGGCACACCAGCTGGATGTGCTGAGTGAAGTAAAAATTTTGGTTTTCACTTAAAAAAATATACAGTTTTGAAAGAAAAAAAATATTACAAAGCTGCATTCTTTCTTTTTTTTCCCCCTTGCCTCACATATTGAGCTTGTAGACAGACAGTTTATGTCTCCTCTCTGTAGTCTCATTTTCCCCCTGGTGCCTAGCTTAAATTTTCATTTGGCAAAGCATTTAGCATCCTTCCACTTCATTATGATATTGATTTGGACAATCAAAATTAGCTCCACCGTACACTGGAGGATAAGCCTTCTACGCAAGAGATAATATCAGAGTGGTATTACCAGGTACATTTATGCTTGAGTAACTCAACGTTTTAAAAGATTTTGATTCAGTTTCTAGCTGTGACACAGCCTTAATATGTAGTGGTGCACTGTGTGTCTCTGAGCTACATATCTATGTCAAAGCTGTGCATGTTTAACTCGTAGTTTGGATAATTTCCCTGAGGGTTTTTTTTATGTGTTGGTTTGGTTTGGTTTGGTTTCTTCGGGTTTTTTTTTTTTTTTTAAGTGTACACATGTATAACATTATGCAAATGCAAGTTTGAGGGATCTGGATAAGATTTTGCTTGGTATTAGCACACAGGGATAAAGATCCCATTGCAGCTTATATGTACCAACATATTTTTAAATATATGTACTCCTTTAATCTCATTTCTGTGTTAATAAATGTTGGTTGTTTCTTTAATATCAATGCTAAAACCACACTTTTAACATTACACCAAATCAAAAATTAAAAAATCTGAAGACTCCGCAACTCTCCGGTGCCTCGCTATCCTTATGATCAAAATGTTTATCTTCATGTTTGCTTTAATGCCATTTCCATGCCCTACATGACAGTCCTGTGTACAGAGAAACTTTTATTCTTGACCTCTTTAAGCATGTTTAAGTTTTATCCACCTCATGACCAACTACTCTGCTGGGCACACTTTAATCCTTTACAAATCTTGTGGGTTTAATCCAAACTTATTCTTAGACAGAAAAATAAATCACCACCACCATCACCACCAAAAAAAACCCAAAAAACAAAAAAACCTCCAACAATACCAAAAAACACTTGTCCAAAACAAGAAAAAAAAAATCCGGAAGAGCTTTCTAAATCTAGTAGTGTATTTCTATTCATTACTAAAATTGTAATTAAGTATTGCTATTGTCAAGAGCAATTATATTTTGAAGACATTTGTGTCTTGATAAAGCTACTCTTCAGACTCTACAAGTCTGATCTAAAGTGGATCTTTTTTCTCATTTTGGATTTTTTATTGTCAATATGCTCTTCAGGATTCAGTTTTATTTTTTCAGTGTTTCATTCTGGTAAAAGAAAGCAAAGAGAGGATGTGATTTAGCAGATCATGGGATAAACTGTAAGTTGTTCTAGTGAGCTGCAAGTGATAAGTAATACATACTATTACTTCTGTGCTTAAGATCAAGCTCTCTTGAAAGCTTCTAACAAGGCAGAAGTGATTTGTCTTCAACTTGGTTTCTTAGTTAAATATCTTGACGCATATATTTAAAAATCAGTTATTTTAGGGAATTTCTCTCATTTATGCTGTGTTCACACAAACAAAATACACCATCATAATTGCTACTTCTTGAACCTTCAAAAACAGACAAGCTCAGTTCATGCAACTAACAAACAACGTTTTATTTTATTGAGTTCCATTTCAGTTTGGTAAAAAAATAATAACTATATTTATCAGTTTAATTGTCTATAAATGAAACATTTTATGTTACATATGTTGTTGCAAGTTGTAAGGATATAGACACACCTGTATGTTCTGCTCTTACTTGCTTAAAAACTATTTTGTTCATAAAGAGATAACCAATACCTTTTTCTATTCTGACAAAAATAATAGTTATATAAAATAATAAATGTATTACTAATACAGATAAAAATATAGTGTTTATTCCGGCAGTAATATACTGAATGTATGTGTATTCAGCATATTATTATATGGTGAGGGAGATGCTATGAGGCAGGTGTATCACTAAATGATGTAGTTAATGAAAGTAGTATGTGGAAATCCCTCAGTCGACATTCCTCTGCAATGTTTGTGTGACAGGAAACGTTCTGATTTGGAAGTTTAAGTGCCCAAGAGGAATCTAAATTCATCTTCTGGCTGAGATAGAAAAGAAACACAAAAGCAAGTGAAGGACTAAATCCAGTTTGAGCTATCACTACAGGAGTTGGAACATAAGTCCCGATCAGTCTTGTCCAAAGTATTGCAAATGGTGTAATCATGAAAATGCAGCAAACGATCAATAGTGAGGACCTGAAATCAATTTATGCAAGATGTTATCCAGTTTAGATTCAATGTATAATGATGAAATGTAAAAGCTCAAATACTTATCTGCAAATTATTATCATCAAATAATTGTTCTTTCAAAATTTTAAGTCTAATAAAATGTCTCTTTATGTCTCTTTGTCTAATATAGACCAATTTTGCTATCATCTGCCAGTTTTCCCCTTGAGCTTATTTATGTGATCAAACTGAAATGTTTAAAGGGATATCACTACTTCTGGTGTATCTGCTCCAACATCAAATGGTCCAGTCAGGGGCTGAGGAAAAGATGTTATACAATCAGTCACTTCTTCAGCCAAACTACTTATTGTTAAAACATGATTGTCTACAGTTAGACTCATAAAGATGTTTGATACACAATAAAGTACAGGCTGAATTTCAAGTGTAATAGAAAACTGCTGTTTCTGCAGATTTCACCAGGATGTACAGAGAGAGCAGTCCTTTATCTACAGCAGTTTACAAGACTTAAAGGGAGCAAAGACAAAGCCTGACAGAAAGGATGGTAGCCTGATATGAAACACATTAACATAGATTCAAAAGCTTACCTTGGACACAAAACTGATTTGACTTGGATGCTGAGGACAAAGACAGGCCAGGATGTGCTCTGAGAAACATCTGTGCACCAGTAACAAAAAGAGGAATATATTCAGAAAAACACACGTATATGGAAAAGGAACAAAACCTTTTTGTTGTTTTTACTTTCCTTTAATTTCATTCCTACTGAAAGCACTGGGGCAGACTGCCCAGAGAAGTTGTAGGGGCTCCCTCACTGGAGACATTCAAGAGTTGTCTGGATGCAATTCTGTGATGGTCCTGTTTGAGCAGGGAGGTTAGACCAGACGACCCACTGTGGTTTCTTCCAACCTGACCTATTTTGTGATTCCGTGATGATTTTTGGTGTCCTGTGCTTTGTATGCTTATACTACTATTATGTAGAGATACAGGAGTGTTTAGGGAAGGAAGTCACCACAGTCTGGAAATTTTGCTGCATGGTTTTACTTGTGTATCAAGTATTATTTTGGCCTCTGTTCTCCAAACATATCTCCTTTTTCTAATGAAGTCCTTCAATATTTTGCCAGGATGGTCAATTTTTTTATTCTGGTTATCAGCTTCACATACCTGTATCAAAATTGAAACTGCAATGATGCTTTTAGAGGAACTGTTCAGTCCAGCTGCCAGAATTTCAGTGGTTTTATGTCTTGTTATAACTTTAAAAAGTGCATCTGCATTCTGGGATTCATGTATTAACTGATTTAAAGACATTTTGTTCCCTATCTTCATTTTCTGATTGGAAGTCAGTAAATAGAGAAATTCCTTGAAATGAGAATCAAATTTCATAATAAAAAATAGATCAGGAGTCAAGCTGACATCTACTTTTATAAACAATATCAGTTTCTGATTGTCTTACAAGTTTTGCTCTGTAAGTGTTGAGATTACCAGCTTGTGTAGCCTTTATGCAAAAGCTATTTCTGTTGCCATTGAGTCTTGTCAAACTTCAGCAGATGAAAATACCAGTATATATAAACAAAACACAAAACCACAAAATAAAACAAACAAGCAAAACAAAACCACAAAATCAAACCAAACCAACAAACGAACAAGAAAAACAAACAAAACAAACAATTCAAGACCTTCTATCTGAATATTATGATGGAATTAGAGTCTCTTCTTGACCACTTTATATATATTAATATAGGTAGACATATATAGATAATCAGATTTGGTGGGCAACTGAAGGAGAAAAAAAAGAGGATTCTAATAATTTAGTCCTTACATACAGTCTAAAAAGTTTATTTAGGTATTTCTGTGTTCAATAGTCTTTCAGAAACACACTAAGGTTTTGTCAATGATTTTCATATCTTTTTGGTAGCACTTTTCTGACAGCAGAGTCTGGAAGAGGAAGGAAAACTGGTGTCTACTGTGTGGGCAGTAGTTTCACAAAGCACAAAAGCAACTGCATTTCCAGTTAGTTCAAGCAAAAGTTCAAAAAGTGAAATGGAGTAAAATAAATTCTGCTGAAGGAGATGAATCCTGGTATTTCTAGACTGTGCAGAAACATATTGGCTCACCAGCAATGTAGTCATGGAACAGACGTTTCAAATATGACAACCAGAACCATCACATCTAGGGACTGAGGGCCACTGAAAACCATCCCCATTTAACATACGGATCATTCAGAGCTTGATTTTTTCTGTTTTTACTAAGCTATGTGACTTTGCTTCAGTTCTTGGTTACAACTTTCACATTTCACAATTGCCCTCACCTGCAGCTCCTTTCACGAGATGGACATTACAGGGGAGCTAATTTTCTCTGACATACCGGGGAAATCCATTCTATTTTAATTCCTTAGAAGGTAGCTTGATTGCCTTGGTATGCTACTAGAACTTTTTGATCTTGCATGTTAGCACATGAATATATAATTGCTACTCATTCATATGGGAAGAAAAAAACCTCTGTAATTCAGTTTAGGTTTTTTTTTCATCTAACATCCTTAACAGTAGATTTAACTTCACCTGTGGCAAAAACTTCCATATTTTATATTAAAACTAAGGGATTTGGTACTTCTGATTTCAATTCATTATAGACTTGCTCTTTCTGCAATCAGAGAAATCTTTATTTCAATATTTATTTCAATGAATCCTCTCTCATTTCATTAGATGGCACATCAATTAATAATGTTTTGGTGTCAATTTATTGTGACTCAGAAACTCACTGTGTGAGAGTAATTGGGGCTCTAGATCTTCTCAGATAGTTAAAGGATAAAAAAGATTTTCCATGTCAAGTAATATTAAATTACTGTGTCAGTATTGCTTATTATTTATGTAGAACCAGTGAATAATTTCACTAAAAAACTGTTTCTACGTAATCTAACAGTTTTTCATAATTACAGATTTACAAAGTTTTATAGTTTGAACTCCCTTTTTACTATAGTGAAGGCTCCAGACTTAAGGTGGCCCTAGAGGGCTCAGTCTGGATGACTGGACATGGAATTTTCTGTACACACACACACCTAAAAATGCTGAGCTACACAGCAGTCTATTTACCCATGTAAATCACAGTTAGTGGCTTCTTCAAGGCAGTTTTTCAGAAACATTCAATATTTGACATCTACACTGCTTCATTCACTGGTATGAGGCACTTTTCTGGTCCTTCAGCATAAGCAGACTGGAGTGTTCACACACACTCAGCAAGAGATTACCCCGGACCATCGGCATTACCATAAGCCTTAGCTTTATATTATATCCACACTGGAAATTTTCATAGTCCCAAGAATTAGTCCTGAAGACACAATTGCAGCTGAGTATAGAATGATAAATATATGAGACAAAATAGCTTACTGTGCTGATGGATACATTGTATTATGGTAGACTGAAATAAATTTTAATTCTAAAATTACTATTTCAGAACCCTAATTATAAAACATTTCTTTAATCCTTGCTTAATGATCACTATATAAGCATCAGTAAATGCTCCCATCACAATAATTTCCTGCAACCACACCTAAGGTGATAGAGTGAAATAACCTAGAAGGCAAGTGAAATAGCCAAAGCAGATTTGTTCCAGTATAATTTTACTTAGCTACCCCTGTACCACAGCTATCAACTGTGGTGACTAGTTAAAGCTGGATTTGCTTGAATTTGGGATCAGTACTGTAACTTCCCTTCAAGCATTCTTATCTCTTCTTCATGTGGCATAAACCTATGGATTACTCATGTGGGTTCCCTTTTCCTAGCACTTTTTATTGTCTCATCTGTCCCTTTCATGCCAGCATGTTTTCCTCGAGACCAGACGCATGGAAGCTCTGCTCCTGATAATTGGGATTCTTAAATCACCATGATTTCATTCGGTGTACAAAGCAGTGCACATACATCACACCTCCTCTTGAAAGCCTTCATAAATGAACACAAAATTCACACCAGTCTTTAAAAAAAAAAAAAAAAAAAATTGAATCTTCTTAAAAGGATTTAAAAAAAAATAAAATTAAAGACTAAGTGTGATTAAAACCAGTAACATTTTTAAAACCTTCTGTGACTGCTTAGTACCTAATTTCCCATTGGTGCAATGAATTTAAAATACTTGTTCTCTTCCAAGTCTGATTCTTCATATATTAAAGTATCTTGAACCTTTCTAGGAATTTATTCTTTTGGGCTTCATTTGGTATATCAAATTCACATTTAAAAAATTGTTTGTTGCATCTTATTGGTGATATATGTGGGAGTCTGGCCTCATAATTCCTGCTTCAGAGAACCAGGTATAAAACAGAAAATTCTCTCATCTTAATTCAGTACTTTAAAATTCTGCATAGAATGTGTTCAAGACTGAAAGCATTAAATAAAACCATATCTAAATCAGGCAGATTTTTACTACAAAACATACCTACTTTAAAGTTATTGACTGACGTAAAATGTTGCTCCCTGGGTAGGAGGATGGTGGGGTGACAAATAGTGGCAAGCAACTGTCAATTACATATTTCGTTCTGATGTCCAGGGGCTGATAATTCATTTTAGCTGCAGGAAATTGAAAGAATAGATGACTAGCGCTGTCAAAACCTTGTTTAGTCACTGTTAATGTATTTATATGGTTGTAAAAAGCTCAGTAGGAGTAAATTTTTCATTCAACATATTTTAACTATAACTATATATCCAAAATACATATACAGATTGGATTTTATGAATCTTAACATTATTGTTGAGGTAGGCCATTTAAACAAACACTTAAATGGAAAAAATATTTATTTTTCCTATCCCCAACATCAGTATTTTGAAATGTAAAAAAAGGAAGTTCAACCGCCTGGTTTTCAATGTCTGAAAATTTTTACCTTTAAGTTTCTTTCAATTTATGTGCCTAAATTTGTAGAAGCTAAACGTCATGATACCATATGTGAAAGAATAGTAAAAATTTCTATTTTTGTCTTTTAACAGAGAGGCGACATCTGTGACATAATGCTTATCAAAGAACCTAACTGTTGGATGATTTTCAGAAAATTGTTAACCCGAATATGAAAAACGTACTTTCCTCTTAATTAAAAGCAACCGTAAGAATGAGAAAACATTGATAACTCTGAAAAGATGTTTTTGCTAAGATGTCCTATAAATTTTTAATGAGATTGAATTCAGCCAAAGACAGTACAGATCCAAAGCTTTTTGATGGCATTTCAACGTCCTTCCTGAAATCCGTAACAACTGTAATATTCCTCCTGATTGAAGCCACTTGCTTGTGAATATGGCCACACTGCACACTTGTTCTCTGGCCTCTCATCAGATTTAAAATAGTTTAGCTCTCTACTGTTATGAAATAAAAATATCTCAAGCAACAGTGACTGATGAGCCCTGTCATAGACAGTGTCTGGCTTGGAGATTAGAATACTATAAACATATGTAGCTGCAAATTGCAATTTATTAATTAATCTTTATTCTCTTATTATTGGCACATACAGACTATCATTTGTCTAAGCTTAACATGAGTTTACCTTTGAGCACTTGTTCTGATACAACTGTTAAGCGCTAGATTTTATACGTGCAAGTGCCAACACTCAATTAAAAGTCTGGCAGGGCCTTTTAATCAGGTTTTAAATCATATTAGAAGTAAAACAACATACACAAATGTCACACTAAGACTACTTGGTAATGTATCATACACTACTTCAGACAGCAGCCAAGCAGATCATGCACATCATTTAATTATTTACACAGATGTATCCGAATAGATGTTCCTCACCTCCACCAATGCCTTGTCTCAAGATAAAGGGCTAAATTAAAATCACATTGATTGCTCAAGAACAAAGAGCAAAGAAAGAACTTGAAAAATGACAAATACTAAACAATACTGTTTTGAAATATTTCTCTGGCTCCAAAATGGTGGAATACATTTATTTTAAGCTTTCCAAGATATTCCACTTGGCACAATGAAGCAATTAGAGAAATTTTCACATTAAAGGAAATTTTAGGGAAACCATCTGTAATGGCGGCTGTAAGGGAGAACTGAATAATCACCTCAGCTATGAGCTACAGTATTGCTGAAACCATTCTGCTTGAAGAGTTGGCTAATCAAATAGTCAAACCAGAACAGCATGGGGCACACAGATATTTTGTGCAGTGTTTCTTGTTGTACTTGTTATTTTCTGCAGTCTCTAGTCCCTTCTATTTGAGACTCAGCAAAGGACAATTAATCTGTCAGCTCTTGAATTTTTTGCTGTTGCCAGAAGTGGTTCATACACGATTGTGCTGCTGTCAATGCTTAAAAGTCTGAAAAATTTAATAGCAAAATTCACAAGGAGTGTTAAGTGATGCACAAACTTAGAAAATCAAAGTGGAAATTAGAGAAAACTAGGATTCTTCTGTACTAGTATTTTTTGTTATTGCTACTCTGAAATGAAAAAATAGGAATCATGTATGATGATTCAGCTAGACAGGATTCCAATTTTAAGGTGACTAGATATTTTATTTGCCACCTTAGTCCATGTTTTATTTAAATCCCAAGTTAAAATAATCCCCCCAAGAGTCCTCCAGCTTTCCAGTTCATGGCATGGATATTTTGGACTGTTTGGCTTCCGTAGGTGGTAAGCTTTCAAGATGATAGCAATAAATTAAATAGATGATAACAGTTTACAAGAGGATTTCAGATGTTAACACAATTCTCACTGTATTAATGCACTTGCTGAGCTCACCAGGCAGTTTTCTGACATGCACAGACTAAGACGATTATTTTTAAATGTGACATGTGGCTTCCTCAAAGTATTCCTCAAACATACCTTGAGAGAGTGAACAGGTACATCATTCTAACCTTAGGTATTTATAACCTTCCAAATTACATCTTTCTGGCAACTAAATTCTCCATAGCAAGCATTCATATCCCACATCCAGTGATTTAAATCATCTGCTAATAGCAAACGCACTTTTATGCACTATGTAGCAAATAGTTCTGAATTTTATTTTTAAAAGCAACATCAGCTGAAGTTTTATAATTCCACGCTTGTTACAGCCAGCAGAGCATGTAGGCTTCTCTCTTTTTCTCTCAGTATTACCTTTCCAGGTTGCTGATACACAGAGAATCAATCTGTCACCTCCCCATTAATTCCAGCTCAGCAACTTCCTGTCTCGAAGTGTTGTGTAAAGCTTCTGTGTGATGTCAGACAGCTGGTTTCCACCTGACAGAAGATGACCCCAGGGCACTTTCCTTTTGTATATGCACTTTACATTTACAAAACCTGCATAAGCTCACTTATCTGGACCTATAGGACTAAAGTAGGGCATCTCTCTGTCAGAACTAAACATAACAGGTAAAATGATTCTCTGCTGCTTTGGACTAGAATAGTTAGCTTCCTTCTTTGTAGCTGGTATGGGGCCATGTTTTGGATTCGTGCTGGAAAAAGTATTGATAACTCAGAGATGTATTCATTATTGTTGAGCAGTGCTTGCACAGAGCCAAGAGACATCTGCTTCTCACCCCACCCCCACCATCAAGGAAGCATAAGGAGTTGCAATGTGACAGCCAAGATAGCTGACCCCAGGTGACCAAAGGGATATTCCATACTCCATGGCACCACACTCAGCATAGAAACTGGGAGGAAGATGGCCAGCAGCTGCTGCTTGGGAACTGGCTGGATGAAAGTTAGCAAGTGGTGTGCATTTGTATTGTGCATCTCTCATTTGTATTTTCTAATTCTTTTATCATCATTATCATTGCAACTTTTTTCCTTCCTTTTCTGCACCACTAAACTGTCTTTAAATTAATTCACGATTATTCTCATTTTTAGATTTCCTATTTTCTCCCTCCTGCCACTGGAGGGAAATGAGTGAGTGCTGGTTGGTAAAGCCACAACAGATGTACTGGCATCTCTAAAAATTAATATCCTTCAAATAAAACAAAAATAAAGATCTAAGGTTCTCTGCAGAATCATAAGATTAGATTCCACCAACAAGAACAGAAAGCTAATTGCATATAGTGTCAGAGCTGCTAAAAGAAATGCTGCCATCAAAACCCAACATAGAGTTGTCCACAGCTTGCCTTTCAATACGAACACGTAGAAGTTTATTTGTTGCAGCTATCTGTAGTCTAGAACACATACATGGGACAGAGATGGGCTGGAATTTGTATTTTAGAAGGGTAGAAAGTTTATTTAATTGCATTGATATTAACACTACAACTGACATCTGGTTTACAAATACTGGGAGAGGGTTGAGTGCTCTTTTGGTGAAGTTACACAAATGCTTGGGGGTTTTGTTGCTTTCTGATTGAAATGCTATCCTGGCACCCTTGGACACTAGTACATAGGCAGTAATGTATGATAGCAGTTTCTAAAAGAGTCTCCACATGTGGGTGGTTTGGATTTGATTTTTTCTTTTTTTGTGGACTAGGAGATATGAAAAACATTATTCTCAGTCAGCTATAGATTAATGCCCTGTTTTCTAGTTTCCCTTTTAAACAGCATCCTTATGGCATCAGCTATTGTGATGTCAGCTATTGCTCCCAAAAAAAAAAAAAAATTATTTAAAACTAAAATTAAAAATTAACATTAATAAGAAAAAAATCCTCAAATTGTATTGTCTAAATCTCTTGACTGGGAAAGCAAGAGTCACTGAAAGTTAGTGTCCTTCCTTTAGATTTTACCTAGCCAAATAAGATAGCATTTTTATTTTAAATGTAATTGCTTATGTAAGCAAAAGTTTGGAAATCTGGCTATCATTTAATATTCCTCTGGGTAGATCTACAGTGCTTTTTTTTTTTTTTCTCAGCAGGACAAATAAGCCAGCACAGATATGTGTGCTTTTATTTCCCAAGTCAGCCACAATCCAAACCATCCACCCCCAGATTACTCACAAAGAAGGTAAAGCAAATTTACTCTGTAAAATAATACCAAAGAACATTCTTTGATATTATTACCACAAGTAGCAAAAGGTGGGCAGTCCAGAATTAAAATGTTATTTAATGTTTACTGCACTGTATACCTTTATAAGGATATGAAAGTAAGAGGGTGGTAGGTAACTCCATCGGGCAGTACTCCTCCCAACCCTCCAGCCCCTCTGAAATCCACCCCAGTGCTTAGAAGTCTGTTGTTTGATCTCAGGAGAGGGGGGAGATAAAGGGTAATTGAAAGGGGACTGCTCTGCTTACCAAGAAGAAAATGTGAGTAAAATACAGACACAAATACGATACTAAAAGGATAACCCTGTCAGTACCAAAGATTCCTTTTAAACAAAGTGTTGTGGAAGGTGAAAAGGAGCAAATATACTCCATGCCTGTATATAGAGAGAGTTATCTTGCATAACTTTGCTAAATACTTTTAGTGTAGGTATGATTGGTGCTAACAAAAACATTTTTTTTTCTGCCACTGCTTATATCTGTTCACCAAATTAACTTTTAATTATATTAGTAAGATGGGAAATGTCTTTGTGCTATTACTCCAGTCAACATACATGCTTCCCTACTCTACTTACACCCGAAAAGTTGAAG
This sequence comes from Donacobius atricapilla, assembly GCA_013397315.1. Classification (NCBI taxonomy): domain Eukaryota; kingdom Metazoa; phylum Chordata; class Aves; order Passeriformes; family Mimidae; genus Donacobius; species Donacobius atricapilla. The sequence goes on from WBMY01031618.1 coordinate 434,778, forward strand.
GGTAGATCAGAACTAGTGTAATTGTCACGGTGGGGTTTTTTCCAGCTGTTTTACAACCCACATCATGCACAGATCAAAGGGTTTTAAGAATACTGAGTTCAACTTCATACATTTTTCAGATGCTGAAACAGGGGCAATGTGATTCTCCTTGCACTGTGAAGCAGTCTGCCAGCAAGGCAGCAAAGTTCAGGGCATTAGCCCAGCGCCGAAGTCCTGGGGTCACAGGAGCTCAAGGTGTAGCATGGCTGACGAGGTAGAAACCGGCCCTTCAGTCAGGCCTTGAAAACATCAGCACTGAATGATGGCTTTGCATTCAGCTCCCCAAAGCTACTCCTGTGCATCAGACTGAAACACACATGCCAGCGCACAGACGGGCCACCTGCCAGGGTGAGTGGAACTGGAGAGGGGGGACAGAGAGTTTGTGTAATGGCTAAGCCAAGCACATCCACAGCCAGAGCTAAAGGAGCAGGAAAGCAACAGCCCCCCAGATGAACTCTTACCCAGGATACAACGCTGAACTGGCCTAGTGGTTATCAGGGCAAGTGATAAGTGTGACACAAATGTAGTGAGAACAGAGGAACTGGCCAAGCACTAAGGACCCATGACTATCATTAAGTGTCAGATGTTAGCAGATCAGAGTGCATATTTGCATATAGTCCAGACACACTTTCTGCTTCATTTACAAAAGCAAAGAAAATGCACTTCAAGCAATGTTTCCCAAATTGCCTTAGGTCAACATCAAGTATCACATACACAGCAACATTTCTGAGGGCAGTTGCTGAAACCACTTTGATAGTTGGTTGAACCACATGAAGATAATTCAAACAAATCCATTAAAGTTTAGGCACTTGTCCGCTTTTCTCCTTAGTGGGTACCACCATACATGATTCCAAGGTCATTTATCACCCTCAGAGTAGCTGATTATTCCTCTGCTATTATTTTCCTAAAAGTGTTTTGGTTAGTTTGACTGCATATTACTAGTCTACCTAGATGCTGATACTGATTTTACTCTGTGCTTGACAATAAATATAAACGCTTTTCAACAATGCCTGTTAGACATGTATATCAAGTGAAATATCTTGACATATTCCACTAGTGACATTTACATATTCATTTCATCAAAATGCATTGAATACATACCGCACAGACCCCTGAAAATGAAAGGGAATCCAGCCAGAAGGTTTGATGTGTTGCTTATCAGCATCCTGAATTGTAGCATAGTTAACCATGTCTTTAATATCCTGAAGTTTTCATGTTGTATTTCTCTGACATGAATTGTCACAGGCAATAGACATTTTAAAGACACATTTATTATATTAGTTATTCATTTAACTCTACTCTAAAATCAGACTGCAATCCATGCATTTGCCTGCAGACACTTTCATTTAACTTGTCTAAAATCTTTAGAGCTTAGGGACTAAATTTCAAACTTGTCAGAGAGGTTCTGATCTTAGAGATAATCAGCTCATTGATCCAGCTGGAATAACACCACACACACACAAATGAAGGTTTCAAATTCATCTTGAGGCTGTATAATTGCTAGATCTGATGGGGTGGTAACACATGATAGAAAGCGAGTAAAGAACCAGGACTGCCTCTTTTGGCATGCTCTGCAGTTAGAATGTTTTAGGCATAATATAATGTGAAACTGCGTCTCAGTAAAAAGTCAATCAAGAGACAGAAATTTGTAGGAAATCTGGCTTCATTAGTTCATTAGCTGCTCACAGAACCCCTTGTTTACACTGAACACATATTGCAGGCATCAAGAAGTATTTGCAGCAAATCATCTGTTCCTAAAACCTGAGGATCTGCTGTGACTGCACCAGCCTTCCCTTCCTCCATCATGTGCCTATAAATGCAATTACACTCTTGCATATTTAGCTTCAAGTGATCCAAAGAGAATATATCCACAGAACCAGCAGGAAGGCAAACACAAAGGGAAAGGCTAGTAGGGATTATTATCACGCGTGTCTGCTATAAAGGGAATATATTGAGTTCTGGAGGCAATTTCTATGAATTGCAAAATTCAAATTAAATTGATTTAATTCTTTATGTTTGTAAATCTCTAGCCTTGGAGAATGAACGGAAGGTCTAAGGAAATTATAACTATTTGGCTGTACAACTCACTCAGCTGTCTTCTCTCTTGATGAGACTACTACAACTGGATTTTAAATTGGAAAATGGTAGGAGAATTCAGAACCCAAAGAGGAATTTCAGTCCAGCAGCCTACTGCTGTGCTCTGTCTGTTGCTCCCTAAATGCAAATCATATAATTTTTTTCAGAATAAGTGATGTGTTAAACACTGAAAACTTTAAATGTAGAGAGGAGGCCAATGTAAACATATAATTTGTTTACAGTCATTAAAATTACTTTCTATTTATGCTTACAGGACAGCAGGAAATACTCATTTTCATGAAGACTACCACTGCACTGTGGCAAGGGCAGAGGCCACAGCTGAAGTCAATGATCTATTGTGGTGGTCACTGTATGAGCACACAAAAGAGGTAACTCAAGGGTTGCCATCTAATTAAAGAGAAGGTAGGAGAAAGTGATTTCATGTATACTTATTTTTGCTCTACATATAAACAGATGTTGCAGGCTCCTCAAAGAGACTGCACATGCGCTAATCATTGAGTTAACTTTGACTTGCTGAGGTCTTTGACTGTTGATGGTCTTGCCTATGTTGACTACGGACACTTAGAACTTCCATTGAAATGTGTGAGAAGCTCCATACCCTCATGGGAGTTGGAGTACAAAAATGTTAGTGGACTTTGTCTCCAAAGTCATTTATCAAGGCAAACTATAACATGCTTGAGAGGGATCTCAGATTACTGCACTCTATCTCTTAGCCAACCTTCTCCTTTATCCACACTGATAATATTTGAACAGCCGCTCTTATTCATCCCCATGGAGGGATGAAGGCAAACGCTGAGTTTTGCTACATGGGGCTCAGAGCTACCCATTAATGAATTAATTCATATTGTTATCTCAGAACCTTTTAGACAGCAGTGTCAGTGTTTCAGGTATTCACAGATGCAGATTTTTTATATTTAATATGCAATATATTTTTATTAAGCGTGTACTTACTAGACTATATATCAGTAGATGCTTTGTATTATTTAAAGGATGCACTTCACTGGAATCATGAGTTCCTCTTCTGCTCATGTAAGAACAAAGGGATTTAAAATTAATAGCTATGTACAGCAGTAACACTGGTCTCTTAAGTCACCTCATTTTGGATCACTGGAGCTTGTAGGTCAGCAGCATGATTTGAATGATGAAACCAGAGACAGTTCAAGCTCATATATTCCTGAGCTTTTTAGCTCTTCTCATCATATATATAACTTCATGAGTTAGAGGATTTTTGTTACAGTTACTATCCTGATATCTTTTATGATAAATATTTTATGTTATTTGCACTACTTTGTTGATCTGGTATCAGGTTTCTCAAGAGGACATAAATCAGTCTCTTCCCAGTGTCCCCATAAGTGGTGGCTTGCACTGCTGATCACTCTTTCAGAGCAAGGAGGGAGGGAGCTTTCCTTGGCCCTCCCTCTCTGATGAACTCATCCTTCATCCAGTGCCCTCATGCAGAAGCTCACCATACTATGTAATGTATCTATGGTCACATCAAAGGCTAAGTATGCTGAAGTACAGGCTTCAATTTGCAAATTGTGGCTGGCTGCAGTCCCAGATTCAAGCCCCCAAAAGAGGCACCTACAATGCCTTCACACAGAAGAGGTGGTTTCCTTAGTAACTGTGACCAGTGAGAGAAAATGTGCCTGACAGGAAAGTGTATGTTAGGCTTTGGAGAAAGACAGCCACCTCCAGCAGCTGAAATATTCTCCCTCTGTGGTCTAGGGAGTACTGGGTAGGGATATGCTTGTAAATCTCTCTGCATGCCTGATTCTCCCTCTCTCTGTCTCTGGATTTGGATACTTGGACACCAAACCGATAAGCTCAAGATCCTTTCAATATATGAATCTTCTTCATGTTTCAATTATAAACATGGGTCCTTGGGAAGAAGCAGAAACAATGGAGCCTCATTTATTCTCAGCTAGTTGTTCCTTTTCTGGAGCCACTTGGCAATTAAATAGAAGCCACTTGAATTAAAAAAATTGCAGCACTGCTCCCTCTTAAGCAAATGTAATCAATCTCTCCACAGCACTTTACGTAAAAGAAGTTAGTGTTTAATGCAAACTGCCTTTGTCTTTGCATTTTGAGCATAAATTTCTGGTTAATAGAAAAGGTTAAGTATCTTTCCACTAGAATTTAATTAAATCACTCTGCCTAACTCTTACAGTGTATCAATATTAAATTACATTCTGTGTCCGTTGTTTTGTCTCTTGCTGTTTATATTGAACAATAGCATCCATATGCCACTTTGATTTAAAAAAGGCTCACCAAAGTAATGTTTAAATACATCTGACAGATAGACACAAAAGACAAAAATGTAGAGAAAGCCAAGTAAAAAACAGTCTTTGTGTTTATTTCTCATCCAAGGTCTAAGTCCATTCATACATTCTATAGACAAGAGTTTTATAGCAAAGAACAAACTTTAGGGAGTAAATGGGACCATTTACTGTCATGATGAGCAAGCCACTGTCTGATTTTGGCCCTGTAATTTGAAAGACTAGGAGAGAGGTGTTTCCTGCTGTGTTAGAAACCATATTCCTGACTATATCTAAGACATCAAACTGTACTCTGTAAGATAAAGTACAGATATGTTACACAGTACAGAAAATTTTTACACCTTTTCTTGATAACCAAATGAAAAAGATGAATTTGATGTAGCTCCAAGTACTGGCTTTGGCAAGCAAGACCACTTTCCCAGAATGCATTTATCTTCCTTTGAAAAGCATTTTAAAATGTCTACAGTCAGTTATATAGGCAATGAAATACTGTGCTTATTCTACTTAAAAATTTGGATGCTGCAAAGTTAAATTATGCTGTTGATATACTAGTGCAGAAAGATTAAGCCATAAAAGTGAATCACTAGAAATACATGCATGTCCCATCCCATAGTTATGCACTACTGCAGGACTGAAAGAGATGTGTCAGAACTGTATATGAGACAGGACTCAAACTGGTGAATACTACATGGAATTCAGGAAGAAATGTATATAAAAAGTGATGTAAATGAAATGAGATTGTGATAATGATTTTGTAAATTAAAGCAATAAACAGTAACACCATGGATCTATCCTTCTGGAGTAGTAGATGATATTTGGTCTAAAATCAGTGGTCAAATGGAGATAAGGATAAAAAGCTGACAATGTAAATAGTAGCAAAAACTTCATGAGGTTAAGAAACTGATATTGCAAAAATAGAGAAGTCAAGTAGTATCACTGTGGTAATAGTAACAAAAAAAATCCAAAAGATTAAGCTATTCTAAGTTTTTCAAAAATAAATTAATAAAGCAGTATATTTTAAAAGAACCAGGCATCAAAAAATGAGCAAGGATCCAGTGATCATGAAGTGAACTCTTTTTGCCTTAAATAAATAATGAAAAAGATTAATTGTACTTATATTTCAATATACTTCATTGGGAAAAAGTTGAAGAACACACTGAGAAATTAAGGAGACCAAAAAGTTTAAGCATTTAAACTTCAGATTTCAAATAGAAAGTACAAACTTTTTTTTTCTGGAAGCTGACTAAAAATATGAAAAACTATTCAAAGAGGAGCTGAATACAGGATGAATAACTACCATGCAAAAAGCAGACAAAAAATATAGAGAAATTGGAAATAATGATATTTTTTCTAGAGGTCAAAAAGTATAGGAGAAAAGTATGAATCAGTAGAAGTTATGCTGAACCATGCTAAGGATATTAAAAGCAATTACAAAATGCCCATAATTTACATGAATTAAGAAGGTGGAAGGGGAGACAGACCATTATGCAGTGACATTGAACATAAAGACAATATATGAATGACTGTAAGTGAGCATTTTACCTCAGCTTTTAAACAAGTGAAATTCTGAACCTGGGGCACAAACAAAATGGTTTGTACAAATGTATGTCACAGCATGGGAATTATCAAAGCTGATGCTGAAACAAAGCTCAGAAGTTTTGTGTGCTATGATTGAGACAGATGGATATGCAAATAACATTTCTAGAATTCTTGAAAAAACTGATACATATTCCTGGAAATTTTGGGGAAATCAGTGTTTTAAGGACCCATTTAATAGGAAAGGGGAAGCATAAAATACAAGTATAAGCTTCCTACATGTTTGCAAGGCTCATTCAAAGTATTACACATAATAAACTTACAACCTCAAGTCAACTAAAATATCTTCCCTGGTATGTAGGGTTTCAAGAAATTTTTGAAGAAAATTAATATTTTTTGGCAAATATTTATGTAAGTATGATGAAGCAGGCTAACCTAATAAAATAACCAATCTTTAGATAAAATAAAGGATTTCGTTTGAACTTCATTAAGGTTTCTAACACTTCAGGGGAGAGAATCATCTTGTAACCCTGGATTATAAAACAAATAAGATTTATAAGGTAGACAGAGATCTGGGTAAAGGTAAAAGCCACAGCAGTTGCTTCTGAAGGAAGCCTGTTAGAAGTAAGTTTACCAATAAAGACAATAAGTTTTCCCAGGCAGAAGATGCTTAAAGGTCAATGCAGGGAGCAAAGATGGTAGAATGTCTCTCTGAATGGCTTTAGCATACAGTTCACTCCTGGTCACAGAGATCTTAATGTTTTTACAGTACCACAACCCAAAATTCATTGACAATTTTCGCCTGGATTCTAAAGTGAGAACTTGCTACTGTAATTAGTAGATGACAAAATGAAAAGAGCTTACCTTAGGAAGAGTGACAGAGGAAATAGGATTCACTCAGTTACACCAAATGCCACATCACACTGTGGTTACAGGAATTTGTCAGATGGAGGTCAGCAGATAATAAGGTTGCAAGAAGATGAATTCAAGTGCTGCTGTAATGTGGATAACAGAGAGAAAAATGTGACCTTAGCACCTTAGGATGACTTAGACAAGGTATTTCCCAGTGGATTCAGGCAAATATTTATGTAAGTACACTAGGCATTACTAAGACCCATCTGTTTTCTGTGCTTCTGATTGCTTATGTACCTGAACGTATATTTAGGTTATTCAGGAAAAGAATACCTTTACAAGGGTGGTTTAACTATTTTTCAGGCCAGGCCTAAAGGATGAGGGGGTTTGATTGGTCTCTATAGAGTCACCAAGTGATTATGCACAAAGAACACAGAAGTTAAAAGACTGTTGACACAAAACAAGTTATTGCAAACTGACTGGTAATTATATATTTCTAGACAGCAAGGCAACCAAGCTGTACAACAGTTTCCTCATAAGATTGGAGAAAGTGGAAGGCACGAGAAAGACAATAAATACCTTTTCAAAGTAGTGTTTAATAACATTATGGGAATGATATCAGAGCAAGTGACAGGACCCTGAGCTAAGGATTCTGCCGTATCTCCTTACAATTCTGTATTGTTAAACGGTAAATATCTCTGATAAAAAATTGACATTTTACATAAGAGAACTGCATGAAACAGCTACATAAAAACAGGATGCGTGAAGAAAAAGTCTTCTGATACTTGAGGTGTCTTTTAATTCCTTGGGACACACAGTACTGTGGTAGGTTCATGCTGACAGGATAGCAGGTACCCACCAATGCTGCTCTATCCCACCTCTGCTCAGCTGGGCAGGGAAGAGAACCTATAAAAAAGGCTCTTGGGTCAACATAGGACAGGGAGAGATCACTCACCAGTTACCATTGGGGCAAAACAGTCTCAACACTGGGAAATTTATTTCATTTATTACCAATCAAAACAGAGTACAATAATGAGAAAGAAAAATAAGTCTTAAAAGCACTTTTCCCTCACCCCTCCCTCCCTTCTGGTCTCAATTTCACTCCTGATTTCTCTGTCTCCTGCCCATAGCAACACAGCGAGGCAGGAAATGGGGGTTGCAGTGAGCTCATCACACGTCGTCTCTGCTGCTCATTTCTCTTCTAGAGGAGGACTCCTCACACTCTTTTACTGCTTCAGGATCAAGTGTCTCCTACAGGAGACCAACTGTTCTCCATTAACTTCTCCGGGTAGGTTCTTCCCATGGGCTACAGTTCCTCATGAGGTATTCCAGCGTAGAGCTCATTCCACAGGGTGCAGTCCTTCAGGAACAGGCTGTTCCAGCATGAGTCCCCCATGGGGTCACAAGTCCTACCAGCAAACCTGTTCCAGCATGGGCTCCTCTCTACACAGGTCCTTTCAGGAGTCTGCTCCTGCATGAGCTTCCCATGGGATCTCCACTTCCTTTTAGCACATCCACATGCTCCAACATGGGGTCCTCCATGGGCTGCAGGTAGGTCTCTGCTCCCCTGTGGACCTCCATGGGCTGCAGGGGCACAGCTGCCCCACCATGGGATGTACCACGGGCTGCAAGGGATTCTCTGCTGCAGTGACTGGAGCACCTCCTCTCCCCCTTCTCCAGTGACCTTGGTGTGTGCAGGGCTGCTCCGCTCACATAATTATCACTCCTCTCTCCGTGTGCAGCTGCTGATGCACTGCTTTTTCCCCCTTTAAATATGTTATCCCAGATGGGCTTGGCCATGGCCAGCTGTGTGTCCACCTTGGAGTCAGATGGCATTTACCTTGTCGGACAAGGAGAAGCTTCTAGCAGGTTCTCACACAAGTCAACCCCCTGTGTGTAGCATTCCCTTTCACCACTGCCATACAAACCCAATGAAAGTACTCCCTGAAACAGAGTGACTCTTACAAGGTGACTCATTAATTCTCTCATAAAAATCACAGACTTACCTGATGATAAACTGGATTTCATTTAAGATCACTGGAAATGGAACATGCATAATTTGTATCTTAATAACCACGGAAAATGAAGATTTTCAGTTTACCCTAATGGAAGGAAATTTATATTAATTAAATGGAGTATCTACAAGGAACAATATGTCTAACTTGCTTTTTTCTAACAGCAGACCAGCACATAATGCTTTGTACTACACTAAGCCAAATAATGTATAAATGACTAAAGCACAAGTTAAAAACCTTTCCTTAATAAAACTAAGAGATAGTTGTTCCAAGTGGAAATTAATCATGCTGTTACCTAGTTGTGCCCATTTTAGCATGTGTTTTCAGTTTCCAGATACGTATTTCTTTTTTAACTTTCAGAGCTGAATCTCCAAGCTTAGTCACAGTTTTTTTAACCTAATCTAAGTTTTCACATCCTCTTGTGACGGATTGTGCTCTTCAAGACGCTACATGTAACATCTACCTTTTTTGTGGTTTTCTCTGAGATCTATTAGACATCAGTAAAATGTGGGCACTAAAACTGGACTTTTAGTTTGGTATGTCTCTGAGCAACACTGTCCACAGAAGTTAAAGTCCCTATTAATTCCCTGTATATACCTCCCAGGATCATACTATTTCACACTGGGACCTACTTTCTGCTACCATCCTCAAAGCACAACCATTGGGACACTTTTCTTCATTGATGCAGGTTGCTTGTCTCCTCCTCACCTTCATGGAGCCACAAATACCACTGCATGATCTTCTACACTGCTCTGCTGAATCACCTTCATGAGCCCTGCATACCTCTCACTCAACAGTTCTACCTATCCTTCAGACTTGCACTGCCAATCTCCACTAGAGAAAATAAGCAGAATATTTCATCCAGAATTAAATGTAGTTGGAAAGGAAGACAATCAGATCTGCAGCCTCTTCTGGCATTTACAGTTTAAAAGACAGAGTAAAACACATACATTTGTGCAATAAGTATCCCTTTTGCAAACTGCATTTGTGCTGTGGATTATTCCCCCCCATTGAATATGCAGAGGAAAAGCATAACAGTCATCATTTACTGCTTTAGTCTCCTAATAATCTGGCAGTGGTCCACTTTAAATACTTTCATGAAAGTAGTTGTCAGCTTTCTCATCTAATAAAGATTTCAGGCTAGAAATTATATATAGGGGGTACATGTCCATATGACTCTAATTTCTAGTCCGCATAAACTTAAGTCACCTGTCACTTTCTAAAGCTTTTTTTTGTTTGTTTTTGCTCTACTTTCAGAGCAGAAATAGAGTTTAAATTCAGCCTTAAACTAAAATTTATTTACTAAGGTGTGCTGATTTTGGTTGGAGTAGAGTTAATTTTTTTCACAGTGGCTAATACAGGACCATGTTTTGGCTTTGTACTCAACACGGGGTTGAAAGTACAGAGAGTTTTTTTTGTTGTTGCTGAGCTGGGCTTACATAGACCCAAGACCTTTTCTGCTTATACATCTATGCTGGCAAGGACTTTGGTGTGATTGGGAGGCTGGAAGGAGACAAAGTCAGAACAGGTGACCCAAACTTACCAAAGCGATATTCCAGACCATATGGCATCATACACAGTATGTAAAATGGGCAAAAAAAGGAGGAAGGGGGATGTTTGGAGTGATGGTGTTTGTCTTCCCAAATAACCACTATGTGTGATGGAACCCAGCTCTCCTGGAGATGGCTGAACACCTGCTTGCCTATGGGAAGGCAATGAATTAATTCCTTGGTTTGCTTTGCTTGTATGTGTCACTCTTGCTTCCCCTATTAAACTGTCTCTATCTCAACCCATGAATTTTCTGCCTTTTACCCTTCTGATTCTCTCCCTGATCCTGCTGCTGGTTAGAGAGTGAGTGCGATGCTGAGTGGGGCTTGGTTGCTGGCTGGAGCTAAACCACAACTTAAGGATATTTCTGTATTCTTCTTAATTTGATAGGAAAAGCTCCTGAGACCCAGTTAATTAGAAATTCAGCAAACACATGATCTCATTAGGCCAAAAGTATAGTTGTGGTCACCTACATTTTTCACCCATGCATATCACAGAATATCTGGGGTTGAAAAGGACCCCCGGAGATCATCTAGTCCATCCCTGCTGCTAAAGCAGGTTCTCCTAGAGCAAGTTACACAGGATGGGTTTTGAATGTCTCCAGAAACAGAGAGTCCACAACCTGTCTAGACAGCCTATTCCAGTGCTCTGTCACCCTCATAGCAAAAAAGTATTTCCTCATATTCAGATGGAACTTCCTCTATTACAATTTGTGCTGCTTAGCCCTTGTCCTGTCCTTGGGGTCCACTGCAAATACTTTTACCCCATCCTTCTGAAAACCTCCTTGAAGGTATTTGTATTCATTGATAAGATCCAGGCAGGTCAATCCCCATCCTGCATTGGTGCATGGGGTTATTCCTCCCCAGGTGCAGAACCCTACACCTGCCTTTATGTTCCTTTTCACCCAATTCTGCAACCTGTCCAAGTCTTGCTTAATTGCAGCACAGCCTTCAGGTGTATCAACCACTTTGTCTTAGTTTTTTATCATCAGCAAATTTACTAAGTGTAAGCTCTGCTCCTTCATCTGTGTCACTGATGATTTAGGTTAAAGATGGGACCCACTACCAAGTCCTGTGGAACACCACTAGCAGCAGGCCTCCTGTGCTGCTGATTTTGACCCTCTGGGACCTGCCATTTAGCCAGCTCTCAATCCACTTCACTGTCCATCTATCTGACCCCCACTTCCTGAGCTTAATTAGGAGGGTGTTATGGAAGATGGTGTCAAAAACCTTGCTGAATTCAAGGCATACTGCTCTCTTTCCATTTGCCCGGTCATTCCATCTTAGAAGGCTATCAGGTTGGTCAGCCATGATTTCCCCTTGATTAATCCACGTTGGCTACTCCTGATAATCTTTTCTTCCATGTGCTTAGAGATAGCATCCAGGATATTAACCATTCCATCGTCTTTTCAGGGCCTCAGGTGAGGCTAATTGGACTGGGTCCTCCTTATTCCCCTTTCTGAAGTCTGAAGTGACTGGCTTTCCTCCAGTCCTCAGGAAACTCTCCTGTTCTCCATGACCTTTCGAAGGTGGAGGGTGTCTTACCGACAATATCTACCAGGTCGCTCAGCACTCATTGTGGGTGTCAATTTTGCCTAAATTATCTCTAACCCATGTTCTCCTAATACAGAAAAATCCTATATTTTATAGAATATCTGTGGCATTAGAAAGATGTGCACCAACAGGCACTGTGAAGTACAAGGCCATCAAAAGTAATGTCTTCCTAGATATTTGAAAGTGTGCATGAACTGATGTAGGAGAACAGCATTATGATATTCATGCTGAATAATGTTTAGAAATGAGATGCCATAACCCCTTGAGGGTGGCCTTACTCTTTTAATTACAATGCATAACAATTGGATCTTCTAGAATGACTTCTCAGGTGCCAAGGAAACCTATGTCACAAGGCAGTTATATTAGAAAGTCTCTTCTGTCCTGATGTAACCAACCAGTTAAGCTATTAAAATCATCTGTGAGATGTAATTTTAATCAATAAAGTGTAGGTAATTTAGAATGAAAATTAAAACATTAAATTTCAAGCTATTCTTGTAGAATATCAAGTGATATAGGAACCTAATCCTTCACATAAACCAGTGGCATTTTTAAATTTATTTTCAGCTTTGTTTTCCATCACCTGTTGACACCTAAAATATTTAGTTGCCTGAAGGAAGATACTCCTTCCATATACAAAAGAACTTTTTAAAAAGAGAATAGGCAAGCTGATTCGAGATGATGAAAAATATCAGAAGACAGTACACTTTCTGAGTTCAAGGTTTGAATCTCTCAAACTGTCAAGACCAGAGTCAAAGATAATGAAAACTTCAAAAGTTTACACTGTGATAAATTCAGGTAAAAAATATGCAGATTGCAGACTATCACATAAAATAAAACTATTTTCTTCTTAGTGCTTTAAAATAAAAAAACTTAAACTGAAAGAAGTTAAAGCAGAAGTGAGTAGCATAACTTAAATTTATATGTGGAAAATTGAGAGATGAATACTGGAGTAGTTTGGATCTACTAACATTTTATTTATTTTGACTTGCATTGGAAATGAAAGGTCTTCCAAAATAGTGAAATGACCTTTCTCTGTGCAGCCTAGAGTAGAAAGGCATCAAATTCAGTAATTAACTTTTAACAAGATTTGAGTTTCATATGATCAGTACCACTTGTATTACTGTAAATTAGATAAAAATATTAGCTTGCTTCTCAAGGAATCATGAGAAGGTACATATCATATGTCCTACAGGTTATCAACTCCTGAAATTTTATTCCTCCTCACCAAGTCAAATGCAGTGAGGTTTGTCAGGTCTTCTACTTTGAGCTGAATGTTGCCTGTGATGCTAGCAGGTCTGGCAACAGAGGGTGGAATTTGAAAAGCTATGGATTCTCTTGAAAGGCTGAGGCAATTGGGACTGTTCAACATGGAAAAGAGAAGACCTCAGAAGTGACCTAAATGTGGTCTTCCAATACCTGAAGGGAGCCTACAAGAAAGATGGAAAGAAATTTTTACAAGGTCATGTACAAATCATGTCCTTATAGTACAGCGGCAATGGTTTAGATTAGATATTAGGATATTATCACTCTCTTTACTGTGTGAGTGGTGAGGCACAAGAGCAGGCCATCCAGAGAAGTTATGCCTGTCCCATCCCTGGATTTGTTCAAGGCCAGATCGGACAGGGGTCTGAGCAACCTGGTCTAGCAAAAAGTGTCCCTGCCCCTGGCAGGGTGGTTGAAACTAGGTGATCTTTAAGGTCTCTTCCAAGCCATTCTATAATTCCATGATTTTTGCTATTTAATAGGATGCAAAAAACAAGCCCTTAGCCCCCAAATCCAACTTATTGTGTTTCCTTGAGTACCCTTTTTTGTTTGTGTGAAGAGCTATATCCATGAGCCTTTCCTTGAGATAAAAGCATCTAAATGCATCTATAAGCTAATCTACACTCTTGGAATATCTTCACTGCAATCCTATCTACACACAGACTTTTGAATGTCCAAAAAACGCTTCTCTTTATCCCCTCAGCATAACAACACAGAGGTGATCACCTACAATTAATGGACTGACCACAAGATGAGGAGATAAACAGGTACATCATAGACTATAACTGCATATTGCCTGTGCCGATGCAAACGCAAATTTATACTTTAAAACACCAGTCCTCAGAGGAAAAGTTAGGACTTACAGCTCAAAGATTCATCCCTGCTTCTCATTTGCATATATAATTACCTTAATCAGTAATCCATCCTTGAGTATAATCATGTTTATTGTGCTTATCATGTTCCTGGATTTTTCGCTGAAGAAATAATGAGATCAAGAAGTCCTTCTTCAAAGACAAAATCATGCCTGGTTTCATCATAAAATGCATATTATATCTGTGGTGTGTTCAATCAATACAAATCTTTTAAAAGCAGGAAGCAGGAACAAACTAAAAATTTTGTTCTGAAAAATAATCATAAAACATAATTTGGGCTGTACCCAGTCTGACATAAGGACTCCTCCCTACATTTGTGGGTTTTTTGGCATAAAGAGTTTTTGTTGTTCTTCCTAATCAGGGATGACCTTCAAAGGGACAGCTGCTGATATATCCTGTCATGATACCTTTGCATCAACTACGCACAGCAAAGCTAATTTAAGATTCATACAGCATTTGTAAAAGCCTTTAATTTGGTCCTTATCAGCCCCTTCATATATGTTTGACTTTACTTGCTTCACCACTCTCCCACATTTAGAAACTGTGTTCTTGTCTGAATAAATAAGTCTGCTAAGAGCATCTTTTAAGTACTGGTGTCCCCAGGGTCTGAAGCACTTTTTTTTCCTCTTCCATTTTTTGCCTGGTGAATCTGAGCTATAAAGCATATAGCAGAGAGGAGAAGGGTTGCCTTAGTAACGAGGCAGACCCAATCAGCTGCACAGGCTCCCTTGAGACAATCTAATTTGTGCAGCAGAAAGGGGCTAGGACAGGTGGCTAAATTAATGTGCCAGACAGCTTAAAATATTACACACACACACGCACACGAATGCATACACAAAATCTCTCTGTGTACTTATACATGAATGCAATTATCTTCCACGTTTTGCAAAATAAACAGCATCTGCGTAGCTCAGCCCTGCAAAACCCCCGAAGTAGTGGAGATGCCGCAACAGCGAAGGAGGAGACCAGGGTGGGAGGGAGCAGCGCTCCTTTCCTGCAATCCTGCCAGATCTGCAACCGCTCCGGGGAGAGGGAAAGGACTCCTCCCAGCAAGCACAGGCTGGAACAGGGGCGTGAATATGTGCCCTCCCCTCTTTACTGGCGCTTATGACCTCCCTCTTGGTGATGGCGTGATCTGTTGTGTTGCTCTCCTGATTCCACAGGGTGCTGTAGCTCTCTCCTCCTGACACTTTCTGTACCATTTCACAAAGCTTTCTCTCTCCATGCCCTCGACTCTAATTTAAAGTGAACTTCCATCCTTTTCCTACAGCTTTTAAATACAACAGATTTGAAAACATTTCATATTCTTGTCAGTCCCTGCAGTGTGAGGATACAGCCACAGCGCAAGAATTTCGATCAGTTTGGATGTACATCACACACCAGCTTCTAGCTCTTACAAACAAAATCTCAAATAATTTCTTTTTGCAGCATCTCTAGATTGAGTTTAGCCATGCAGAGAGACAACCAGGAATCCTGAGCCCACTCTTTGACATCTGCAGTACACATAAAAGTGGTATATGCACAGGAGTGTCCAGTAACAGACTAGGTTTCAGAAGCACTGTATTATTACAGGGTAGGATCACTCCTAATTTCTTTATGATGGGAAAAATGTATTCCCATACAACTAATTATGAGACACCTGACAACAATTAGTAGTAGAGATGCAGTTATTGTATTGTTTGTCTACTGTAGTGCCTTGGCCAGAAATGCTGTGGGGACTGCCCCCTCACGCCAGGCACATGTATATCCCTGCATGACACTGTAAGCTCTGCTCAGTCAGGGGTTCTCTCCCCCTTTTTGCCTGCATCTTGAGCAGATGAAATTTTTTGCTGGCACATAACAGAGCATTTTAATTTCAGGCTTTATGCCTCCTTTATACAGCGAGGCACTTCTCATCCACCTACATCAGACTAAAAGTGAAGAGCTCTGAATACTGAGATCAAGCAGGCTATAAGGAAAACTGAGGTATGGGATAAAATTATATGTTCAAGCCCATGGGGAAAAAAAAAATCAGAGCGAAAATACTGACCATAATAGATAAAGCTATAAAAGGCTTGAAAGTGTCACGGGATTTGTTTTTCTTTTTCTGAGTTTGGTGTCTAGAGGGTATGCTTTACAAGACTGTTGATATATCTGTGTTCCACACCCCCTTCCCCCCCCATTATTTGCAACAACTATATGAATATCTGTTTATGCTGCACTGACAAGCTATCTCAGTGAGGTGTGGAGAGTTACATAAGACTTGGCCAGAAGTCAGAAACCAGACTGTGTGACAGTCATGTAATGAAATGGAAATCCCAGATGAAACCAGGTCTGATTTTTGTTTGTTTGTTTCCAGTGTCTACCAAAGTAAAAATATTGGATAGATCTGGGTCTGAAGGATACATCCAGTAACATATAGAATCCTCATCCTGGAGCAAGGGTGTCCTGAGGCTCAGATTAACGTCCTTGTTGCTGCCTCTTGCATGTTGCTGAAACACACACTTTTTACTTTTCATCCTTTTTCACTATTAACAAAAAAAGAGCCATGGAGACCTTTCCTGGAAGGATCATTAGTTACCTTGCTCAGAAAAACACACCATAGGTTGATAGGAAGTGGAAATATTCTCTTCCAAAATACAGATTGTAGGAGTTACTTTCTCTACAGGTTTTTGGAAAAGGTGTTAGTGTGGTACTCAATTATATCTAAAAGACTGGCTAGTTAAGTATTTTGCTAGCAATGCTGCACAAAATCTGAGACCTTGATGACATGAAAAGTGTCCTCCAAGGATGTTGAGGTAGATATCTGATTAGGCAAAGTCTTTTTGAAATAAATGTCAGGTGCACATCACAATGTAACACCAGGCACGTAAGAAAGAAACCAGTACAAGTTGAAGACAAGAAAAAATCTGGAAGCTAATGAAAATTGTGGTGTATTTGTAAAAAATGCATTTACAAAGAAAAAATTAATATCAATTATTTAAAATATTTATAATTAAAATATACATAGCCGCACCCCCTCAAAACCTGTGACTACACTACCAAGCTTTACGACCAAACTCCACGTGATCAGCCTACACTTAAAGACATTAAAACAAAGCAAGAAGGTCTTTCCTAACATTTTACATGCCTTGGCCTGATGTAGAATATTTTGACCACAGTCATGTTGGACAATCTGGGGGTTTATTTAGTAGTGTCCCATCCCTCACTAGCTTTTAGAGCACCAACATATATGAAAGGCATTATGAGGAGGTTCTGCTGTATCTCCAGATGAATATATATCAATTAACAAAAGAAAGTGCATCATACCTCATTCAAACAAAGAGCAGAAATGCCACTGTTTAAATTTTGAAGATTTCTCAGTCAAGGATGAACACCCAGGTAAACAGACCCTCAGGACAGATTTCTGTCACCTAACCTAGACCTTTACATTTGAGCCCACCACTATCTCTCCTTCTATTGTAGTCAGTGACAGGAAAAACCAACTTAGTAGGCATAACTCATTTGATTACAGGTTGATTGTTGAAGTTCAGATGAAAGATTAATAGGTCCCAGAAATACTCTTTTTTCTTGCATTGACTGAAAAAAATACAGGTAACTTCTTAAGATGGATACAGCTACTATGTAAATATTTAATATTTGTTGAGACCAAATTCTATCTCTCATGTCCCTGATCTCTCAGGGAAGAGGATCTTAGGATCTACCCTAACCAAACAGTTTCTAGCTGGCACTGGATTAACGTGAGTTTCAGAGATGTTTCCCTCCCCCATCCTACATCTGGCATCTGAGAATTTGACCAAACATAATTTAAATGCATGCTGTGCAAGAGGGGAGGGAAGTAGAAAACATTTCAGAGTGAAAACAGAACACATCACTTTTGCGAAGAGTGTCTCCACATTTATTATTTTCTGTAAAGCTGTTCAGAGATCAGACTCCTAACAGAGTCAAGACAAGATCAGTTGACTGAATTTATACAGAGATAGGGAAAAACAAAAACTACTCAATTTGAAAACAGAAGTCTGAAGTATTACATGAAAACTACCTTTCTACCATTGTGAAGAAAATTGTCACCATAAAGAAATACATTATGGTCATTTCTGTCTCTTCTCACAGCACTGATTTAGAGCCCCCAGCTGAGAAGGCAGCTGTGAAAAACAAGTAACTGGTGAGCACGGCAGGAGCCCTCTACTCTAATGCTGCTCAAAGTAATTACTGTTTTCTTTCTGTTGTCCTTATCACTGGCAGTTATCTGTGTTTTCCTTGGTAGGTGCACAAAGACTGGGTTCGTTTGGCCTTGCAAAAGTGAAAGCCAAGGTCTCCTGTTTGTTCATACGTTTGCAGATAATATTCAGGGTGAGACAGTAGCTAGATTTTAGCCACCCAGTCTTCTGAAGAGGTTTTATGAGGTCTTGTGCTAACAAGGATGGACAACGGAACCAAGCCCCAGAGTTTATTGCATTCCTGCTGGTAGTAGTCACTATATTAGGGTTGCAAAAGTATTTTCCGTGCTACATCCATGTTTCCAAATGGCCAGTTTAAAGGAAGATGACTATTAAGAAAATACAATTTTAGTACACAAGCTAGTCTCTGACTTATGTAAAATAAGTTGTGTACTTAAAATTCTAGCATAAAGATTCTCTAAGAATATAGGATTAGTTAGCAGATAAGTACAAAATGGAACTGTATTGTTTAAACCAGATTCTTAATCCTCTGATGAAATCAGTCCCTGTGGGAAGCACTCAAATGGCATTAGACATCAGAATGATATGATCAAATGAAATTTGCACTGTTGATGGTTTCAAGGTAGGTAGAAACAAGTATGATATCAGAGTACTAGTGCTGATATGTAAATAATTCTCCCTGAGATTATATGATTTATTAAGCTTGGAAAATAAATATAAGTGGACAGAGGTAATTAAATTGTCCTCTTAAAGCAATAACAGACTGAAACTAGTATATTTTCCTTTATCCAAGTAAACTGACCAAAATCTGTGAAAGAGTAAATTCCCAATATTTCTATCCCATACTGGGGTAAGTGGGAAGAAAAATGAGATGACAAATAGGTACAAAACCCAAAGATTAAGGAACGGGGAGGATTATAAATACAAGCTATCATTGCCTTATTAAATTCCACTTTATTAATACTGAAGTTTATTCAAGGGAAAAACCACCCTAACCTTAGAGGTTGTCACTGTTTAGATATCGACCTGTTGGGGGTTAGATTTGTTTTCTTTTTTCCTATAGAATTTTTTCCCACAAAGTCACTAGGAGACTAATGGCTGGGTACTTATGGGTGCTTGACCAAAACAATATGAACGGCTAGGAAGGTGTAGCACTGGGGGCTACATCCTTCTTTTTGGTCTCAGGGAGTTTTTCTCTCCGAGGGAAAAAGGTGATACCTGATACCGCGAGGTTTTGGGAGATAAAGGGCAGGGGGCGACGGCTTCACTCTCTTGCTCTCAGCATCGGAGAGAGAAGGGTCAGGCTGCTCTTGCTGCAGGAAGAGTTTCTCACTGCCATCACCGGGTCCGTTCCTGAGGAAATCTCCCATCATCTCCTCGTGTGCTCAGGGACTCTGAGCTCTCCTCCTGCCCTGCTGGGCTGAGCCGGGCCTGTTCCACTGTCGCCGCTTTCTTTCGGCACTGCTTTGGATACGCTGTGTCCCCGCACTGCCCGGCCCTGCCAGGACATCCCTGCCCTTCCAGCTACCACCGTCGAGCTTCTGGTACACCCCATCCACCAGCCCGGGATTCTCCACCTTTCCAGCTTGGTGCTGAAGCACCAAGGGAGCCCTGCACCGAGACCAGACTGCCCCGGGCTTTGTGAAACAAAAGCCCCTCGAGGTTCTGGGTTTTGTTTATCATTAATGCTGTAGTTGTTGTTTGTTTGCCTTGTTATACATACCAGTAAAGAGCCGTTATTCCTATCCCCATAGCCTGAGAGATGACTTAATATCAAAGTTTTAATAATTCAAAAGGAGGGGGGTTGAATTCTCCATTCCAAAGGGAGGTCTTGCCCTCCCTAGCAGATACCTGTCTTTTCTAACCAAGACACCACCATAAGCCAATCCAGAACATTACAGCTCCTCCCCTGACACATTCAAACAAGATCCTGCTTGAGTCAAGTCAGAATTTTGCTGCAGCTCACCCCTTTTTTCCTCCTTTTCTCTCCAAGTAGTCATTTTCTGGTCAATTTGGTCTGTGAGATTGGTCTCGGTATCTGAAATTCAGCTATGTCAGATCTCACTGTGCACCCCTGTATTGAGTACTCAGATAAACTACACACTCAATACTCTCAATATTAACTGCAGTGGCAGCCCAGTAATCTTAATGAAAAACTACATAATTATTGCGGGAGCAGACCCCAGTAGGGAGAGAAATTCCAGCCACAGGACAGGAGGTGTAATCCAGCGGTTTCCTCCTTTCCATCTCAAAAGCTGAAGTTAGATCCCTTTGAATCTCCTCAGTTCATATTAATATAGTAAGAGATAGGAATAAAAAACAATTAAGCTTCTGCACTCTGAAAACATTGCCACTTCTTTCTGGCAAATGAGCACTGAGTCAGATTGAAGCATCCTTCCTGCTTAAGGTCTCTCTTCAACAAGGTAAGAAAATTCCACCATTTCCAATAACATGATGTCCCAACTACAGCAATCATTTCCTTTTTAAAAAAAATTATTTCATCCACACCTTAGCCAAACGCAGTTTCTACTCTGGTGTTTACTAAATAGAAACAAAGCATAGACAGAAGCTATTTTTGCTTGCTGTGGAGGACAGATTGACTTTATGCCTTTTGAAAGGTGCTAGAAGCATTTGTGCAAGAGGACCTTATAACGCTATTTACCATCAAATGCTCACTGCAGTCCTGCTCAAATACAAAATACCACACTCAAATATCAGAATATAGAGATCACTAATGGTTGGAAAAAATCAGTGGAGCCGGCAATATAAAAAACAGGAGTTACTGAGAACTGAAAATCTGCTTTCACACAACGTACACAGCTGGCAGAAAGAGGAAGAACCAGTAAAGAGAAAGAGAGAAAGATTTCTGGCCCAAGTGGTAATGACAGAGTCAAGTATGTGTCCATTAGTAATCAGTAACTCTGTAGCATGACAGGTGAAATAAGTCAATATGTTATGAACAAAAAGCAAAAAATCTTAAGGGCATTGTATAGTGGATGGTTTTGTTTCCATATCATTGTGATTTAAAAGACTTTACATATTTTGTGCCCTGAAAATGTCTCTTAAAATAATTAAATCCAGCGCTGGATGCGATAATTACTCCAGTCACTGGCTGCAAGATTTGATTGATGCTGTGAGCCTGACAAATATGTCACAAGTCATAATTTTGGAAGTTGGTGGGTGTATTTTTTCTTATCCTTAATGTTCTTAACCAAGACGTGGCCACCGCTCAACACTGTGGTTTTCAGTATTACTACAGTTTTGGAGGGCAACCAGATTTGAAAAATGTACCCTTATTTAGGCACACTCAGAATCACCAGGTGTCACAGCCCCCAAATCATCTAACTTTATGCAAGCAAAATGCAAGTAGGAGGGAGTCTTGGAGTTCAAATTTTAGCCTTTCCAGTCTTGGGGTTGAGCACAAAGAGTAGTTTCATGTAGCTATTGATCCTTCCCAAAAAACTGAGCTGGAAAAAATAGCAACAAAACAGAGAAGGTGAGACTGTATCTTCAAGTCTGATGTTAGCCAAAATGGACTATTCTCTAGAACACAAAAGATTTTGTTATTATAACTAATATATAGAATATCTTTACAGTTAATAACACCTGTTAGATTAAAAAAGGCTCCAACACCATGATTACATTAGTGTTTCTTATGTGGATATTCTTATGTGATCTCCTCAGAAGACTCAATTAAAAGAAAAAAAAAAAGGCTGAATTGGGCCCAGTATTTTTCTGTGTACTCTTTTATTGGTATACCCAATTGTCAGAGACTGAAATATTATATCCTGATATATAATATTATAGTTTATGACTTAAACATTTTAATGAAGGATTTTTGCCTATTATAGCAGAACTTTATTACAAAAGCTACAGAGAGCTACCACTACACCCTGAATAGGCCTTCAGAGTGAGACCCTGGACCTTTCCCTGATGAAGACAAGATAAAGTAACAGCTCAGGGATGGGGACATTCAGAAACCTCAAGCCTAATGCCTTTAGGGAGGAGACCACAGCTATCAGATATCGGGTCTATCAGCTGCCTGGCCCGCACAGACCCTCTCTCCAAAGGGTGGGGGAAGAGAGGCTTTGGGTGTGTGTTGGGAAACCTCAGGTCGGAGGCAGTGAACGCCCATCCTCCAATGTGCAGACCAGCTCAGCTGAGGGGCCCTTCGCCTGAGGAAAGCTCGCCCACAACAGAGAGGGTGACATGGCCCATCAAAGGGCCCCCAAAGGGGTCCCCAGACCCTGCACCAGAGCACTGCAGGTGATGCAACAGACTCTCAGTCCCTTGGGGAAACCTCACCACCAAGAAGAGCAGATGGAGGGGAGCAACATGCAATCATTGGAACCCTCAGATGTATGATATGCTTCCACCTAAGCCCTGTCACTCTCCCCCTGTTCCCCCACCCTCATACACACTTCTTTCTTTTTCTTTCTTTCTTTTCTTTTTCTTTCTTTCTTTCTTTCTTTCTTTCTTTCTTTCTTTCTTTCTTTCTTTCTTTCTCTCTCACACTCTCTCTCTCTCTCTTTCTCTCTTTCCCTCTTTCCCTCTTTCCCTCTTTCTCTTTTTCTCTCTTTCTCTTGCTTTCTTTCTTTTTCTTTCTCTCTCTTTCTTTCTTTCTCTCTGCCACTTTTGCTATTAAATAAAATACATACATTTTTGGTACCAACATGTAACCTCATTTGGTTTGAATCTCATTTTTGGGTATATTTTGAACCTTCTAAGTTCTTTCAGGTTTATACTCAGATACTTAGTTTTCTTTGCCTTTCTGGGTTTAAACCAGATCGTAACAACACTTTTTGCTTACATTTCTTTGTGTGATGGAAATCAGTTTCTCTGAAGCATTAAATATACTTCTACCTGGTTGGATGGTTTAGGTTTTTTGTTGTTGTTGTTTGGCTGGTTTCTTTTTAAAAGAAAAGGTGAAAATAAAATAAAATAAAATCCTATTCACAGCACAATATTGGAAAGAGTCAGTTACTAAAATACGCAGTGCTTGATAAAATGGGTAACCTGTGTGTTCCTCTCAGGTCCCAATTCCATAAAGCATCTTACAAAGTGACAAAAAAATATTAAGGTAGGAAATGAATGCTAGTAATTTCACTAGTAAGACTTTAGCCAATATGCATACATAGAAGTGAGAAATTATTTTAACCAAAATAGACAAGGCTTGCAGGACTACTTTGTGTTTTATCTACAACATCAACACTACAAATAGCTGCTCGTTAAGGTTGTCAAACACCTACAAACAGAATTGAACATCAAATCTATGATTTGGACTTCAGTAAAGACTTTGACACTGTGGACTTGCTGTGGTTTGTATGGCTCTACTATTCACTGGATAAAAAACTGACTGAATGGTTGGGCCAAAGGAGTGGTGGTGAATGGAATATCAGCAGTAGTGTGGCCAGCAGGACCAGGGCAGCAATCATGCTCCTGTACTCGGCACTGGCGAGGCTGCACATTGAATCTTGTGTTCAGTTCTGGGGTCCTTGCTGCAGAAAGAGGAGCTGGAGCTCTTCCAAAGAAAGGTAGTGAAGCTGGTGAAGGACAAAATGAGTCTTATGGGGAACAGCAGCTTTTGTCCCTACCTCTTGACCCACCCCGACCTCCTTAGATACAAGTGCTTCCTAAACCATGCAAAGCAGAATTTGATTGGGTGTCACTTGAGGTTTTGCTTACTGTGGGACACAGTTTATAATGAGAAGGAAAAGAGAGCAGCAAAGGTGTGTAAAGTACACTTCAGATTCCTCAGTGATCAGAGGCAGAAGCTGGCCAGCAAAGGGAACCCCAGGCAAGCCGCGGAAGAGGGCTTGCCTTCAAGCCAGGTACATGAACTGCAGCCACACTGCCAAGTGGTAACAGCAGCTCAGGCAGCTGTAGTCGAGAGCTGAGCAGAATTAACAAGCTTTACTCAATCTTGGACTTTACTGACTCTTGCAAATAATCACATCAGTGTAGAGCTAAAACACATGGACAACACGAACTACAGCCATAGAGTTTGACTGTGTAAGTTTGACACTGTGTGTGCTTTGTTACTGCCAGGGAGGGAAGAAATGAGATTCCCACCTTCAGCTATCCCCAACAACCTCAGCATGACAAGAGGACATCTCTGGACAGTAATGCAGATGTCAAGAAAGATGTTGCCAGATTTTTAATAGACAACTAGAAGCTAATCTCTGTCACTGGGACATGGCAATATAAATCACAATGGATTGGCAGTATGAAAGCAGGAAGAAGATATTGTAGGAGTGAAGAAGTTGCAATTAGTACTCACAAAGGTTCCCAGTAAACACTCTGAGTCCTCAGATTCAAAGATTCAAAGATGGATGATGGCTGGCCTAAACAAAGAAAAAATTGTGCTGGAAAATCTCAAAAGGATATAAAATAGCTTCTCAGTTCATCATGTAATTTCTCCTATCCAATTGATGGCAATATTATGACAATAATTGCATGTCTGTTTGACAACCATACACTGCCAGTCACTTTAATGGACCTCTGTGTTTTCAAAATATCCCTAAATGACACAGTTCTTAATGAGCTACACAGCTGCAGGCTGGATACTAATTTATGACAGAAACAGTGCTATCACACTTCTTTCTTCTTTGTAGTGCTCTAACAAGAATTTGAGGTAAGCACTTAAAAATAGTGATCATTTCAAAATGTTTTCAACTGATATCGGGTGGGGGTTTTTGTCCCATGGAATCCTGACTTCTACTTATTTTCAATTTTGCTGATAAGTGAGCAGAATTGCAGTCATGAATCAGGATTTTATTTATCTTTTCAGATCTGATGTGTATCTTTACAGATAGCACAAATAAATGTGCATGAGATCAATGTTATTAAAGAGAGGATCTGTTTTTATTAAAGTCATTACTTTCAAAGACACAGTCATCTAAGTCTTCTGTTTTGATGTTTGTGGATACAAAATAATTTAATAAAAAACATCAAAACCCTGAACGCTGTTTGTATTCAGATTACTAATAAGATCAAAATGGTTCTCATTTTCTCAGTTGTGTTCAGACCTGACTCAAGGATTACTGCTCTTTTAGAACTTCATTGTCACATATATTTCTTTCACTGCTGACAAACTACAAAAGCAATTTTAGGAAAGCAGGGGACAGAAAATGTTCATAAGTCTTCTCCAGCCATTTTGAAGAGGAATGATGACATACACTATCAAAGTACACAGCTCAAGTATTTTGAGGTTAGGACTATTGCCTCTTTAATTTATAAGAAAAAAAAAATCATTCTAGACACAGCATTCTTTCAGTGCATCACTAAAAATAAGCCTTTAATATGTAATGCTTATTACTTCACTACCACAAAAATTACATTCTAGCTAATGCTGCACAGCAGCAACAATTGTAATTCTCAATACACATAGAACTCTAGAAGTCCTGGCACAGTTTTTCATGAAGCTGTATTTCAACACACAGTCAAAAATAAACCTAGCCCTTCTAGCTCTCCAGCTATTAAACACTTCACCAGACGTACGAGACTGAATACCATATAACCATTTTTCACAATTCTCACCATTTCAGCTATAATACATTCCAGTCTATTAAGCCTTCTTATGCTGAAGGTCCTTGGTATCTGTCAGCAAGATTATCCTTGATCTGTGGGCAACTGGAAACCTCTCTAAAACTAAATGTCATGTTGGCTAACTGGGAAAAGTAATTAAACCTTCTTTGTAAAGAGGAGAGCTGGAACACAAGAATCCATTGTTCAGTCACTGGACCACATGGGAAGGCCTGAAAAATGCTAATTAACCCAGAGAAAATAGATGCTTCATTGGCTCACAGATTGACTGAGATGAATTTTGGAGCCTGACAAAACCAGAAAGTTTATGTCTTCCTTAAACTATAAACTGATCTGGATTAAGTGTTTACTTCTGCTCACAGCCCTGAGCCATTTCCATGTACTTTGAGGTTATTGCCCTCCAATCTCCTGCATAAATATTTTTCTGAATACTCTTTAGCCCAAATTCATTCCACTGAGATGGATTAAGGAGGTATCAAATCAAATATCTGGAGAATGCTTTGAAAAGCAGAGGGTAATAATTAGTGAACTCAGTTAGCAGCAGCCAAGTAAATGTTACTTCATGCAAGTATTGATGGAAAACCAGAGTTACCAGCAGCTGGGGGAAGTAAAGGTAGAGATCCTGTGATCATGGACAGACTGAAAAAAAAAACCTGGACTTCTTAGCAAGGAAACTGTTCAAGTGAGCCAAAACTTTGAGCATTCCCTATGAAAAGAGAAAATAAATAAACTTATCTCACTACCATACTCAACTTCCCCTAAGAAAGCAACTTAGCAAGGCCCTCCCCATTTCCCCTCAGGTGCCTAATAACTCAACCTAAGAAGCAACAACAAAGTTAAACTTCAGCTAGAGAAATTCTTATTTTGTTCTTGAGAAATATACTTCAGTTTCTGGAAGGACATAATTTACATTCTTCTTCATGAAGGCTCACCTTTAAAAATGCTTAGAAAATACCTGTACTTAAATATTTTGTAGGATATTTGCCTAATGGTTTCCAAAAAAAAGTGTGCCTAAAAATATTTTACAAGCTTTTACTGATAACACAGAGATTAAAGCTTGTCTTAGCTTGAGTCATAGCCATCTCCAAAGCAAATATAGCAAATGTTAACAGCCCACAATGACTTGGAGCAGGAAGTAAAAAAATATCTACTAAGAATTGTGAAAGGAAGCACAATGGCAGAAATGTTACTAAAAACATATAGCCTTGGGTGAGTTTTGTTTGGTTGGCTGGTTGGTGGTTTTTTGGGTTTTTTTGAGGATATTTAATACTGCCAGCTTACAAATCAATAGAAAGGGGAAGGAAGAATGGATTTCAAATTGTACCTTATAGAAGTAGACCTATACATTTTCTGTCATTGGAAGACACTACAAAAGAAAAAGAATATCAAAAAGTCTGCCTAAAATCTGATTAATGAAAAAAAATGAGATTACTATAAATTTGAGAAATTCATGGCTGTTTATTTCACTTCATTGATCCACTTTTGCATAATTTGAGCATTAAAAAAAACCTTTTCAAGTTGTGCAGCCCTTTAAAAAGTACTTGAAGGTTCTGGAATTTGCTTATCACTAAACTTGAGTGTTAAAGAGCTGAGATTCAAAATACTTACTGTTTTATTGCTAACAGTTATGCTGCGCATTGTTTCAAAGTTGATAAAGCAAGATCTGCTTCAACAGAAGACGAATTTCATGTGTAAGTGGTGCGCATTTGGAAAACATTTTTCAGAGTTTCATTTGCTCCTCTTTTTCTTCAGTGAATCTTAATTTCCAAGATGAAAGCTTGGTGCTTTCCAAAACAATGGTGTGGATTTATTCTTGTCAATATTTTTAGCATGTATTTCATCACAGAAATGTTGCTTCCTAGTAATTTTAACCAAGAATTTTTAGTTTAACAGCAGCCTTTTATGAAATGCCTCATAATACCAGACATTACAGCACAGGCATTCAAATAAATATAAATGGAAATTCCTTTTAGTTCAATTGATACCGCAATTTTAGCAATCATGCCTTCTCATTTGCCTCTGGGCTTGCCCTTTCCAGTCTAAACATCTCTGTATTCCTATTTTAGTTTGAATTCTTCTTCTCAAAATTAGCATGTGTTCTTTGAGCCTAAGAATATGGTAGCTTTTTATTCCAAATGTGACTATCTCAGCAGAGGCAGGAATGATTTATGAAAGGCCAGATCTCTTTCCTTCACAGAGGTCAATGTCAGAAATCTGATTGACCTTAATAGAAGGTCAGTAGAAAAATTCCATAGAATTTGAAATCCAAAGGGTTTGTTTTCAAGCAGTCTTGTCAAACTATATGTCACCAGCAACTCCTGTACAAGTGTGCAGGAATGTGGAGATAGGTAGCAAATATTTTAAAATAATGAAAATACAGTGGCCAGTTAAAATATAGCTACATCTTTTAAATTACACACCTGTTAAAAATATTTGCTTATTATCTCTAAATATCAGTCAGAGGCACTCAAGGATCTAGTCCAACACTGTTAAATACACTGCCCTTATGAATTCCTTCTATGTACTGCTTCCACAGTGATTGGGTACATATAGGCAAGCCCCTCTAACTCTGCAGCAAAAAGGAAAAGCTGAAAGCAGAATAAACATGTAGGAGCCACAAAAGATACTTCAGGCATTCTTAAGAACACAACTGGTAATCACAAATCCTTAGTAAATAAGAGGCCACCTACAGGCAGCTACATGACAAGCACACATATGGGTGAGGATGGCTGTGGCTATTTTGTCTTCCTTTTATTTAAAATCAATGTGACTTCCAAAATTGCTCTGAGTATAGAAACCTCACCAGTAACCATGCATTTCAACATGTTGAAATAGCCTCGATCAATGTCCCTCCTCACAAGATTATTTAAAAATGCAAATTCCAATTAAATTTGGAGGTACTGATAAGCACTCCATTCCTAGCCCTTCATTGTGATGTATTAGGAGAAAATCCAGCATGATTTTCCTCAATTATTGTGAGGTCAATATTGTACTTTAGTTATCTTCTCTGTCAATATTACTGAAAAGAAAAATTCTTTATGTTTTTGCATTGTGAATTAAAAAAAAAAAAAGAAAAGGAAAGGTATATTTTGTTCTGCTTTTTCAAAGTTCACAAGGAAGTTCTGAAGTGTAAGACTAGCATGGTGTGATGCTTGCCTATATCATCCTTGACTTGCCTCATCCTTGCTTCCTTCTTTCATTAAGGTTCAAATCAACTAGGATCTGGAAAGAGGATAGAATTTCAGAGCAAGCCAATTTGTGGCTACAAACCAAAAACAATCACCAATTTCAGCAACCAGGCTTTTTTTGGTTTGTTTTGTCTATTTTTGCACTTCAATGGCTTTATTTGATTTTCTCAAAGATTTTACATATTTTTGGTAAAATTCCTAGTTTTCAGTTTAAGTAAAATAAAATACTTTCAACAAAAGGAATTTTAGTTGTTTGATTTTCCAAAAAAAGTACTCCACAGGAAAAACACATTAGTCTAGGTAAAATAAGATACAGTAACCAACTCCCATTTGAGTGAAAAGTAGAGATTTTCTGTGTGTGAACCTGTTGATCTGTCTTCATTCTTGTACTTCTTATCTCCATCAAAAGCAATGATGTTAAATTTCATAAACACATTTTCCTCATGAACCTGTTATACACAAGATGACTTATTTACCCTAAAGGTATTTTTGTTTAATTGGCTGAACTTGAAAATTTAACTCAGTCCTGGGATTGCTGCTCTTTCCTCTAAAATTTCCATCTAAATTCAGATTCTCTGGAGAAAATACTGCCTTCTATTAGGCAAACAAAAAGATTATGTCAAGCATGCTGTAGAGCTGAGCCATGAATGATGACATTTTCATTAAAAACTGTGGCTCCAATATCCTGTCCAACTTTTGGAATAAGTTCTGAGTGCTGACAGCACTTGAACCATCTCTTTTCCAAAGCATGCAGCAGACTCCCTAAAACCTCAGCTGTGTCAGTTTCCTTGGCTGAGTCCCAAGGAGCCATGGCAGCTAACAGACATGACTCCCAGCCCTTGGCCAAGTCTCAGTACCATCTCCTTACTAACAAGCAAACAAACAAAAAATCATAAGGGGTAGGTCTACTAGTCTTCTCAGTTTTAGTTCCTCTTTTCTTTCCCTTTAAGAAATAAAAAGTTAAGAAGCCATGCACTGGTTTGAGACGGTGCATTGAAAGCTCTAGGAAACTCTTTAGCCCAAAAAAATTTGGAACTAGCTAGATGAAAGGGCAATTTTGGAAGGCTGTTAGGATGATGAGGAAAATAACAGCTGACAATCTTAGCCTAGCTTGAATCTCTCTCACATATGGTGGTTTGGCATCAGTGCTGCCACGGTCAAGTGCTAGATGAAGGGAGCATTGAATGGTCATGGCAGCCTCTGTCAAGAAGCAGTCAAAAAGAGGTAGGAAAGCAAAAGCTGTCTGAAATTAAAGGTAGACCATTCAGAAAATAATGAAGGAGATCATACATTGCATAAAGATGGATCAAAATAAGGAATGAAATAACATTGATGGAAAGAAACTGAACAAAAAACTTAAGACTGTGAAGGAGACAGAAAATATTTTAGAAATAAACCTAAAGGACTAGGAAGATGAAACAAGAACAAAAAAAAAAAAAAGGAAGAGCTCCACATTTATGATGATGACCACCAATTTGAATATATGTGCCCCACTGAGTATGACCAAAGAAAACCAAACGAAATCACTCTTCTGTTTTGTTATTAAGGGTTTGAAATATAAAAATAGCCTTAGAAATTAAGCCTTCAAGAGCATTGTCATCATAAAATTTGATAGGCAACTGAAGTACAGTGGATAAATATGTTAAGAAAAAGAATGCACAGGCAGCTGAGAAACTTCTGAATCTTAAAACTTAAAAGCAAGGCTAATTTAAATCAGAAGTTAGTTTTATATATTTGTATGTTTTTCTGTCATTAATTATTTTTAAAAAGGCCAATGAGAAATACATCTTCAATTTAACCATATGTCTTTTTAAGCAAAAAAACCACCTCTATTTAGCTGCACATCAATGTTGGAGAAACATAGTACAACTAAATGTTGTGCATATGCTGACATCTGCCCTTTTTGGTCATGAACAAGAGCATGTAATTCATTAATAAGTATTAATATTTAAATATTTTTATTTATATAGATAAGTACATAAACCGTAAGGCCATACACAAGGACAGTAAGCAATTATGTACAGGAATTCCTTTATTCATTCTTTGAGTTAAGAAAATCTATCGGTTCAATATTTGGAATAAATATTTCTCTGTTCTTGAAAGTTACACAGAAAAGTGTAAATTCATACATATATGCTGTAAGTATACTTGTATCAATACAGAAATTCTCAGTCAAATTGTTTTCAAAATGCAAGCCCAAATTATGAAGTAATGATTTTTTTAAAAGCTAGTGTGAGTTAAATGTTAGGACTATCAACTGAGCAAGGCTATTCTTCATATTTTTAATAACAAGATATGTAGCTACCAGTTCATTTCTTAGAAGCTACACACTCAGGTCCAAAACCTCAGCCTTCTCTGCACATATATATTTCTTCCAAGGCCTCAATCACTCTACAAAAAATCCCTCAAAGGGAAATACAATTGCATAAAAAAAAGTATCAGATCAGGTCTAGCACTCTTTTTCTATGATATTCTCCAATCCATGCTCTTGGGATCCAAAGATGACTGAAGAAAACCATAGAATATGAAAGCTGAAGATTCTACACACCAACCTGTTTTGGATGTTTTAAAGGGTTCCCTTAAAAAAAAAAATTTACCATAAAAATCCCAAATAGACAACCACACACAAAAAAATCAAACTTGAAAAATATCCAGCGGTCTGCAACTCACAAGAGTTAGAAAGTGACTGACTTCTCAGAGATATTTGTAATATTGTTATCAGAAACATGAATGTGCTTTTGTGACTTGGCAGTTTTTTTCTATGGATCTGTCTGCATTTTTTTTTTTTTCCTGGCTCAGTTCTCATTCCTCCCACCTTGCCGGCCATCTGAAAAGCTCCTCCCAAAAGTACTCTCAGTCCCCTCCATAGGCAGAGTAATCACAGTTTCTTCTAAATTTGTTCCCTCAGTCTCTGCAGCCAAACATTTACAAAAGAAATACTATTAATATTGAAACTGCAAAGAACAGCATACAAAACCAGGTTATCTATATACTAGTAGAAAATGTAGGAATTGGTGTTTCACTAATGCCCCAGATACAAATATATCTTCTGTCCAGAGGTACCCACAGTCATCGTTAGTTTCATTCACTGTGGGGTGAAATTATGACAGAAGACTTATGATTGGAGGTAAGAGCTGGTTTGACAGAGAAGAGTAGGAACAACTTAACACACTGATTTTTCAGACCTTGGAAGGAAGCTTTGTGCTTTATTTAAAGATGATCAACAGCATTTTCCTGTGAAAAAATGAAATAACTGTTGTTATTACAGGTCCAAAAATATATAATAATTCCACATACTGCTCTATAGCTTTGGCATTGTATACTAGAAACACAGTATGTATTTTTTGCTTGAGATAGAACAGGAATAACACACATGAGTTGCTTATATATATAGACACATTACAGGAGTGGGTATATGTGAAAGTTAGAAAGGGTTTTCAGATTTTCTTTCTGAATTGATACCCTTTACTAACCACTAGAAAAGGCCTGCAAAGTTTTAATAGCAAGCAGAAGAGCAGATGACCTATACTCTGCCTTGTCTGCTGAGGGATTCCCGTCCTCTCAAGCATCTAATGCTGGTACCTCTCTAAAATGGGCCATTCAGGCATATCTGGTCCAATATGGAAACTCTGAAGCACAGAAATAGAAATAAATATTTATAGATGCATGCCGTTTCAAGGGGAGAAGAAGCAAATAGTTTAGCAGCCTGCAGAATGGAGATTACTCACAGGCAAATAGGCTGTATTTGAATGGAGAACTAGAAGGATTAGGGAAAGAAAGAAGAGAAAAAATGAACTGATTGTAGAGTAATACAGAGAGTTGATTATCTATATACGTAGTCTCCAGAACAGACAACCCTTTCAAATTTTGATGGGATGAATTCACATTTTTCTAAGTAAAATGAGAGTTACTTCAGAGTTCATGCTTTTGAGGTGTAGAAGTATCAAAAATACATGTCAGAGCACACAGTACTCTAATGAAAATAAGAACATCACAGTGCACTCTTCAGCATAATTTTCTTAAATATTTTACTGTATGTTTTAAATGCTGGAGAAGGTAAAAGCTGAAAGACACAATTATTTCAGTGAAAGAACTAACAGTGTCAGTTCTCAGAGTCACTGAAAAAATCCATCACAGGGTTAGAAAGCTGGATTCACAGAGATCTTAAAGGGATGAAAATCACCCATTTTAATTTTCTTCAGGTAAAACCCTATGACACATTTCAAAAGTTCTCTATATAAAAGGAATTAATGACTTTCCTTTAATGAAAAGTATTGATTTCTTGAAGAGTACAGATTACAGGTACAGAAATGGTTTGATTAGGAACTTTATCATGACCAAAAAGTGGAACATATTTCAGGCAATGGTCCCACTCTATTCTGACAAGGGATGTCCTTGAAAATGTGTAGTAATTACTTCAGATTACACAAGTATAGCTCTTGGGTTTAAAGGATTGATCTTGTATAGACTTGTATAGACCTAAAGGTTTGTAGCACAGGGAAAACTAGGATCTTTAACTTTATGGAAATATTAATTCAGAGAGCATGGCACAGAGTTTTTAATCTTTCCCAATTAGACCTGGTTTTTAATATAGAAATGTGGATAAACCAACAAGGAATATGTGTTTTAACAAAACATGATGTCACTGCCATGCATTGTCTACCTCTGGGTTCAAGACACGAGCAGAGATGGGCCCAGAGCTTCTTGATCAGAAAATACAACATCCATTAGTTGCTGCATTTATTTAGTGGCCTAGGGCATGTCATTATGTCATGCTAACCCCATCCACTGGTCAGCTTATTACCTGATTAATTGCTGGGGGGAAAAGTGATCTAATAAGGGGTTTTGATGAGTCTTTTTATTTTTGGAGGTTTTGTTTGGTTTGGGAGATAGCTGGGTAAATGGGCTGGTAGGCATGTACTGTAGTTTGAAATTAGTGCAACTTCATATCTGTAATTTCACAGGACTTTATTTCAAACTGATGAACTGTAACAGACCCACCAGTTATTTTTACTCCTACCTCTGTTCATCTTACTTTTCTTCTTAATAGACCCCTCCCATTACACTGTTCTTAAAAATGAAAATTATGTGTGCACTACATTTAGCCACTTGTGTGGCTAAACTGAAATTGGGTAACTGCTGAAAATCATGCATTGAAAACTGTAAAGAAAGAATTTCCAAAAGCTATTTGGTGATCAAACAGGCAGGAAAACACAAGACATCACACAACTTTCTACTGTAGATTACTCCAAAGACAAAGAGGTGGTGGAATGTGTTGAACATCTTAAGTACTCTTCTGGAAAAAAATTCATAAGGCTTTTGCAACATAAGCTTATCCTTGACAATTCAATATCTACTGTCAGAGCCAGTATTTTATTCATTACTAAAATAATGTATAAAATGATCATATACTTCCAGTTTTGAATTTGCAGAATAATAAACTTCTGTTCCTATATGAACACACAGTGCTAATAACAGTTAAAAGATGCCCTGATATTGAAAGAAAATAAAAATGGACCCAGACTCAAATAATCCCCAGAAGGCAACTATTTAAATTTCCATCCTGAACTTCTACTTTAAATAGATATATTTGTCATTTTCTGATAGGAGGTTGAGAGGGTTGTGCATAAGAAACTCTGAGAGGAGACACATGAAGAAGAATAAGAAAATGCTATAATGTTTCATATCAAATCTAAGTAATTATATGCCTGATTAGTAACAATTGGCAACCCCAGTAACATGCACATAGAGCCTTAACAAAATTAATGTTCTGTTTTCTCATCTGATATCCTGATCATTCTGAAGCAGAAGCCAGCCTGCTAGGATGTCACTTAGGATTGCGTAGCTGTGAAGGGACCCCAAGTTTACCAGTACCCTGAGGTGGGTCTGTCAGCACCTATTTCTCAGAGCAAGTGCCCCCAGAGCCCTGACGTGCTATGCAAGCTCTAGAGCCAGGCTGCATCACATGAACAAGAACATGAACATGAACAAGAATAAACTTTTTAAAAGAGAGCAAACTGAGAATGCAGCAGATTATAAATAAAAATGTTTTATAAACAACTCCCCCGCCATCCACTGTGTCCTTGTAGTGAGATCCTTTGGCTCTAGGCTTGATCCTAGTTCAATAACTCAGTTGCTTTTTAGGTGAGACTGAGATTTGCACAGTGCTGAAGTTTGCACATTTTGCCTTTGGGTCTGTTGGGAAAAAAAAATCTCATGACCCCTGGGGCCTAGCTTCTTCTGCTCCCTATTTTTCCCAGCTGTCTTCCTCTGTCTGCTCTGCTGCAGGCTCCTGGTTCTTTGTTGTGTTTCACATGCTTTGCCTGCCCTACTTCACTGTCAGCAAAGGTGCCCCTCAGCTATGCACATTTGCTCGCTTGGAGGGTTAGTCGCCCCTTTCCTCAAAAAGGCTCCATGCAGTCCAGCAAGAAGCTGACTGAAAGAACTCTCAGTCTCCTTCCTAGGAATTTACTATAGCTTTTGGGTAGAGAAAAGCATTCTTTAATGAAATAAAAAGCAAAGATACCAATTTAAGAGCATTCCATGAATCTTACTGAGATCTTCCATCTCTTGAGTGACCTCTTTAAATCTAAGTTACTTGTGCTGAAATCCTGAACATGTCACTTTAACCAGTGGCAGAGACATGTATTCTGGACTTTGTCCTCTCCAATTCCGTCTTGTCTAGTGCATCTGGCAGATATCACAGATTTCTTGATGCCCTCCCTCTAGCAGTGGTCTTCCTGCTGACCATATATTTAAACTTCTGCCACAGAGCTCAGTGGGTCTTTTTGGACACCAGCAACTCAGCACATGAAATTCAACAGGAATGTCTCCTGTACAACTATGAAACATAGCCCAAGATTATCACCCTAGATGTTTGCTTTGGCAGTCACTTCTCAATTTGATCTTTGCTTCACATTTTGAGTTTGTTCTTTGCTCCTCTTTCATTTCAGTAAGAAGCAGCAACTTTTTCTCAAGTGTTAGTAAAAAACTATCAGTATGTGCACAACCAAGTGTCCCTACTCTGATGATGCTGTACCCCTCCAGAATATATCCAGAACTGCTTTTCATTCACTGAGTAATTCACTTACAAATCTTACTTATCAATACCTGTGCCGAAATAAATCAGGCTTTTGAAGAGCAGACAATTCTCACTGACAATCAGGGCACTTTTGAATCGCCTGAAATTGTTATCAAATGGAACAGTACATGCAACACTGTGAGCAGAGGGAGGAGTGTTAAAAATGCAAAGAAGACAAATGCATTTTTGAGATGAGTTAAGAATTGTTGTCCTGCTGTATCTGCCTAGCTCTCCAGCAACCCTTAAACATAGGCACAATTCACAGACTGTCTTCTGCAGCAAGCGCCGAGAATCCCAAGCAGCCATTTTGGTCTCCTCTCTGAAGCATTTATTGAAACAATACATGCTTTTTAATGAGAAAAAGACCAATTTTCACTACCAAGAGGTCAGTAATATTCTGTGTTCTGTGCTTGCCTTTCTTTTCCACCATGGCTTCATATTATGTTATATTTTATTAATGTCAGAAATGTAATTATTGAACTAGTCTGTTTAGAAAAACCTATTTTTTAAAAAATGGTTAATCCTGCTTATCTGCATGTGCTGACTATCAATTAAGCAATTAAAGCTATACATCTCTGTCAAAGTGCAGAATAACTCTCTCTCATAAATAAAGGCAACGATGCAGTAATGTTCAGAAGACTAAAGCATACACAGAGGTTAAGATGTCTGCAATACCAGCCTTTGTTTAGGTACATCCAAGAAAGGAA
The DNA here is from genome assembly GCA_013397315.1 of Donacobius atricapilla. Lineage (NCBI taxonomy): Eukaryota > Metazoa > Chordata > Aves > Passeriformes > Mimidae > Donacobius > Donacobius atricapilla. The sequence goes on from WBMY01031618.1 coordinate 471,510, forward strand.
ATCAATATTCCTCAGGAGAACATTTTGTTGGTACAGCTGCTGTTGCTAAGATTGGCTCAGTGTCATGTTCTCATTAATACAGTCTAATGGCAGCCCTAAGATTGAGAATGTGCAGACAGACATAATGAATTTAGACTAAAAACACAAAATGTATAAATTCAAATTGCTTTGGCCTGATTGGCTACTTTATATCTTGAAAGGATCATGTTTATAAATTAGAGTTTAATGATAGTTATGAATCACAAAATTAAGTCCTTCTTTGTAGCAGTCATTAACGTGAAAGCAATTGCTGCTGCAGTTTGCCCTTTAAGAGCTTCAGCACAAAAAGATTGGTATGCTGAAGAGCAGTTTTGCATTTTAGAGCAAATTGTTACTATTGCAAGGAAAATGTTAGGGTTTAGCTATACAGGCATATTTGCTGGCATTAAAATAACTCTTTGAAGCCCTCGTCTCCGGGAGGAAGCGATGTCTCTCAACACGCGTTTTGTCGTGCCATTCTGCGAGGGGAAACATCCCTCTGTAACAAGCGTTATCAATCCTCCTCACTCTCTCTCTGAAGATGCACATTGCCCTGAATGTCCTTTGTCATTCAGCTGTTAGTTTCCCTGGCTGTGCTCTGGAAGCCTGAGAAAAGCAGGCAAGAAATATGAAAAAAAAAAAAAACCTACTGGGGATAAAAAAAAAAAAGACAGAAATGACATCCAGGCAGCACAGAGCTGACAGCCTCGAAGTGATTACTGACCAAACACAGGTTACAATCCTGAGAGAAAAAACAGCAGGAGAAATTTAACATCTCCCTCTGCAGAATGGCTACATCTTGAATTAAATTAAAGATAAAATAAAATAAAATAAAATAAAATAAATAAAAAAGAAGCCAAACATTTTAACGGGTCCAGATAACTAATTACAATCTTGTAACGAGTTACACAAGCATCAAGCATACACACAAGTATGATGTGCAAGTTGTATACATTGCAACCCCTCCTGCCCCATCCTTCCTTAGTTCTCAGCATCTGAAGGAGCCTGTGCTCTGTGCAATGCAGCACAGGACACCTTTTGCCTCCAGTGGCCTCTTGAGTCCTGTTTGTCCTGAGTCTTGAATCATCCTATAGCTCACACTGATAGGGCTAGTACATCAGGTTTTACTGCCATTTGTGCAAATTTTCTCCATTGCTACACAATGGATAAATCTCTACCCAGTAAAGATTTTATTAAAGCACATTTTTATTATGTTACTAAAAGTCCCAAAGTGCATCATGTCTATGCCTGTCAATAGCCAAACGCAAATACTAGGTTGTTGAAGTAATTGTCTCCACACTCTTGACTAAGATGGTGTTTTTAAGGTCTGGTACTCCTCCACCAATTATTTGACTTTCATAAAAATTTGTTTAGGGAATTATTGCTTCAAGGATTATTCAATTTTTAATTAGACCAGCTGAAATAAGGACGTATGAGACTTGAAAAATCTAAATTATGCTGCTTGGACATGTATATTACCTAATGATGGGACTGCACGTGAGGCTCACTCAGATGCTCAACGTGTCTGCTTAGGTCTCAAAAAAGACAGTGTGTGCCATCATCAGCTAAATTTACAGGTGGAATTTAAGCATCACAGTATCATTTCATATCACCTGACATTTCAGAATCCTGCCTCCGGTGGAAGGCTTCATAGGATCTTATACCCATGCACCGAGTCTCCCCATATAAAGAGGGAACTAAAATTCCAAAAGAAAGACACAGAAAGGCAGCACTCTGAACACACTGCTAATAGGCATCATTAAGGACAGGTATGGCTTACATTCCACTGCTTTTTACAAAATAGATATTATTTTTGAGCTGTAGAGAAGTATCTCTGGTTTTCTCAGTCCTAGGCCTGAAGATATTCCCTTTAAAATAGAAAGTAAAAGTGGTCAGGTCTTTTACTGGATGACTGAAAAAGGCTATTTCTCTCATGCTCACACTTCCCACAGGGCAACTTGGTGCTTGAATAATACACACTGAGAATATTTTGCTTCAAAGAATTATCCTTTGTAAAGAATTAGAAATTGATGTTTAAATCCCACTTCAATGTACACGCACACTCCTCCATGATTTATTTACTCCTGAACTAACAGTGATATGAAAAAGCTTGTGTTTCACCTGATGAAACTGGGCACGACCACATCAAAAAGCACTTTATTTTAAAATATGGAAGGTTCCAGCTTTCTGCATGCTTACTGTGGGCACAGCAGTAGTGTTATTTTTCCACGTGTCATTAATACGGAAAGAAAATAGGTAATTATTGTCTCGAGCTGAACAATGGTCAAGGTGGGTGAAATCAGGAAACCAACAAAAAAACCCTTCCTGCCATTAGACCAATTGGTGTCTGAGCATCTTATCACACAAAGGGGGAGCTGGCCAGATGCTTTGTTTTAGTGTGTATCTGTCAGGGCACAGCAAGAGACAAGATTCTGGGGAGCTAGGGATTGACACAGCTGGGCAGGTCCGCAGTTTGGTGGAGCCCACAGCCAGAGCTGTGGGGGAGATGGAGACCAGCCCTGCTGAGGCATCACTGGAGCAGGGGCTGATGACTCTGGGGGTCTGACATGGGGTCCTGGGCTGTGGGAAGTGTGGCAAGTCCCAGAGGGTGGGCAGGGATGGTCAGAGTTGATGCCCTCAGGGCTATGTCAGTAACTTTCTTTTTTGAGGATTTCTGAGAAGACTTGAGAAATGTGCTTTTGCAAACAAGGAAGAGCATTCCTCACATCCTGATGGAACTTAGGCACGTGGCTCAGGAAGGGCTCACCAACCAGGCAGAGACCCAGTGAAGCCATTCCTTGCTAGGTCACACAAAGCCCAGCCTGTGGACCTCAGGTGCTTCTGGGTTCAAGTGGCTCTTAAACAGAGTCCTAAGAACTACTTCCTTCACTCTGCTGGAGCCAAAGGTGCAGCTGAGGTCTAGCTCAGAGGCCAGCATGTCCATGAGTGCCACCTCTGGATGCCCACCTGAAAGACTTGAGGACCCGGCTCTTAGTAATTGTACCTGCAAAAAGCACCAACAGAAACTGCTATGAGCACAAATTAGGGGCCAATATGAATCAAATTGCTCCATTGTGTCAGATTGGCAGGGGAAATAAAAGGACTTTTGGAACGGAGTTTCTGTTGGTGCACTTTAAATTATCCAAGGCAAGAATCACAAGTCCAGATAGGCATATCTTGGTTCTTTTACTGTAATGTGGATGTCTTGGATATCCTTGGATTTCTCTGAATGCCTGTGTTTAGCAAACACGACCAAGGCCTTAATATCCTCTCTACTTTAGGAAGCCATGTGGAAAATGAAGGTGGCAAATTATTGCAGAGGTCTCTTATAAAAATTCATGTTTCTGAAGCTTGCAGGTAGCTCAGCATTTAAGATAACAAATACTTTTGAAAAATCTAGTAATTTCTTCTGCAGTGTTTAACACAGTGTAAAAGATCCAATAGAGAGAAAAAGAAACTATTGAAGAATTACCCATTCAACTTTTGGATCATAGGTACTATTGTGCCATTGACATATTCTATTTCTTCCCTGGGACTTGTGCACTTTTATTCTAAGTCAAGTTTTACTCATTATGTTTAAGATTTCAAATTTCATAGAATTTTGTTTAAGAATGGTATTTTTTCAGCCATAATTTTTTAACTTAAAAAGTAATATTAAGGAGTTTAAATTCACTTCAAAGTACTTCAAATAATGTCTTCAAAGGGTTGTAAAATAAGTTTTTTTCTCACTTTTGCCAAGTGACAGAAAAACTATAAGAAAGTCAGGTGCTTACAACAGTTAGTATATAATAGATTAATAAGACACATACAGGCTTAAGTGAAAAAAAAAATTAAAAGCCTACACTATGGGACAGTGACTTGGTCCAATTTTTTCCCCTGATATAGATGAAAAGGCAGTGATCCATTACTTATGCACTTGAAGAAGAGACTGGATGGAAGAACTAGTCTGAACACACAGATTGATACCACTATCTCAGCAGGGCAAAAGATTTTGATGCAGAAAAAATGCTTTTGTCACTAGGAGTTTTCGAGTGAGTTCTACTTGGTCAGAAAGAGTACTTTCGCCTGGCTGTTTCCACTGGAACATGATCAGTGATCTCAGTTGCTTCAATCCCTTTCCATTTCATTGCCGCCTAGCTGAAGACAGACCACCTGCAGAGACACTAATCCAATCTAGGCAAATGTTACAAAGCAGAGTGACAGAATTGTGCCTAAATTATGTCTCTTAAAAGACAGAGCCCTATCAAGAATGCTGAGGAAATTTACAAACTGATTGCAATGCCCTGGCCAGAGGCAGCCAGGCTAGGCAACTCAGGTTGCTGCCAGAAGTGCCTGAGGAATTAGGCTGAAAGGTGGCCCCAAACTGTTAGAAAATAAACAAACAAACAAACAAATAAATAAATAATCAACAAGAAAGATGTGGATCTTTTAAGCCCACACAGCATAAGTATCACTGAACTGGGATAAAAGGGGTTTTTTGAAAAACAAAGCAACCTGATTAAACAAAAGCCCCAAAGTGTGAGCACAGTTATTTAGAGGAAGAAATGTTCGTACAAAGCAGAAGATGCAGGATGTGTTGGTAGATCAGTAAACTTGGCCACAGAGTGAGCCAGTGCAGTTTGCATTTACTTTTCCTATTGGAGTTTGCTGACATTGGGATAAAACAACAAGGAGAAATGCTGTCTCTCTGGAGGGGAGAGGGAAACTCACAATACTGTACTTAACCACATTTACTTTTCCACCACCATAGAAAATGCTGTAAAAATTACAGAATACAAGTTAAACACATAAAGGCAGAGATAATCTGATTCATGGTCTGCAAGAAAATCTTCAGCAATTACGCAAGTGTTTGATAATACCGATCTATTAGAATATGATGTTCAGTGCAGTAACAAGAAACACAGATTCCCAATGTAGAACTCATGGGAGGGATTTTACATCTGCTGCCAAAGGATCTCTCCAAAAGGCAGTTTCACAAAAACACACCAAAGTATCCACTTGTAAGATTAAAAAAGAAGGAACTCTTCAGGGTTTCAAGACGCCTGTTCATGATGCAATCCTTCACAATGAATGAAATTTGCTAGTGAATCCTTCTCAGGAGGTTAGTTACAAATTGTGACAAGCAACTAAAAAAGAAAAACGTCACCACACAATGTCTGAGCAACCAGCAGAAAATATAAGTAATAAAAAGGAGATACTTGGAAGCAGTTGGCAAATAATAAAACCAAGTTCAATCAAAACACAACTTCTGTGAAGCATTAGAGTACTGTGGTTACAGTCTTGATACATCCACCTGTACATCAGCACCTACTGTGCTGAAAGTGAGTCTGGCTGTTATATCCAAATATGCAAATAGGGCTTCATGAAGTAATTCTGTGATGGTTAAAAGCAATGAAAGTGTCTGCTCTATGTCCTCAGATAACCTTTACCAGCTTGACAAAAAGACCTTGCAACTCATGCTAAAGCATTGTCTCTGTTTGACAGAATACAAAGCAGATTTGGAAACAGCGATTGCTGACTGGTTGCTTGATTGCAATTAGATAATGCAAAATTATTCTGTTGTAGAAAATTACTTGCAAAACAGCACTTATATGCAGGTGACGTGGCACTTCAGTCTCATTCCGTTCCTCAGGAGGCAGTGGGGGATACATGGGCATAGCAAAGGCCAAAGCAAGTCTTCTAAATCCAGTCCTTAACTAGGAGAGGCTGAGGGCTGCAGCTCAGTCCAAAGGTGAGGGGATGCTGGCAAGAGAGATGGACAACACAGGACAGCTGATAGGAGCAAGTCAGAAGTAGCATGTGACCCTACAGACAGCTTAACCAGACAAGAATGGATATGCCCCAGAAAAGATTTTCTGTAGAAATATCTGACAAATGAGAACTGCTACTGTAGTTTCACTATTTCCAAACAATCAGGGCTGAGGCTGTGTTAGCAAAGATCATTTCACAACTTCTTCCACAAGCTCTTTCTTTCCCTGTTAGTCTTCAATGTCTGCCTGCTGTCAGATGTGACTATAAGTTCTTCATAACAGGGGCTGGGTCTGTTTGCGCATGTACTGATTGACTGAGATCCCTGCATGTTCATAAAAAGTCAAAAAATTATATTAACAGCAGGAACCCCTTACCAAAACCTTGAATTGAATTTTTACTCTTAAAATACAAAATAAACATACTCTTCATATTATTGGGTTTTAAAAAGATAAAAATAATAGAGAGAGAAAAAAATGCATTGGTTGTAATGAAGAAAAGGTGTACAAAGGTGAAGGACAGTTTCCAAGGGTTGGCAGGCACAGTGAAGGCAGAAATTTATAAGTGACTAAAAACATGTCCTGTGGTTTCATTAAGTTGATTTGATGAAAAAAATACTATTTTCTTTTAAGTGTCTCCCTGAATAACTATCCTTCATTCTTTTATTTATAAAAGAAGAATCAGAGAAAAAAAAAACCAAAATACAGAGTGTCTGAAATGTCACAATATAAAGCTGAATGATCATTTTTGCATTGGTCAGTGGATTTAATTGGAGGTAGTTTATAGAGTCACACCAGAAATGTTCAGGAATTAATTTTCAGATGTCATGCTCCCACTCTTTTCCTAAAACCTTGTATATGAAAGCACTAATTTACCAATGTGGCTATGGACTTTGAAATAGAATGCATAAGTAGCAGAAAAGCTTCTTCTTCTTGCTTTAAAGGATGGAATTTTGATTTTTCAGCATGTATAGCCATTTTCTATTAAATGCATGGTTATTTTCTTACACATAATGTAATTTCAAGAAACTGCAAGGATTTCAAACCAAATATTTTTATGCTGGGCCTGTTTTGCAGTTCTTTAAAATGGATTCACTTCTTTCATATTCTGACTACCAGTGTTTTATAGTAGCTTGTGTTCACTTAACATTGTGTTAATTAACAAGGTGCAAGAAACTAGGTAAATTAGGTCTATACTGTGCTATATTCATTTAGTGTTGTGTCTCTATTTTATCAAATTTAATACCCTGTTTGAATGCTGCTATTCATATCTTGTTCCAGCTATTATCTTGAGATGCCAATAAATCAGCGATCAACTGATCTATAATTGATCTATCCATTCTATGCCACTGAAAAAACTATGTAACTTCAACATGAAACTCTTGCAAATGTTACAATCAAACAAAAAGATAGGAGAATATATAATTAAAACTGAAATGTTCTTCTGATACCAGACTGATATTTCTAGTTTACACATTTCACGTAGTGTTTTGGCTGTGCAGAGATTTCAAAATCTGATGTACAGATGAGATGGAACAAGAATGGAACAGCATTGCCACAAATAAAATCCCTTTTCTTTTTACTGTGAAACCAAACCATGTGCTACATGGCCTGCCAGCCTGTCTACCACCAACACTGTTCAAATAATGTTGTTCTGAGCATAGCAACTTGCACTGCCATACCGTGACTCAGTATTTTCATTTAATCTGATTTCACGCTCTGACAGACTTTGCCACGTTTCCATATATTCAAATGCACCTGAAAATACTTATTTCCTGTAAGGCTTCTCAATAGCATGCAGAAAACACAGGATACAAGTATGAAAATCCTAAGTGAAATATGTGCCACTAGCATTTTATCACAAGGCAGACTCCTCTCCTCGTGGCTCTAACAATCAACAATGTAAGCATTTTGCTTTTTGAAGCTGAGGTGTTTCTGAATATGCACAGTCTGCTCATTTAAAGCAGGACATGACTGTTTTGGCTGATTCACTCCATTGTTGGATTGTGCACCCCTTAGGATCACACAGTAGTGAGTCAGTCATTTGTAAATAGGAGACAAAAAACCCCAAATGAATAGAGAGAACCACAAGCTTCATTCTTATGATCAAAAGCCTCAAAGAAACCATGCAAAAGGAGCATAATTATTTATTGAACAAAACTGATAGCATGGTCTTTCCTGTACAACCTCAGCCGTGCCTGCAACTGGCCTTACTCACTATTGAACTAAGAAATAATTTACACCTCACAAAAAGATAACACACACTTTAAATCCTCCCTTTGAGAAAAGAGGGTGAGCTATATTCATTTTCTTTCTTAGGGACTATATTATGGGCATTTTTTTAAAAAAACCCGGACATGATTTTTGGTATATTTCATGAGCAAAAATAGTATGTTGGGTCTGCAGGCCTGAGCATTGAAACAGCACAGGACAAATTACAGTAGAGAATTACATGCTTATTACAAGCACAATCAGGGTGAGGGGACTTTAAAAAATAACACTGCTAAGAAAGGATTTTTGCAGAAACAAAGCTAATGAGACTAATTGGTATTATGTCAGATGTATAATGCTTCAGTATATTGTTTTTTGGCAGTGGTGGTTTGGTTTTCCTGGGCTCAGAGCCCAGTTTCTGTTTAATTTTCTGCAAGGTTTCATAGCAGCCTAGACATACAGAGCTGGCTGGCTTGCAAATAACCATATATCTCAGTAAACATATTGATTAGAATTTAAACACACCCAGAAGCCTGTTGGATGGACCTGCTTAAGACATTCTTATCAGAAAATTCTCTTCTTGAAACTAAATAGAATTTTTCCTATGAAAGAAATTATAAAGTTCACCGAAAAGAAGTTAGATGAAATTAAAAATTAAAATGTTTATTTCACCTATTAAAAACACATTGACATATCATTATGACTTTGAGTCCAAGTCTTGTCTCAGTTCTGAACAATTTTGCATGCCTGCAGTGACCTTGAACCTTTATTAGGTCTAAAGCAAGATACTAAACTCAGTAGAAGACTTATTTTTCCAGGGTGCCAGCAGTCTTCTAGGTCTGCACTCTCCCAGACATCTTGTTTGAGACAAAGGTTCTTGAGGGGGAGTTCTCTGAGGGACTTAATTTCCCAGAGAGTTTGGTTCAAGTCACAGAGGTATTAGCTCAGACCCAAATGGACTTTAGCGGCTTTTATCCAGTGTTACTCCTAAGCTAATGAGCCCTATGGAGATAATAAGATCTCTGTGGAAAAGTTGAACTTCCTGTGGAGGCAGCCCTAGGGTGAGCTCCCACTGCCCTCCACACTTCCATTGTCATTTTGTGCGTCACAAGCCTGACTGCTCTCTGCACCTGTACAGCACCATGTCTGTAGGTGTGTGTTTACCTACAGCTCTATGTCGAGCTCAAGACAGCAAAACTGAAAGATCTACACCCAGTTCTACACCTCCTTTAAAATTTTGCCCATTGTTTATATTAAAAGGTGAATATATCCCTCAATAGTGCACTTATATTTACACATATTCGTTTTGTTCTAAAAGCTCATTGATTCACAACAGGCTCGACTGCAATTAAAGTTAGGTAAGGGATGAAAAATAATTAATATTTAAATATCTCTTTACTGTAGCTGTATAGGTCTTGTGCTTGCTCCCTGTGAAAGGTATCTTTTTGAAATTTTCTTTCCAGAAAAAGCTAACGGAATGGCATTAGGGTTATTGGAATTGCTCATAGCAAGAAATACATATAAGTTTCTGCAAGCAGTATTTGTATGTGTTCAGTCGCAGAGTGCACTTCGACAAGTGCAAGAAAGTAATGCAAGTCCCAGTCACAAAACACAAACGTAAGATTTCTCATGGATAAAAAGTTTCAATTATGACATGGATGAAACTGAAGACTTTTTGATCTGCTAAGGCTGTTTACAGAAAGGGGGAAAGTTGATATATATAAATGTATTTAAACTGTTATGATCCAAATCACTCTAAATCATTTGGAATGAATGCTCTTGTGACTCCTCCTGGAGTACTGCATCCATGGCTGGGGTCCTCAGCGCAAGGAAGACATGGACCTGTTGGAGTGAGTCCACAAGAGGGCCATTGAAGTGACTAGAGGGATGGAGCACCTCTACTGCAAATACAGGCTGAGAGAGTTGGGGTTGTTCGACCTGGAGAAGAGAAGGCTCTGGCTGATACCTTACTGCAGATGTTCAGTGCTTGAAGGGGGCTTATAAAAGACGAGGAAAAGCGACTTTTTACATGGGCAGATAGTCCGGACAAGGGGCAATTATTTTATACTAAAATAAGAGAGACTTAGATCAGATGTTGGGAAGAAATTCTTTATTGTGAGGATGGTGAGGCATTGGAACAGGCTGCCCAGGTAAACTGTAGATGTCCCATCCCTGGGAGGGTTCAAGGCCAGGACAGATGGGGACCTGAGCAACCTGATCTATTGTGTGGTATCCTGGCTCATGATCTTCAGATGACCTTTAAGGTCCCTTCCAACCCAAGCCATTCTGTGATTTAGACTTGGGTCACATCAAAATTGTTTATTTTTCTCTTCCTTTGCCCCTTGCCCACCATGTCTGCTCATTTTTTTTGTATCATCCCTTAGAAACTGCTTAGAATAGAATCTGTTAGAATCAGACATCTTCATGTTTTGCAATGAGTCTCTTTTATAAGGATTTTCTACTCTATCACTTTGCTTTGGCCAGTATTGGCCACTATAATCAAACACAACATCCACTTTATTACACACAGGTATCTTTGTTACAACTGTTCAGAGTATCCTGACCTCTGATTTCACTTTTCTATTAATGGAAGTTACAATTGTATATGATAATAATGGAGTAGTGTGGTGAAAATGAAGGAGGAAAAATACCCATTCATTTTTTTTCTTGCCCACAGAGACTTTTAGGACCATTAATGTTATATAAAGACACTGATCTCTCCTCTGCACAAGCTTTCATCACACAAAGTCACCTTCAAGTCACACAGCAGAAAAGAAAATCCTTAAACTAAAACACTTTTGCATCAATATCTTCTGATTTGAAATGTCTTCAGTTTAGACTTCTCATATTCTTATGGCAGTTGGAGATCATTATCCTAGAGATGCAGTCTGATCCAGAGTCTGTCTTCATCTTCCAATACTGGATTTAAAATTAAAAAAAAAAGAAGCTAGAGCATCTGAATAAGGTCTTCAGACTATTATTTCTAAAAGGCTATCATATAATACAGTAAAATATGCTTCTATTAGAAGAGTACTATAAAAATTATTATATATAAAAGTATATTAAGATATGTTTCTAATAAATCACATTAAAACTTTCCTAATAGACCCAAGGAATTGTTTCTTGCTTGAATATCAAAGGAATTCTTTCCTGATGATGTGTTTATTTCCTAAAATTATACATGAGAGAGAAATTATTTGCTGCAGATTTTGGAATTGATTGTGTCAGAGAAAGACAAAATGGCTTCAGTGGGTTCATGACACCCAAAACAATGGTAGGCAGATAAAAATAAGAGCAGTGAGGGATTGGGTCACTAGTAACCAAGGGTCATTAAGCACATTACTCCCTGTATAATGTACAGTCATCCAGACAATTAAATTTACCATTGCAATTAGTTTTAGTTGTCCCCATTGTTGACAGCCTCAGTGAAGAAACCAGAGAATGAATTACATGTTGAGCATATCACAGGTCACTGTAGACACACACTGACAAAAAACCTTACTTTGATGTATTTTCCTTGCTAATGTGTTTCTGCAGTTTTTCTATTGCGTAGATTTCTATTTCTATTTCTATTGTACAATCACCAATCAATTAAAATTCAATTAAAAATAAAAATAGAACTTCAAAAGCTCAACATCCTGCTAGCTGAAGGGCTTTTGGGGTTGTTTTTTTTTTCCCTTCTCCTTTCAAAATCTTAGATAAATTCAATTGGTAAAATCCCGGGGGGGAAAGGAATAACAAAGTATGTTATTTTTGTCAAAATGTATATTCTCTCAAATCAAGCTTCATGGACTTCTTAAACTGATAGGCAGGTGAAAAAGTTAGTCTAGTTCTCAATTTCTTGATGCTTTATCCCTGAGCAGCTCCATAGAAAGACAAACTAAAAATGTAAAGTATTATAAACATACACATCAGCAAACATGGAAAAGAATTAGGTTCTTTATTAGGCACTTTCTGAATTTATGACTCACAGAGACTTTAGTGGTGGATTGTTTCTGCTCTGTGGAGATTTTATTTGCTTTTGTCCCTTCTAACATTAGAGGAATCTTAAAATGGGAAATGTCTGCTATTAAGGAGAATGAAAAGCTTAGGTCTTGACTTTTAACTGATTACCTCATCTTATATTGTGTGCATTTCACTTTTATCCTGTTTGGTATAAAGACATGCTGCAGTTAAAGAAATGTCCTGTTATTCATAGTTTAATAGTTTTTTGGGGCATCATGCTGACATCTGAATTTTGTAAAAACATATAGGTCTTATCCCTTCTTATACCATCTCAAATTAAAATCCAGGTGACGCTGCAAAATTGTGTGGTCATGATCTCAAGTAAAGCAAATCAGTTCTTTTTTCTTACTTGTTCAGCTTGATTGTTGACTTCTCACTCCTAACATACCCAATACCAGCAAAAAGGGTGGCTGCTTCTTATGACACAATGCAGCACATGGAAAGGAATACTTCATTTATTGTAGTAACTTAATTTTTGAGCCATGAAAAGTAGCCTTGCTGATATAAATAGTAGTTCCCAAATCCCCTAGCAACAAAAGTCACAGAAAGTTTATTTTTCCTTCTCTATTTATGTCCTTTATTTAGAGTGTAGTAACATAACTTGAGTAAGCTACATGGAGTGTTGTTCATATAAATTATTTCAATGATGACTCAGCTGGAGACACAGCACCTTCACATAGATAAGACAAATTCAAATACGTGCTGCACTGACAGAAACAAACCCCCAATTTGACTGTATTTTATTCTTTCACGTCTGCTATGCTGGAACTACATTGGTAAAAAATATCTGAGCGGTGTTTCCTACACCAGCCTGTAGTTTTCAGAGAACAGAGATGGAGTCTGGGCTGGAACACAGGTTCAAAGCCCTTCTGAGAAAGGGGACTGGAAACAGGGATGGAGGCAGAGCTGCCTGCAGGGTGTTCCTAAGTCCATCCAGCAAATCCAGTCCATTAGCCAGGACAGCAAGGGAGAGAACCAGGACCACAACCATAACCAGGACTCAGGTCCATCTAAAGCAGTCCTAGGTCAGGTACAGACAGTCCCAGGCTGGGCTGAAATCAGCAGCCTGGAAGGAAGACCCAAGAGTGGCTAGGAAGGAACAGTCGGGGCTAGTCAGGGGTCACACATTGTTTCAGTGGTTTAGTGTAAGGGAAGACAGTAAAAGATGTATTCACTTCCAGATATATAAGACTGTTAAAATAAATTATTGATGTACAAGAGAATATTTTCTGTTTTATTAAGACTAATAATTACTCTTGAGAGTTCTCAACCAGGATGCCCTACAACTTTTCTGCCTTTCACAAAATATCTATTACCTGGTAAACATCCATACCCAAAAATGATTTATTTACAATGTCATATTATAATGAATTACCTTCTTTTTCATTTTAGCAAAATAGTATCTCTTTTAGACATAATATCCTTGAAGAAAACAAAATTCAAGAAAAGTAATAAAATGGTGTTGCCTTTGTAAATGATTTGAGGTCAGGCTGTCTCAGAGTCTGATACTGATACCTAAAAGAAAGGATAGTTGACTTCTGGTGCAGTTTACCACAAGGTGCCATGGTATAAACATGTGAAAACTACACAGTGCAGCATCTTTTCAAGCAGAACTTTTGGGGTTTTTTAATCAATAAAATGCTCTACTGGTATTAACTCAACTTTATTAGTGGATTTGTTCTCACCTTACAAGTGATTACACCAGGACTAAAGCATTTGGGAAGTCAGCATTACTGACTGCTCTGCAGCCTCAGTCCTGAGACAGTACACCACAATTCCAGAGCTGTGAATAAGTCATCTTCCCCCAGAGCTAAATTCACATAACAAAAGGAAATTGAAATAAAATATGGACTCGGCACTTCCTGCAAATATAATTCAGCTCTGTGTAATATTTTTAGAAGGACTCTAGTTTTACTGGTAGTGAAGAGCCTTTGGTGATTGGGCTGTGCCATATATGTAATGAGTAATGATGACTGAAACAAGGGATAGACATCAACACATTGAGTTTTATTCTTTTCTGGGCTAGAGAATAGCTGTTCCAAGCTTTAAAAGCATCAGTGTGATGGTTATGAACACTGATGATGTAACTAAAGGTTGACTCTCTCTTCATCCAAAAAAAATTCGTAATCTAAGATGGAAAATCACTGTTCCATAGGCAAAAAAAAAGAAAACAAGGGCAAATTATATAATCTCCTGGCATCCTTGTTTCCCTGTATTGAAATACTGACTGGACGACTCCCAGAATTATAAGATATGTCATTCGAGTAGTGATCTCATTATTTTAAGTCTGAAAAAAGTGACCTCACTATACAGGCATGCAGTCCAAAAATCTTGGTACTGAAACAGAGTCAAAAAAGTGATGCATAAGGTCTTGGTTATTTTTAAGTTCTTTAATATGATCCCCTATGTTTTTATTGCTTTCAGTTGATATTGGCAGTGAGTGGACCTGTACAAAGGTTGATAGAGGGTGTACTGAGAGTTGTTACACTCTGCTCCCTTATCTCACTTTTTCTATCTAGGGACAATAACAACCTTCATTTCCTGGTTTGGCAACTGGAATGGGCTGCTCATTGGATAAGGATCAATCTCTTTGAGTTAGGCAGTGGGGACATCTACAAATTCAGGGAGTAGAAAAGTGAACAGTATTCAACAAGATGCTATTTTAAAATATATTTATGTGTAGAAAGAGCTATTTTTATCTGTAAAAAAATGAAAATGTGATTTTTGAAATGTATAAACATATTTATTAGATCAAGCTAAGTCAGTCTTGATGTCAGATTCATTTGCAATAATAAACACAGCCATTTCCATGGGGTTCTGCGTCTTCAGTCAAGAAAAGATGAATGCTAACTAGGTATTTAAGAAGGGGTTTCATGCAGAAAAAGGATACATCATTTCACCTTTAAAGATGGACCTCCGAGAAGACGAGGCCTACATAAAATTGTTTCCTAAAACAATGTACATAATCTATAGATCTCCAGAAGGAAATAAATTAGAAATTCTAATATAATTATTACTTGTGATAGTATGTGTAATGCCTGGGGTTTTTTCTGCTTTAATTAGGGTTCCAAATGGGCATTATCTTATACAAAATCAAAGTAAAATAATTTGGAAATTTTATAGCACATGTACAATAATTATTCACCTCAGTCCCTCAGGTTTTTGGTGCCTGTTTACCAAAAAGTAGCAGAGAAAAGGAAATGTCAAAACTTAATCATTTTATGCAGCTTCTTCCATAATTCAGTCTACTTTTTCTTCAGTGTCAAAACAAAATAATAATAGATTCCTGAACAGAAATTGTGAAGTAGGTGATTTACCTAGATTTTTTGGTATTCAGATCATGATCTCCAAATTCAAGAAGTTGCTACATTAGGTGAAATTTCACTACCTGTACTTGTCCTTTCAGCATAAGACTGATTTGTAATACCTGTATAGCCAGAAACGAGTGACCTATTTTGCTGGAAATGCAGCCAAGTTGAATATAATTCTACTGTTAATAAGGTATTTGTTTCTTCATGTATTCCACTTGCCTAGTGCTATTGTGTCCTCCTCTGCCATGGTGCAAATTGCACTTTCCCTCAGAGCAGGAGCTTCTGTATCCTCTCTACTTTTTCCCCAGCCGTTTGAGTGTGTAGCCTAGGCAACTGCAAGGATTTTTACTCACACTTTTCTAAACTGTCCACCTTATCATTAGGAAAAAAAACCTGAGTTAAGCTGTGCCCACTAGACAAGGAATTGTATTTTTATCTTTGAGATGACAACAGTTCAAGCATGATGGAAGGTCCAATGCAAAGGCAAGAAAAATGCATGTTGTATTTTCTACCAAAGGAAGTTTTCTTTGGCCTGCAATCATAGCCCGTTGTAGTGGTTTCATGTTCACTATTTTCTTTTTTCTAATCATGACTGTACTATAACCTTGAGTAGGTTAGAGAGATGTGCGAACATGTTCATACCTCAAATAAATGATAGTGCTTTGAATTACTTTGATCACTTATTTCCAAGGGTTCTGTAAACATTAATTACCATCCAACTCTCAGATAGGCAATGAGCACACTTACATCTGACAGTCCCTCACCAATTTCAAAGGGATCTTTCCCCAAACAAAAAGAGAATATTCAAACTAATTTCCATCTTCTGTCTATCAAAGTCAGGAAATTTGGCTTCAAGAAACTGCAATGTGGTCACTTTCCATGAAAGTCAGGACAATAAATTGTACAGCCAAATTAAGTCACACAATCTAGATCAACCATGCATCAATTAGCAATGGAGTTTGCACCTTGTAACATGTAAGATCCAGACAACACTTACTCATATTGTTACACACCTTAACCTTTTTGTTTATTTGATTGCTCTTTTGGGTTTTTTTTTTTAAGTTGTTTTGAGTTTGGAAAGCCTTGTCCTAAACCTACAGCCATGTTCCACTTTACTGTGTTGTGAAATTTAACTGAGTGCACCAGGATTAATATGACATCTAACAGATGGATGCAATCCAACATCTATGCTTTGAAAACACCTTGGAAGAGGCCATGCAGTTCTGAAGATTTTGGGAAGCTGACCAGTAATTGCTAAGCTTTTTATTAGAAGAGGATGTCTTTAAAAATTATGGGAAGAATATGAACTTCCATTTATTTCTCCCAATGATAAAGGCACTTGTTTCTCTATATTTAGCAAGTAAGATGTAAGCCTTTCATTCCCAATCAGTGTTTGCAAATCCTAATCAAGCTGATAGCAGATTTATTGATGTCATGTCACATATCCCTACAAGACTCTACGCCAAGGAATAGGCAGGCATATTTTCAGAGGGATGATTCACTAGTTCTAAACATATTAAATTTGCATAACTGTGGCTAGAAATTTGTCAGAATAACCAAAACCTATATTCTCTAAGTCACAGGACAAAAAGGAATCTATTTCAACCTACTGTAGACAAATAAAGCTACTGTGGCAAGATTTTGTTTCTAAAATCCAACTGTTAACAGAATATCACACATACTGAGCAAAATATTGAAATATTGAATATTGAAATATTGACTATTGAAAACTAACACTCAGTGTAAAATAGCACAGTCAGTAAAGAACTATAAGCTCACGTTATGACCCATGCTTTTAGATAAAATGGACTTCCAAAACCTATTTTCTTATATCCCTTGCAAATGCTCAGAATCAGTCAGGCCAAGAACTGGTGAGTGTTCTAATAGTGAGTGCCCTGCAGCAGAACACCATGCTCCATCCAGCACACTTGCCATGCAGCAGAGCATTTAATCTCTTAAACAGTTCAGACTCTCTCTGAGAGTAATCCTTCTGATTTATTAATTACTTCAACATTACAGATATCACCCATTGAAAGGACTTGCCCAGGTGTGACAAGTTGCACAGATACTTAAGTTTGCTTGCAGTAGTATTTTTCTGCCACTGTTAAACCTCTACGTGTCATTAATCAAATTATGCAACAATGGAACCGGATTTTTAAAATAGCTCAGATAATAAACAAGGACAGAATTTTAGAGTATTCCCACTGTGAGATTTTGAGACAGATTATGAAAAACCTTGCTAGTACAGTAGTCCCCCTGAAAATGCTCTAACCACTCACTTCAGAGCCTCAGTAGCTGCAAAGATCCTCCTGGAAAACCTGGCACAAAAGTGAAGATGAATAACTTCTGTAAACCTGTTCTATAAGAACAAGTATTCCTTAAGACAGCAAATTAGGATGTACTGAGATGCACTGTGATCTAACACTAGCTCATTTTGCAAAATATTTTTGGGGAAAGAGCATCCTGGCACATCATCGGACATTAAAATCACTTGATATGTGCAAAGCAGCAACTGCATAGATCCACCATGAACCTCTATCATACCTCTCTTTAGAGACATGCAGAAACATTTTGGGGAGCACTCTGTGAAATCCTACAAATGGCCCTAATTTGAAGGCATATTACTGCTTTTATAAGATGATTTTAAATCAATTTTTATGGATAACTTTTTCTATTTGTTTCTTTGCTAAGCTTTCATAATAGGAAATATTTTCCATCCTAGAATGTATTTTGAGTCAGATGCTGAAATTTTATATGTAGTTTCAATTTTTGATGATAGTTTCATATTTAGTTTCTTTTAGGAAGTACTTTGAGATTTTTCAAGACAAGCACTTGACAATGTTTTCATTTGTGCAATATTTGAAAGATACCTGAGCTGCAAGAAGAAAAAATAATGAACTCCATTTTTCTTCCTTATATTTCTCATTCTTGAAGAACTGCTTTGCACTCTCGGATTAAGGACTTTTCAGGATACACTACTACATACTACAAATATTATTTGAATTCCAATCTCAAATGACACATCTTTTGAAGACATCGAAGTGGCTCTTGTTGATTATGTGTTTTCTAAAGGAGAAATGGAAAAGATATGTGTAGCACAAAAAAAAATATCTCTGATTACTTCTATACTTAAATACATCCAGTCTGATTAGCTATTATTCTTCTTATGGTTTTATTCTTTTAACAAGTTAAAAAACTGATCCTATGTTCAATGATGAACAACTACAGTCACGTAAAAGTACAGACCAATCACAAGACTATTACATATCAAGGAGAACTGTTATGCAAAAAATGTATTGTTTGATAAAAGCCCCAAAGCATAGTGCTGTATGTATTGCTGCCTTAAACTAGATTAGAGTTTTGAATCACATCTCCTTCTTTGTCTGATAACACAGAGGAAAAAAATTTCTTTGATTAATAGATAGGGATGCAACTCTCTTTTTTAATACAGCAAGATATGTTTTTCTTTTGAAAATATGCTTCTTGCCATACAGGATCAACAAGGAAGATACAGAAGTGAAAAGGAATAAAAAATATTTTTAAGTTCATTCAAGAAAAAAAGAAAGTCAGGTTGCAGTTTCTTTTCTGCCTTATTCTTTTAAACTCATTTATTGCTGATGAAATGAAGCAGACAGAACCGAATCAATAACTCCATAGTCAGCTGTGTCAGAGGAAATTCAAACTTGACTCCAGTGTTCAAAAACATGCCTCAACCTTTTTACCTGTCTCTGAGGTAAAAGAGTAAATGAAAGCTTCTATTTTGGTCACTGGCCTTTCTGGGCTGACAGCAACCATGGCAATTTGCTTCCATAAACTGTGAGTCATACAGGCTTAGAGGATGATGTTCAAGCAATTCAACTTTGTGTTCCTCAGACTGTTTGTCTGTGTTATGGCTGATGTCTCAAATTGTATTTCAAACTAGACCCCTAAATCCATGTGAGATCCATCCAAGTCACTACTCACAGCAAGCTGAAGACACTGGTTACTGTTTTGGATACACTTCAGCTCACTGTATTTCATTCAGATGGCGAGACTTTGTGAATCTGTTCTCAACAGATTTGTAGGGCACCAGAAGCATAGGCACCAGGATAATACATCTCAACAATAAAATGCAGTGATATTAATCCACTCTTCTATAGAGTGGATTCTATAGAAACAAAGGAACTTGAAAGAGAGGAAAGAATGTCTTTCCCACTCTTTTGTTCCTTGACATACTGCAAGTCAAGGGAATTGCCATCCATACTGGACAAATTCAGATTACTCAAAGCCGCTTTTTCTTTCATAGGGAATCTTGAAATTTCAAGATGGTCTGCAACTTGATTCTGTGTCTAGGTTCTTAATTTCTATTTCCTGTCACTTCCATTTCACAGGAACACTGTCCAGGTAGTCCCCTGTGTTGTAGTACTATCTGAGTATGCTAACATAAGGTATTACTGCCTGCTCATAAGCTGAGTATCGGTGATGACCAGGTAACTAGTGTTTATCACCCTTTGCTTCTCTCAATCACTGTGTATAAAAATGCTTTACACTGATTGAGTTTCATACCTAACCAGATACTCAAAGATCTAGTATAAGCTAAACTCTGAAGCTGTTATAGTAAGACCCTCAAGATCCCTTTTTCCTCTGCTTGCTAGACATCCACATTACAGAAAATATTCTGAATACTTTTTTTAGATATAGCCTGCTCAGATGACATCTGGTCACTGAAGTGTACAGATCTCCTGCAGAAGAAGCCAAAATATTCATGAAGATTGTTATATTCTTGTTTCCAGCCAGGCAACACAGAGACTTGAATACTTAGGAGTTAGCTAACCACTACATTTGTCTGAGGGTGTATCTCTGTATTTTCTCTTTCCTTTTGTAAGCATTGGTCTGTTGAAGCATGAATCATGATTGCCGGTTTTCTTCTTCTTGTTCCTCTCCACTCTTTGTGATGGGCAAATCGAGTTGACTCAGTCACACAACAGAACTTTTCTCTTGTTAACCTTCGTCCAGTTATGCTTTGATGCTCAAAATCTCTTAAAGGATGTAGCCATCTGGCTACAATTCCACCTGAAACTGATTTTTCTAGTTTTGAACTGCTGGATTCAGATGTGCCCTTTTCCATGGATTTCATAACTAGTTTATGTGACTTCCAATTATTTCTCCGCAGGACTTCATCACAAGTCTAAAGCCTCCATTCACAAAGTGACAAAGGACATCAGACAGACTATGGAAAAAACTTCACTGCTCAGTGTTGGGGTATTCTCAGAAAGCCAGACTTGCATGATGGAGTTTTCTGCAGTGCTACCAGATGTATTTTAAAAGCAAAATTATTTTGTAATGGGAGGATAATGAAAACGGGAGAAAAAAGTAAAAAATGAAATTTTGAAGGTAATAGTCTGAACGTTCCAGCCCTGATACATTAAAATACCAAAACAGGAACAAGACAGTATTTGCAATCAGTTTCAGAAGAGCTGACTACCTGTGTGTGTGGTAAAAATGATTTATTTTCTGTTGCTTTTTTTCTCCCAGTGAAAAATATTTAGCATGCCTTGTGTAAAAGGGGTTGGGGAACAACTACAACTTGAAAAGGTCTTAAGTTTCACAAGACAAAAACATGTAATCTGAACCTCCTCACCCCCTGGATTCCCCATTCCTCAAGTTGAAGATAAATTACCTCAGAAGTCTAGCAGTTTAGAAAAGGAAAAGTAATCATTTCATTCTGACTAGAAAGAATATTGAATATATGAAATAAATTAGACTCAAAGCACAAGGACCTCAAATTTAAGGGGAAGGAAAAAACTTCTTCACTTCAAGGGGAAGAAGAGATTATTTTCTAAGCAGACAAGAAATTCAAAGTAGATTACTGCAGACTTTTCCACAGCTAAAGTAAACCAAGCACTTAAAATTAATGTAAAAAACAGAAGTAAAGCTGTAAAAATTTGTGAAAAGTATATATGCTCTGAATATCCTCAGCATAAAAACATAACCAGAGAAGTGTGAATTCAGCCCCTTGTATTTTTGCACATTAAAATGATCTAAAAAAAAGGGCAGATTTTATATGATCATGTTACTGAATAGCAACTTTATTTATTTATTTATTTATTTCTAATATTGCTAGGTAGCTCCAAAAGCAAGATTTTCAACATTTTTAAGCAGTGACATCTGAAAATTAGCTTTTTAGGAAATATATGCTTTCGTGCCACCTTTGAGTGTAGGACTGTTCCTGCTGATAAAATTGCCATTGGCAGAAAAATGGGTCTGAAGAAATTTGAATGCGAGGTTCTAGTTTTGCGGTAAAAGCTGTGTGAATATAGATGACAGTCATAATATTTCCTAAAGGAGTGGCCACCATGACCCTGAATTGCAGGCTTTAGTTTTTTCTGCTTAACACAAAGCCACCTTCAAACAGTACATTTTGTGTGGGTGTGAACATACAATGCCTTAAGAACGAAAAAGGTATTTATGCCTGATTTAGTAACTTGGTTGGTAAAAAAATGTTTTCGTTAAAATAATCAAATTAAAATTATTAGACCACATGAGGTGATGATGAAAGAAAATTCAGCAGCACTAATCTTAGTAGGACCACCAGTGTCCAGCATCATGGCCATTTGCCATTTTTGCTTTATTGGTCACCATGATATGAGGAATATAGGAGAAGATAACTTCATTAAAGTGGTAGCCATTCTCCTGTGAAAGTAGCTGGCTTTGCAGGTAAGCTATCAATCCTTGCAAGACAGATTAAGAATTCAAAAAGTGGAAAAGCGGGGGTGAGTCACAAGAGAACTTGGGTTTCTGTTTAGAAAAATACACACAAAAAATACATGCAAATTATAAATGATGAAAGATCCTTTATTACTTTCTAGCAACCAAAACAGGTGTCAGTTCCCTTCCTCCACCCTTTCTACAGTTGAATTTTTAGTAGCACAGTCGGAAAAGCCCAGAGTAATCAGAAAGTTTTAAAAAAACAACTGTTTGTTTTATCAAAGAAGTAACAAGTGATCTAATAATTATCTGGGAAAATAAATAACTATATATATATATATATATATATATATAATGTGACACTTAA
>WBMY01031618.1:493893-506090 GCA_013397315.1 Donacobius atricapilla
AAACTTAAAAAAGGTAGGGAGGAATGTTGGGAAGAAAAGGAGCGCAAGAATTTAATCAAAGAGATACAAATCAGAAGAGAGGAAAAACAAGAATCTTAACACTTGATCTGTTACCTTGTTTTGATAATAACTCACATTTAAATCTCACTTTGCATCTGAATTTAACAATCCCAACCATTTCTAAAGCAATTTTTCATTTTCTTCTCTGAAAGGTATTGCCTATGTTCTCATGTGCACAGAACAAAAACAGACTACAGTACAAATGAGTCCAGGGGAAAAGATCAGGCTCACTATATTTTCTTGCCATACTAGAAGGATTAACCAATGTTTAGCATTTCTTTCATGAAATGTGTTGCATCTGTAGTTCATGTAAATTACCTTTTTTTTCAAAATCTGTGACCATAAATTCATACTTTTGTCTTGGAAAGAATATTCAGTTGGCTTGAATTTCATCCATGTTCCTGCTTCTAGTCAGAGAGGAAAAGAGACACCTAAAAACGTGATACAAAGAGTTTAAATAAAGGCAGTTTAGGAAGATACTTAGGGCTTGCCAGGAGAAAACTCTCACTAAGCTTGTGATCTTTGGTGGAGTTTAGACACTGCAAATTAAGTAAGACCTTTCAGTTGATAATCACTTTTATAAATGTTTGATAGTAGGAAACACATTTTAATAAGATACAAAACTTTGTCTACCTATTTTTTTTTTTTTTTATCTAAGGAAAAATATCTCCTGTCCTCTAAATTTAAGTTTTTTTAAAGCTGTCCTCTAAATTTAAGTTTTTTTAAAGCTGCAAAAAGGTTCTTAGTGCCACAGCCAAAAACCACATCCTGTGTTTGAGAAGATATGATACATGGCTGTTAATAAACTGGAAAGCACTGAAATACAGATAAAGCCATAGCTAAAACATACTGTTAACAATAACAGTAACAACTGTAGCAGACAAGATACTTGAAAGTATCAACAAGTGAGAAGTGGGAAAAATCTACAAATTATTTCTAATCATGTACTAAATATTGCACGTATCTTTTGTAGAAGTAACAACAAAAGCAACAAAATACTAATTTTAGAAAGCAAATAATGTAATCCTATGTATATTACTCTAGGTAACTAGAACTTTAAGAAACATGTAATTGGGAAGAACATGAATTACAAGCCCCAAGAGCATCCTGAATTTATGAAGCTGGAGAAATAAATCATTAATATCCCTTGTGTCGTTCTATCTGTCACATTGAGAGGTTCTGCTTATGGTAGGTTTGTCGTACCTCATGTGGTTTGAAAGACAAAATCAAGAATTTCACTGGATTACAATATCATTATATGCAGGGAGAAGCAAATAGGGACAAAGGGATCTTAATACCTATATTAAGGCCTAGATATTGAAGTACATCTGCAGGATCATACAGAGACATGCACACTTGCCAGGCGGCATTACACCTAGATGCGAGCTAATACAACTGCATAGCTCTTGGTGCAGTGATAAAGTACCCCTCAGCAAGGCCTGACAAGCTTTTGGAACTAGATTTGGCAAGAGAAGGGCATGAAAAGCTTGTTCATTTCCATCTGTGCCTGCCAGCATACGCACTCTCTCCACAGGCACTTCTATCTGTCTTCTTTTGAAATTGGTAAAGACTAAAACATCCTTGAGAACCAATGGGACTTCAGCTCCCAGTCAGGGGCCTCAGTATCTCAAAAGCAACTTACAGACATAAAACAGACAAATAGCCATAGGAACCAAGTGTTAAAGAGGTTTTTTCTTTCTATCCAGAGCAGCATTGTTCACAGAACAGTTTTTGGCAAACAATCTCTAGCCTTGGCAGGAAGGTTTTATACTGACAGCTTCAGCTTGCATGAACCTCATGTACCTGCCAAAAGCTTTTAGGCAAAGACCTAGATTTGCATTTCTTTAAATATAATATGTAAGTCCAGGATATTTCATATATTTTCTTAGTTTACATGAATCTGAAAAACAGAAGAAGAGGAAATTATATCAAGCCAAATAAAAAAAGAAATGGTGTGAGACTCCAGGACTTTTTGAGGTCAGACTGAACCCAAAAGAGTTTTACTTGTCTTTTTTCTCACACATAGATTTGTAAGACATACTTTAAAATATTCCCCATACAAATTTTATGATGCAAATCAGAAAAATGTACATTTTCAGAAAGTGTTCACATCTGCTCTAGTTATTCACCACTATTAGCTGCTACTAGAATTGTTTTCTGTCCCTCCGAGAAAGAAGCAGCAGGAGAAGAGAAACAAAGTGTACAGTAGCAAAACTACTGCCCAGGGAAAAAGCACAGCCCAAAATGCTGTGACTTCAGGTAGCAAGACAGCGAACCTAAAAAAAAAAAAAAAAANAAAAAAAAAAAAAAAAGGAAAGCTTGTTTCCTGTTTCCTTGCCAGCCGAGGTATCCTGTTGTGAACAGGTAAGACTGACTGTACCTTGTTGAATTTGGGGTAAATGGAGCAACAGGTGCTACGTGCACTGCGTGAGATAGAAGGCTGTGAATGAGCCCCTTCTAGACCTGATCGAACTGGTTGACAGTTCCCAGAGTACGATCATGCCAATGACTATGTTGCTCCTGAGCAGGCAGAGACAGAACCCTGGAGTCAAGTGTTTACTGCATGGGGCCAAAATCCCAGCTAACTGCAAAGTCTAAAGCAACACTGGTTCAGCAGAACTTCTCAGGACCTGAAGGGCTGCCTGTACAAGCCCTCCACTGCACTCTGGAAAGCCACCTACACAGAGATGATGAAAGCACCTGAGCTAAATTAGCTGGAATTACAGCTTAGAAATACTAGTGTGCAACGAATATTATTACAGCTTTACTCCAGTCAATGCACCCCTACTGCTCATCCCCTGGAATGCTACCCGTAAGATTTATGTTTTGAACTGGTGTTTCTAAGAGCATAATTTAATAAGTGGGAGAGGAAGAGAGTAGGAGTCGTTTTTGTTTGGGTTTTTGGGCTTGGTTAATTTGTTTGGTTTTGGTTTTCTTTCCTAAGAGTAAATCTACTCTCAGGTTTGCAGGAGAAATAAGAGGTCTTTTTGCTGGAAGTTACACCATTCTGCTTTCATACTGCCTTGTAGAATAAGTTCTATGATATTACTTTTATATATTTCAGGCAATGTTCTCATTGCTACAGACTGTGACCAAATGAAAATGTAATCCCCATTCAGTTGTTCACCTCTAAAATTAAAGATATTTCTAAAGCTTATAATTCGTAGGTTACAATGTTCATAATAATTAGGGTTATTTCCTGTTGCAGCAGAAATAGAATGAATCTTTAACATTTTAGTAGAATTTTCCAGTTATATGGAGAATTGTCCAAAAGCCTTAAAGTTCCTTAAAACAGTGGAGTTTAATGCCTAAAACTGTAACATAGATGAAGAAGTAAAATCAGCAGATGCTTACCTATCCCACAAGCAGTTCTGCTTACATGCTTATTTCCACTTTTTTTAAATGAAGAGCAATGCAAATTAGTTCTTTTAAGCCATTATTATCACTTCATCTCTTGCAAGGTAAAACTTCTCTCCCTCTATATTGTAGCTCTCTTGTATTTGCTTAGTTACTTTAACAGAGCCAGACTTGATTTTCTTTCTCCATTTTTTGTTACTGGGAGGAGAAAATACCTAAGATTATTTTATGTTTTTCTATAGGTCAGTTTCTGAAAACATGCAAATGTCAGACAGGCGCAATACACTTGTCAGTGCCTCTGACTTGGTAGCATAGATTTCTTCCCAATTCACATCTATGTTTATTACTCATGCAAAGTAAATATTTGCACCAGCCTGTCTCTAGCTGATCAGCGTTCCCTACCAAAAAAAATTTCACCATACCAGATGGAGATGTTTAATGGAAGAGTCATTTCATAGACTGTTACCATCCTAAATAATAGAGGCCTCATTGAAGCTCCTACCCAAATGCCTAAGATCTTCCTCATCACTGGAACGTGGAGGGCAGCTCTCACCATAAGAAAATAGGTAGACTGAGTCTTCTTTAGAATTGCCTTTTTATCTCAGCTGCAGAGGGATCACAGTCAACCAGCTGAGACTGAAATACAAAGAATTTTTAAAGGATAACAAGTAGCTCTTACTGAAAACACAGCTTTCAGCCTGACAGCTTCTTCTGAATAACCCACTCTTGCTTGTAC
Source organism: Donacobius atricapilla (assembly GCA_013397315.1). NCBI lineage: Eukaryota > Metazoa > Chordata > Aves > Passeriformes > Mimidae > Donacobius > Donacobius atricapilla. The sequence continues at coordinate 498,047 of WBMY01031618.1, forward strand.
TTAGTACAGGACTATGTAAATATAATTTGCCTAATGTTTTACTGAATTACTTTGTTGTGTGGCTGGGTAAAGAGTTCAGGAAGAGAGAGCTGTGCCCACCTGGACACAACAAATGCAAATAGCATGCTTCAAACTGAATCTGAACACTTACTCATTTAACTCCTTCCAGATGAAATCATAGAGACCATGAGCAGAGAAGAGCTTTACATGCAGTGCAACACAAAGGACCACAAGAATCCTCTAAAGCTACTTAAAATTCTTTCCAAATGAAAATAACTCGTTTGAAGAAAATATCTCCTGAAATATTTCTAAAGCTCTTCAGGTGTTTGTTATTATACTTCATACAGTCTTACCTAAGTTCAAGAAACCTCTGATAGAAGTCTACAACTATAAACAAGGGTATCTTAAATTAAGCCAGGTAAGGAATATTACCTCTTCTTCAGAGTGTAGTGAGTACAAACATCCTGGAAGCTGAAGTAACAGCTGCAACTTATATGAGGCAGCCACACCGAGGAGGAAATACGAGACTAATTTCTAGAGAGCTGTATAGGTCCATGTTAAAAATGTCTGAACTAGTGACACTTCCTTGATTTTGTTGAAAATAATGTTTTTGCAGGGCAAGTTACAACAAAGAAATCACATGGCACAGCTCTAAGATTACTTTTTGATGTTGGGCTTTTCTTTGCTTTTCCCTTTTCTCCAAAACTAAAAAAAAAGAAAAAGAAAAAAAAGGGGGGAAAAAGCCTGATTCCCATAACACTCCTTTTAAATGTTCTGCAGCATTGCATCATAACTAGTATGACATTGAGATAATATTTTAATCTAAGGTGATTTTGATTAAACTTGCTGAAGTCGCTGGTAACTTTTCAAAACTCTTAAATCAGCAATGTGAAAGAAGAGAGCAGCCTTAATTTTAACATGACAAAAAAATCTCTGTTTGTGGAGAGTGAGTGCAGAGATGATTAGGCACAACTAATTTATACATATAACTACTCTGGTTTTAACAAGCATATCTGTGCATGTGTGAGGTTGGGTGTAATTTCTAAACAACAATTTCCAAAATATTGAAAGTGTCATACTTCCTCTATATCAGTAAAGTTTACACACAATGTGCTAGTCTGATTACTTTTGAGCACTCCTACTCCACATAGTCTTTAGCCTCTTGTCTGTTAAAGCAACAAATTAGTCATAGATTTTTATTGAGACAATGTTGTTTAACCCTCACAAAGAAGAGCAGATGCTTTGGAAGGCAGCTATCCATGGTAAAGATAATAATTTGCATTAACAGCTACTTTCATTTCTTTCAGTGAGGCTTTGAGATTATGGGTGGATTGAAACACATTTTTGGTCACCAATTTATAGCACTTTTTGGCATTTCAGCTTTCGATTGTCTAAACAGTAAAAATATTTAGGTGTTGGAAAAATCCAGCTCTACAGAGACAGGGTAACTGAGCGGCATTTTTAAAGATTTTATTCTATTATCAATCTCATAGAAGGGTGAGACATAACAGATGTAAAACCCAATGCCATTCTATCAGAAGACATTTCTTGTTTACAATACCTTATAAATGCTTTTCAGCCCATTAGCTTTTGCTACACAATGCTACTAATACTTCTAACACAAATCACCTACTATTTTACCCCATGTGGTCTTGCTACAATGCATCTTTCACAGTTCTAATTCTCCAAAATATCTGGTCTCCTTGCAATGCCGTTGTTTGGAACTTGTTTCCCATTCAATTTCTCTCTCAACAATGTCTGTCTTATTCCATGGCCTTTCTAAGTCAGAACACCTTATCTCAGTTTGCATGCAGATGCACAAGACTATGTGAGTTTTCCATCAGGCTTTGAGAATCCGCTACAAATCCATTTCTCGCATTTAGGATAGATATATTTAGATTTTAAGAGAAAAAGAGTTACACACTAGATTTCCATTGATACCAGCACCTCTGTGTCAGAACCACAGCTTCACTGAACAGATCCCCCCACAGCTTTCTCCCAGGAATTCTTTATCTTTTCTCTCAGGACTGGGCTCCTGACATAAACTATTCTGACAATGCTCTTTGGACTCATCTGGTCATGTCATGGGCAAGTCCTTAGAGGTCTTTCTCAGCTAAGGGAGGGACCTTCTGCAGGTCTAAAATGTCTCACTTTTGCTACTGGCATGGCAGGGAACTGCAGACAAACCTTCCAGTAGTCTGCAGGTTCTAAGAGCTTATATTGCCTTGGGAATGGCAGGACCTCTTCTCACCTGGAACTTACCACAGAGCACCACTCTAGAGAAGTAAAAGAGGACTTGTTTATTCAAATGAAATCAGCAGTTGTATTGCTGCTCTTCTCTCCCAGACATTCTTGGATGTCTTCAGGGCACAAATCCACAAAGAAGAAACTCTGCATGTATTCTTAAATGGAACAACTTCTCTTTCAGAGAAGTCTCTGAACAGGCATGTGTCACAAAGAAATCATTTTACATGGTCCACTTTAGTTTTCAAAAAGCAAATTCCTCAGAACTAAGACTGTATTTTGGCTTTGGAATAAACACACTTAAAAAGTATTTTATTTTTCCAACACATACAAGTTAATCAAGAGATCCAGTAGAAAAAAAATGTTGTAAATAATTTGAAAATGATAGTAATGTTCTTATAGCTTTTGGCATTGATTAAACACATGCAAACTGGTATTTGCAATCACCTCATACTTAAAATAAAACCCAAAATATTCTTTTAGTCCAATCAGCTTCAACATTGAAATCTGCCTTATACGTTTCCCTGTTAATGTAATATTTAATGGTTTTTTCCATACATCCAAGCAAGAAAGAAATGTAGTCCTGTATTGGTCTCTCACTGTTTTCTTAACATTTCCTTGTTCTAAAAGATGACTGCAAGGTAGGATGATAAGATCAATGGTCAAATGTCTTCTATTTTTTCACAAAAGGATGACCTCCACATCTACCACTCATTTGTACAGATGTGCTGATATATTAAATAAAGATTTGGCAACCAATGTTTTATGATCTATATTGTAAACCATGTAACCCTTTTAATGAAAACCAGAAACTCTTTTAATGAAAATCAGTAGTTGAAAAATGATCCAACATCTATTGACTCTATAAAAAAAAAAGGTTTTTCATTTCTGCATGATGGATCACCACCCACTTCTGCTTAAATGGATGGTGGTATTGCCATCAAAATCTGTCCATTACCTGTTTCTGAGTAATAGAGCTTTCTTCCTCAAAAAAAAAGAAAAAAAAAAAAAAAGGAAAAAAAAAAAGGTACTGATTATCTAATTGACATTCCTAATGAATCCAAAGAAGAAAAATTTGGAAGTGAAGTTATTCAGGGAAATTCTCATTAAAAAAAAAAGAATTTTTTCTTCTAAGTTAAGAGCCTCAGAATTTAGCTTCCTAATGGTTGAGGTCAAACTTGGAAAGTTTTCTATGACCAGACATCATGCAATTTTAATTATGTGTACATCTTAAGGCAGGTCTAGTCTAAAATATAAAAAAATGCTCTAAAATAAAACCTACATTAAATTCTGTTGAAATGGAGCAGCAGTCAGATCCTTAACCTGGTGACAGAATATCTTTCCATTGGAAATTAAAGGTGTTTCTGTTACATTCCTGCTGCTTCTAGTGTAATGTTATCTCTGGTGAAACTGTGGGAAGTATTGTTACAGCAACAGGTGTTGATGTTATAAATCATTAGCCGTTGGTGTCTAAGAAATCCGGATGAAGTTTTCAGCAAAAGCAGAGATCTAATGTATGAGATGGCTTTAAGACATATTTACTGGGGTGAGAAAACTTGCTCTGTGACTCTTTTCTGCACCATGTGAGCTTTGGTCTAGCGGCACCTCTCTGAGTATTTCAAAGAGGGATCTGTCCTTGTGAACATCTCTTCTTAAGGAAATTGATGAATCTTCCACATTTTTTGGCAAAGAAATCACCTGGGAGCAATGCTAAGAGACTAAACAGTGCTGTGTTCCTTTACAAGAAGCCAGATCATCAAGAAAGCATATTCTGTGACTTTGCTACAAAAAGGGCAATGGCAATATTCAAATGAGCCCCAGGAGGGGAAAATGTTGTGATGTATACAAGCTAACACTCACTTGAAGAAAGGAAGGAAGGAAAAGTGTCAGAGCTGTAGGGTTCTGGTAAACTCAGAAGGACTAAACAGCAAAAAATACATAAAGTAAAATTGAAGAAAATATGCAGATTTATATGACTGCATAAAGTTTGTGTTAAATTGTGTAAATAAGATATTAGACAAGGTAAACTTATGTCCAGTATTTCAGATTTTGATGACAAATAATAGCTTATTTGAGCTTTATTTCCATTGTCCATGAACATTTTTTTATAATAATTTCAATTTCACTATTGAATTAACATTCCTAGTTCTGACACTTAATATCTTATGACATATTGCCATTACATCCTATGATAAATGAAATTTCAGAAATCTTATAATATGTGGAATACATCCTTCAGCCTGTGGATATTTTTTTAAATTAAATTTTTAAAAAATTGTATTTTGCCACATACAAAATGGTCTAAAAACATCCAAAACCTTAAAATAAAAAGCTCTTTTAATCCCTAACCTAAAAGCACTTCACTAGTATATATATATACTATATATATAGTATAGTGTATATACTATATATACATATTTTTTTCATACAGACAATTTATTATCCTCCCCATAAAAAAAAAAAAAGGGTATAAACCATGAAAACATTCTGAATAAAGTAAGGTGAAAGCTGTATTTTTGGGTTTTTTTAATGTTCTGGGACTATCTCCGGTAAATACTCGAGTATTAAAGTGGTACGTCTGGGAGAGGAATGAGGAAGGGAGTTTTTATTGCTATTTTTTTTCCCCACACTTGAAAATTCTCTAGAAATGAACAACAACATTATTGAAATATCTCAGAAAAGGTCCAGAATAATTGTTTTTACAGTAATATGGTTCTGGAAATAAATCAAATTTCAGAAAAGTTTTCCAAGTAAAAAGTTACTTCTTGATGCAACTGGAAATTATTCTATAAAGCGTTCAACCCTGTCCTCTACTCCCAAAATTGCTTATCTAAAAAAATCAGGACAGTAGAATAGTTTGATTAGATAACTAGAAGTATCAACAGAAGAGCCTTGATCATTCCACACAGAATTAGAAAAATACCCTCTTTCAGAATCAAGATTCTAACCAACATTTTTTCCACATTTACAAGATATTTGCATTTAATAGAAAAGAACCTTGTATTTAGGCTATTATATTGAAAGTTTAAGTATCACATCCTCACCAGATACACATTAATTCTATGAAGCTCAAGGGGCTTCAAATGGATCACACCAAAGTCTACATTGCAATGAAGAAAGCTCTAACCAGTTTAAGCTCAGAGAATCCACTCTGCTTAACACATTCCTTGCGGGGCGATCTCTGTTCTCATGAACACACAGGACCTCCTCATTCAGAGTAGAAAAGTCAGAATGCACATAATTTGACATGGATCAAGTCCTACTTTTACTGAAAAAGGAGTCTATGAGATCAGGGTTTCAACCTATGAGCATGGCTTAGCTATCTGCCTAGATAGGCTGCCATACCAAGTTCTGTTCTTGCTGTCTGTCACTGGGAGAGATTCTAGAATTAACCAGAACCACCTAGCAAAATGGCAAAGTCTATTATGTTTTTCTTTGCACTGCAGTTTAGACTGCTGATTTGTCTTTTCCCTATTTTTAACAAGTCTTCTGCTTTACACGTGGAACTTCCCAGGCAACAAATAAAGACTGTCCTGTGAATAGTATCCATCATGTTTCACCACCACAAGGGATAAAACTGCATAGATGATTTGCCGATACAACATAGAAGTCATGTAATGGAATAAGAGGTAAGATTGAACGGACCCTGATGGAAAAAGACTACCTGAAAGCTGCAGATAACCCTTCAGCATTTGCAAAAATCAGGCAATTTCCTTACTTGACCTGTGTATCACCAAGAAGTTCTTGGAAACTGCTCAATAAACAGCTGCCTCTGCTTCTGGTAAACATATCTCCTCTCTCTAATACTTACTATGCTAAGTCAGATCTGCTGTACTATGGTTTAAATTTTCATTCATGCCTTAATTCAAATCCTGTTTGAGATCATTCTAGTAGAGCAAATGAGGTTTCCAAGGCCACACACATTCTATCCATTAAAAAAGTACATGAATAAAAGCTGATTCCATGACTTATGTCTTTGTGACAATTTGTATAATGTTAATCCTGATGTGTTACTGAATAGTTTTTATATTTAAGAGAATTTCCTTTTGACAGCAAGATTTCAAATCTAGTAAAGAACTGATTACAATACTTTCCTTAAATTTGAAAATAATTGTAAGTAGAAGACAATAACTAGACATGTTTTATTGCACAGACTTAACAATGAATTAGATACAAACCTGTAATGTTAACAGTGTAGGAGTTAATGAAATTCAGTCACAGGAAAAGAAGAAACAGCAGAAAAAAAGGCCCATTCTTCTATCTATTCTGTTATAGGAAACATAAGGGAATGAGAAGCTCACTCTATTGAGTTGTTAGAGGAGGTTAGAGGACAAACAACTTCCTGCAATTTCACCAGAGACAACAAATCAGAAAAGAAGCTGCTAGGGAGCTTTCTGTAGCAATAGTGAACACAAAAGAAAAGAAATCTGTAAAGACAATTATAAGCTTCAACCAAATACTTCACTCCTAACTTTCTCCCCAAAAGCTCTGTGCCACCAGCAATATGGATGTTGAAGAAAATATGCCTTCATTAAAAAAAAAAATTAAAAAGCTTTCATTCTTTAATGCTTTTCACATGGGAGCTTGCCAAATTTTTCTCAGAGGATTTTCACCCAGACAAAGGGAACTTCTCTTTCTTCTTTAGTCAACCAACATTCCTAATAAATAAAGTAGCAGTCCCCATATTTCTGACACCTTTAATCATTTCAGTAGGCCAGAAAGGGTCTAATTCAGCATTTTTCATATGTCTTTTTACTCATAGATTACAAGTAAAATTCCTCGCCTTCTTACAAGTTCCTTTTCATTGTATATTTCAGTACTGTTCTAAATCTCCTGGCACTGCTTTTATGTTCACTGAATGATTTGTTTAAACACTGCAGCTGAAATTTCTTTCAAGGCATCCTTCTCTGACATTGCTCCAAGATAAAATGTGTCATAGAGGCCAACACACGCTGTTGCAAGTCTCTCAAAAATTATTAAAACATCAGCTGCCCAGAACCTCTCAAGCACTTAAAATGCACTCACTAATTCCTCCAGTTGCCCATGGCTATTCACTCCTTCCTTTCCCTATAACATGGCCTGCTTCCTGGTGTATTATCCAAGCATTTCTCAGTAGCCAAAGCACATTACAACTTGTTTAGAACACTGAGTGGAACAGTAACATTCTAGACTTCATTCTATCATCTGTTCCATGAAATGACACAAGGGTTTTCATTCCAAGGAACCTACTGCTGGCAAGACTTGCACACCTGTTTACCTTCATGTATTGTAAGCCATCCCATTGTGGTGCTAGCACCTCCTCTAGTGCTCCAGTGCATCAAATCAAGCCCAGGTTTAAACTCTTAAGGATCAGGATTTCGTAGTTTAGTCAGGTTCAGACTATCATGATGTAATGGGTTAAAATTTAACAACCGGGCGGAAACACTAAAAATATGTAGTGGTTATTACATTCGCCTAATTTTCATTTTAGTGGAATAGGATTAAAAGAAAGACACAAAACTGGTTCAGTTCAAAAATAGAAACAGTTAGATTTATTAACATACAGTAAAGGTAAACAAACAAAAACCAACTACGAAACCCTCTCAAAAACAACCCCTCTTCCTTCTTAGCAACAATCTACTTTTCCACGAAAAACAATGCAAAGGGACAAAACATCAGAACCCTTAAGTTAGCAGCACTTAATAAAATAGTCTTTCATTCAGTCTTTTGAGAGAGACAAGTCCCTCCTGATTCTTCTGGTAACTTTCCACAAGAGACACAGTCTGTTTGTGCCTTCCAGCTCTTATAAACACAGCCCGCC
>WBMY01031618.1:506359-520932 GCA_013397315.1 Donacobius atricapilla
CCGGGGCCCTGAGGCCCAGGCCCCCTCCCGGCCCGGCTGCGGTGTTACCTCATGGCTCGGAGCCCCTGGAAAGAGGGCGGGTCTCCCAAGATTCCTGTTTTTAAGTGGTGTCCCAGGGGGTGTACACCTTTTACCTGATTAGCCAGCTTAGTTGTTAGTTCTAAAATGGATTAACAATTAGTTTTTCCTACCATTTATGCTAAACCAATACACATGAGCTCCAGCTTTAATAGGGGCAGCAGGACAGATGTGTGACCACTCTTCAGCTGCCTCAGTTCTGGATTTAGTGTCATGAAATGTGCATTTCTGCAAACTGTAAGCCTTAAGCCAAAAGAAATATAAAACAAGAATTATACTACTTCATTGAATGCAATTTTTTGATGTGACATAGGGGTTGTTTTCCTCTAAAAACCATAAATTTTCATCATGATGTGGAACATTCACACACATATATATGTGCTAATATATATACATATATAATATGCAAATAGCAATTATTTGTTACCATTCCGTGTGCAGCAAGGCAACATAGATAAACAATTGAAGAAATTACAAAATGTTTGCATTCTTCTTAGAAGCTAGAAGACGTTTTCTTCCGTAGTTCTGTGTGGATCTATGTAAAACTGCTGTGGATCAGTTGCTACTTTCTTTCAATTAGGTAATTTTAATTTGAAAAATTTTTTACATTCCTCCCATGGTGGGAATTCAGCCTGTCTGGGAAATGTAGAATAGAATACTGCCTGAAGAATTTTGATTTAATATTTGATTTTGTGTTTTGCTAATACACACAAAGACTTGCACACACAGATTTACACGTACAGGAAGCATTTTGGCTGGTTGTGTGGTTGTGTATTGTAATGTACAAAAGCTCTCACTTTACTCTCATATAAATCCAGTATTTGACAGTTAAGTGCCTTGATTAATCACGTTGCCATTTCAGAGCTATTCACTTACATAATTCAAAAATGCAGAAGAAATTGATTCTGTAGTTGTTCTGCTCTTTCTATGGATCAGAGAGACCATGATTACAGGAAGAAGGAAATAAGTTGATTAAATAATTAAATAGGGCTCTGAAACTAAAGGCTAGTAGAATGAGAAGAGCATGAACCAAATTCAGCTGAATTTACGGCAATGTAAGCTCCTTGAATCACAGTTGTTATCACAGTTATTTTTGAGAGCCCTGGAAGAAGAGTAAACATATTTCACTACTTTGTTTTGCAAATAGAGGGAGGTGCTAGCTCTCAAATAAGAAGCAAATCTAGAATTACTTCAGGAGTTCATTTTGAAGTTGAAGCTTAACACTTTGACGCTGTCTAGGAAATTCCAGCGGAGCAACTGAAGACAACCTAAAAAACAGTATCATCCAAGTGGAGGTGGTACCACTCATAGTGGAAAAACAATTAATTTTGAATGACTGCCAAAACACTAAAGAAGAGAAAGGAATTCCCCTACCCTGGAACTTTCTATCTAGAAGTGCACAGACAGGTAACGGAAAACCAGTGTGCCACCAAAAGGTTTAGACTAAAAGCAAAAACAAAAAAACAGAAACAAAACCAAAATATTTTCTAGAGAGAAGAGAATAGACATGATAAGGTGTTGCTCCAGGAGGGTTGTGGTACTAGTTACTTGTTCTTCAGTTTGCATAATGACACTATAAGTTCTTGCTGCTGCAATAAACATGTCAGAAAATGGTTTTTCATTTAGAGGATCTGCTAAAAACCCAAGCCACACATAGAAAACCTGTTTTGTCATTTCTTCGAAACAAAAGAGTTTGACATGTATGAGATTCAGCAACAGGAAATACAGCACAACAGAGAAACAGATTCAACCTCTGGAACATCTGACCCAGGGGAAATGCATGTACACTATGGGACATGTGAACTCATCAAGCTCTGGATCTGTGTACTTATGTGTGCATCACAACATGAAAAGAAACAGGCTTTCTCTATTCCTTGCAGAAACATAGCCCTGCCACTGGATTGAAAGAGGAGTTTGTGAATTTTCTCAGCATTACCAACCTACATTGGATCCCAGGGAACATTAAAAAATGACCAAATATTACTAGCAGACACAGAATTCAGTTAACATTTTCAACAGCTTTCCCAAACAACATCTCAGAGCTATTTTAAAGCTTTCATTTCCCTCTGACAGCTGACCTTTAGAACTGAAACTATGAAAACAATTTCAGTGTAACTGAAAGGAAAACTTAAACTTTCCCCACATACTTGAGTATGATGAAATACCACCCTTAGACTGAACTGAGGCAAAACTTGGTGGCTTATCCCAAGCAGTTGCAAGAATCAAGTGTTGGATCACCCGGGCAGTTCCACAAAGAGACACTTTGCAAAGAATTATCTCACATTAGAATTTTTTGTGTGTATCACCTATGACAGATTTAGTTAAAGTACAGGCTCAGGAATACATTCGCATATACGTATCTCTTAAGACATAGTTTGAAGTGCTATCAATGGCATCATTAAGTTTAACGTCCCACCTGGAATACAGAGAAGACTCACACAATTACAATGAAGGCAATGTTGTAAAGACTCCATCAGCCTCTCACAGTCACAGGAAGTGTCACTGCATAGATTTTGTTTATTGCTCTGAACCTCCATGAAATTCAATTCCAAGATAAAATTCACACGGGTACCAGGGGAAAAAAAAAAAAGAAAAAACAAAACAAAACAATTATGCAACCCTGGAGATCTACCTACTTGTAAGTAATGCTCCCAAAATTTGTTTGAACAAAATCTGAAGGAAATTAAACTCAGGGGCATTTTAATCGGGGTCAGAAAGCTAATTTTTTTCCAGATGATGTTGAGAAATATAATTTCAAGTAGTGAAGAGCACAGGGATATTTTAAAAGCAATAGATAAAGAAATGAGGTGTCTTGTGTGACCATTGTTTCATTACTAAGTTCAGATTTACAGGTGCTTTACATCGTTTGATTAAAACTGAGTGAGAGAGAACTGAAAACTTCTTTGGTTTGCTGATAAATCATTTGGAAAACCAAAAAGTACAAGCTGATTATTCAGAATGTTTTTTTTCAGATCTCTAGCCATCTGTAAGGTATTATAAAGCTGATTTGCCAAAAAATAGCCAACAACTATTTTATATTACTTGTACAATTAAGTTATGACATCAAACATGAAAAGACTTGTGCTTCCAATTGTTATGAATATTTCTTTCTTTGACATAGCTCTGAGAAGTTGTGTTCACTTCAATAGCCTCTCCTAATAGCATCTGCAAGTAACAAACTGAAACAGAGGAGTTGAATAAGCTCTCATGACATCAACTTTGACCAGAGCAGTGAGGAGTATAGACTACTCCTTGTGGAACAGAAGATTGAAAATATTTTGAAAAATTTCATGAAAATTTCCTTATACCTTGTATTTATATCCTTCTACATCTATTTCATATTAAAACAGAAAAAGATAATGAGGAAAAGGGTTACATGAATTTTTATGATCATATGAAAATCCTCAGCTTTGTCTAATCCTTAGCTGATTTGTAGAATCAAATTTTTCTGGAGATCATAAAGTTTTTCTTATGACTCTACATTTTTCCCTCTTCTTTGTCTTTCTGTGTTTCTAGCTGGGGAAAGGAAAAGAAAATGAGGAGATTCTCATGAAATCTACGGCACAGTTTCACAAACCAAAAGGTTCAAATTAAGATCGGATGTGGAAAGGAGCAGCAATAAAGATTTAAATGGGGATGCAGTCTCCTACACCTGGTTTGAATTTTGTTACACTCTACTAATTCAGATACACCACCAAAACTAGTTCACTGTGAAGCATTCCAAAAAAAGAAAAGAAATTTGTTCAAGAGGGATTACCTTTATTTTAACTTTGTATTGTTACAAAGCTAGCCAGAGGCAGGGACCTCAGGTGACACACTAATATTCATTGTATGACAAAAAAATAAGGAGAGGATCAAACCATCACTAACAGTAATTTTAAATAAATAAGATATTCAAATTAAAATTTATGTATATTTTTTTTAACATTTATTTCTCCAGTGTATGTAAGTTTTAGTTCTGGAGCATGTCTGATAGAGTCAATACAAGCATAAATAAATAAATAAATAAATAAATAAATAATGAAAGTTTTAAAAACCCCAAAATCCTATTTTCAGCTCCAAAGCTGACTGGGCTTCAATTAAGAAAACCTTTAAAATCATCCTAAAATTCTTTGAAAAGAAAACAGAGAAAAAGGAAGCAATGTTTGTGACTTAGCTCAATAATCTACTGATCTTCTATGCCTGTTTTCCTGCTTTCATGACTTTATAATAGTTATAAGAATTTTTCAAATTGAGCCTTTTTATACCTGCTGTTAATAGCAATTTCCTGTAGTTACGTTTTATTTGCCAAGCTTTTCTACACTACAAAATGTTGTGCCTGTCAAAACAGACCTGAACAAAGCTCAATAAAACGATTGAAAGTGCTGATGAATTAGAATACCTGCTGATCAGCAGAAAACATGTTTATTTGTTATTGATCCTGACTCTTTACAGTCAAATCTGATTAGTTTAAACCACTTTAAATTAAATATTCGTTTTGGAAGAACAGATTTCCCTTTGGATGCCAAAAGAGAAACAGTGTTGCCTTTTGCCAAGATATACTATTTAAAGCTGACATGATCCAGTGGCTTTTGTTTCAAACTATCAAATGCCAAATCCAATTCTATTCTCTTTTTAACAAAACAAACTGCCCACTTCACAGTAGAGATTATTCCAGTATAGTTGCTTTGTGTGCCTTTATCCTGCTTCACATTTGTGAACTTAAAGTTGACCAGAAGCGACTGCTGTATGCACAGCTGGATAAAACTGTTCTGTGAGTATTGCAAATTGGTGATGAAATCTGCTGAACGAGTTTCTTTAGTTGGCAGCGTTGTAATTACTGCCTACCCAGGTCTGGGCCATGAATGGGAATTACTTTTTGAAAACACTTTTAATCCAAACTTCAAAGTTATCATGGAGTCAGGTAGAAGATAAACATAGCTCCATTTAAGAGAATAGCTAGGAAGTAACATGTCATTTATTATTAGAAGCAGGTGTGGTATCTCTTGAAAGCTCAGGGTTTGTTTCTTTTTTTCCTGGGTGTTAGGCGTTAGAATGCTGACATGTCTAGTTTATAGCGATGAAAGTGTTTCTTCATCTCAGTTCACCAACTTTCAGGCTGTTATGGAATCCTGCCAAAGTGTAGTGAGCACTGACAGATTCAATCTATCTCAGAACTAACCTCATTTTAGCCTTATTGCTGTCTGCACCAATAGATTGATGAAATAAAAAAGAGGAAGTCTTCTATAGACTTGCAAATGAAGGAAGATGCCCTTTATCATCTCTACTCCTGAATTTTCCACCCTATTCTTACATAGCTGTGTAAAAAATTTCAAATGCACCATGCTTTAAAAAAATATTTTTTTAAAAAATAAAAATATTTAACTCTTGTGACACAGTTTGTCACACACACATAAACCCGCACTCACACTTTGATTAGAAGGCATGAACTAAAACTCTACTTTATTGGGAAGTCTGATTCCAATATAGATCATATCTACAAAGGCCAGGGACTGGGGGAGAAGGTTGACACCTCTCCACATCCCATTGGTCAAGGCAACTGTCCATCAGCTGTCCATATCTCTAAGAACAGGAATGTAAACTACTTGAAGTTACGATAAGCATTTGCCAGTGTTTACAGACCAGAGCGTGAGAAAGAACCCAAAACATGAAACTGTGAAACAGAAGAGAAGGCTGAAAAAATCAGGGCTACACTCTTGCATCCAAAAGTTTCTGCTGTTTACTTAAACAGGACAAGAGTTTTTTTCTTAAATCATCATTCTTTTCATAAGTCCTATAAAAAAAGAGAAAATACTGCAAAATTACTAGGGCAAACATGGGAGAGAAATGTAACAATACCTTCCCCACCTCTCTGACTCAAAGATCACATCTGCTGATGGTACATCCCTGTAGCAAACTTCATCCCTTACCCACTTGTATGCTGCACAACATCTAGCATGATGTTCAGAAGACAAAAATATTTCTGCTACAAGCACTCTTCAGAAATTCATGCCTACCTGTCTGGAAATACAGGGTCTATTGTCCCTTTTGGTTATAACACAAACAGGCAAAAAAAGGACATCTCATACACATGAACTGTGTAGTTGTAATGTAAATCTGATCTTGCTCTGAGGTCTTCAAGTGCTTGGAGGAAAAAGTGGAAAGTTTGGGGGGAAAAAAGGGACAGAATGCAACCCACCAGACTACTCATCTCCCACAGCACATGTAGATAAGTCTTAAACAGTGCCACAGAAACAATTTCTCTTTCTATAAAAAAGGTGTCTATGCACTGAAAAAAAAATGAACCACCAAATTTGACTCTTATTGACAGATATCTATTTATCCTAATACTGCTGTAACTCTTCCTAGTATTTTGTTTGTTTAGACTGCAGACAGAAAATGACATTATAGGCACTATGAGAAAAAGATGATCATATTATTTAAATGTGAGGGCTTGGCTTTTATGAGCAAAAGAAGATTTACATTAGATTGCAGTCATTAAATGAATGGGCCATATGAATAAATAGTAATGATAGTTTCAAATCTATTTGACTTTTCCTTTAAGACTCATGGTTTTACTTAATAGCCAAACTGCCAAAGAGACAAAAAATTAAATAACAAATGGTGAACTTAGTAAACCATAGTGAATCTCTGTATCTTTAATAAAATATTCCGTATAACAAAAAAATTGGATGGAAAAATGCAAAAAGAAAAAAAAAAATTCTCAGGAGCTTGTGCAAAAAGATATAATTTTCTTCTCTAGACTGATAAATCATTCTGGCTTAACCTTCTTCTTTGGTAGGAAATGTTGGGTTACATGGGTGACCTGAGCCTGAGGCTGCAAAGACCACTCAAATCTGAGTATTCAGAGAAATTAGGAAATTGTGCAGAGCACACAGAAAAGGAAGATTTCGGCTGTAGATTTGCTACCTGAAACCTAGATTGGTTAGAAAATAATAAAATTTGTGGTATTTCCCTAGGCCTTGTTTTCACTTGTCTGCTTGTGTCAAAACTACTTCTTATTAACTCCAGCTCCTATCATTTTTATTCAAGTCTTAGGGATTTTTATCTTTGGCTGGGGTTAACTTTGTGATAATATTAATTTTTGTAGAACTCAAATCTGCTTGGGAAAACCCCTTCTAATTCTGATCTGCCTCAATTCCCCTTTCAGTGATCAGTCAGGCCTACATCCTTCTAGATATTTAAACACTTATGTACTATGTAGCAGTCTAACTTTCACTGAAATAAAAAAATCCCAGATTTTACTTCTTTTGGACTCCAGATTTTTGGGTCACATATGTGGTTGATAGTCTTGGTATCCTTCTATGTCCATTTAAATATCTGTTGGGCTGAAGATCATAAAGTCTGTCCCCTTCTGCAAGGCTCTATGAATTTTTTGTGTGTTTTCCTTTGACAGAGCAAATGAGCTCTTTGTAACAGACAAATACAGAGAACAAGACTCTGTGATATATCCCACTTCAGAGCATTAAGAATATATAAAATTTTAGTTCTTGGTGCATATGGTTCAGCCAAAAATTCCAGGTCTAAATGGAGTTCTAAAATGGATAACTTGGATCAAAACCCACAGAACCTATATTTGAACCTAAAAACACAGGCAGGAAGAGTCAAAACATAACTACCAAATAGGTCCCAGCATGTCCTGGGCCTGGATGCTCAATGTTTACGCTGCCGTGAATTAGACTGGGAATTTGAACACCCTATTTTGTTAAAAGATTATAAACTAAACTAAACTAAACACTGATCTAGTCTTCTAGGGATGCAACAGATCCCCATGCATGTAAAGACATTTTGCACAAACTTTTACCATCAAAATCAGTTGTGATTCCTTTCTGGGCAAGGCAGTATCCAGAGGCTATGTTCTTCAGCAAAGTGAGCATTATCTTGTCTTCCCTGTGTCTCTTTGTAACCTTTCTTCAATGGTGTAAAAGCAACATACTGGACACTGTAAGAATTTTTTTTATTATTATTGAGGACTGACTTTAGCTTACTTGTCTTTAACTGTGGACATGCATTCTTCTGATTCATTTCTCATAAGAGCGGGAAAATAAAGCAACACAATTTGGATTAATTTATTAAAGTGTGAGAGATGTCATTTTTATATTTTTTCCATTAATCTATTTCTGGCTTTCTCTCTGGGAGGTTTTAAATACTCTCTTTTACTAGCTTCCCTATTACTTCCTCTCATTCAATTTCTGATTTGTGAAAATAGCACCTCCTATGCCATGCGTCTAGGAAGGTCCTAAATCCACTGTTGATATGCCAATGTCTTTTAAGCACAGCAGTCTTCCCCAGACCTCAAATTGAACACACACATTCCTGATTTACAGTTCACTTTTTCAGGGATACTTAATAGCAAATTGACAAGTGAATTTTTTCTTGCATCAGAAGTCCCTCTCTGTACTTTCTTACATACCATTTAATCATGTTAAGGTATTGTCTAAGCTGGGTCAGGGTACTGTGCAGCATTCAGAATCCTTCCTCTCCCTTTGCTTCCCAGTAGTAGGGAAAACATCCTCCTTGTGTCACCAGCCAGTATTTAACTTTTTCTTCTCTTCTTACTCTCTTCAGTTTTTCAGAGTCTTGCTACAACAATTCTTTAAAACCTCAGACTTCTTTCTCGGGTTTCCTCTCCTTGCAGTCAAAGTACTGCATCATCATTCAATTATCTCTCTGGAGAACTCAGACTTGAAAAAATGTTGTAGTCTACTAGTAAAAGTTGATTCATTCAGATGAGCTTCCATGCAAATAAATGATCATCAAGAGTTAAAGCCACTTTGCTGCCAGGGCTCTGTTACTTTCTCTGAGAATTGCTGTGTAAAGTAAGGCAAGAGAAAAGACAGATAAGCTCTTGCATATATTGATAACAGAGAAATTACAGTATCAAGAGTGTTGCATGTTATGTACGTACGTACATACCTTTCCTCAGTAGTCACAATATTCAAAATTCATTGAGGTTGTGTATAACACACTGGGCAGTACAAACATTTTCCAGGAAAATGTTAACTGGATTTTGTTTGGAAAATTAATGTTATCCACCAGGAAGAGATAGCACTGTGAAAATACAAATGTTGCAAATACAGTAAATATGCACAGGTATGATTTCAATTCACCATAACACTCCTTTATATTACATTTGCTGTGTGTAAGAGCTTTAGTAGACACATTTTATCCAGAAGATTCCTCAACACTGCATGAAAATATCCTACACTATAGCATAAATGAAATTTGAGCACTGTATTTTATTAATTAGAAGCCAGGATCCCATGAAAAGCTAATTGCTAGAAGGAAAAAAAAAATCTCCCTAAAAGAGGAGAGAGATTCTGCTCAACTTAAATCAATATTATCCCATTGACTTCAGTTGAAATAGTCCATAAATGTTTTTTGCAACATATTATTTTCTGGATCAACCCTAGCACATGCTTCTCCTGGCCTTGGCATTCATTAAATTGTGGCAAAAATGCAGAGACTCAGGTGGATGGTCAGTTTAGCAGGAAGTTATGAAAACAAAATGGTCCCTATCTCAAAGCAGTAGGGTATTGGTTTGTAAATCCATCTCCCACCAGGTGATGTTCTATCATCATGGATATTGCCTGCTGTGTCCTCTGCCCTTTGCAATAAAGTTCCCAGGCATTCACACACCACCCTCCTTTTGGTAAATTTAAAAGGTTAATTAACAGGTTCTTTTCTTTTGTACCTTATTTAATAAAACCATTGGAATCCCTACCATGCACTCCACAAAATATTAATCTTTATACATAATCATGTTTGCATTATTGGCACAGGTTAATCTGTTGCCTTGGTGATGGAGAAGCTGGAGTTTTTGCCACAAATGTTACTCTGTTCTCCAGAGAAAGAAGGTAAATGCATGATGCAAAATAGCCTCCTAATTCCACCTTTCATCTGAACTTACATCTTTAAAATAGAAGTAATTAGAAGTGAAGTTCAAAGTATTCTGAAGATATCTCCTTTTCCCTATCTGTCCATAAATAGAACATAGTATTAGGATGTGAAGAACACCAGTATTAATTCAAATAATTCTGTCAATTAATATCTGCTTCTTTATATGACATCTCACAGCTTCAGTAAGAGACCACTACTGAGCAATCAGGTTTGACTCCAAGTCCCTGCTCATCTTCTTCCATTTACAGCAAATATAGCAAATCTACAAAGCCAGAAGTCACAGGCAGAGTTATTTTTAGCACAGTCACATGACTGGAATTTGAAGAAAAAAATAGCACAGTTATTGAACATCCCTACTGTGAATGCATCATGGGAGAGAATCATATAACAGTTCTTTTTCTGTGACACAGTTTAGAAAATGTAGAAACCAAATTTAATCATAACATGACCAAGCTTGAGAAAGATTTTCTGTAAAAATCCTGAAATTTCACCACTTTTTTCTTAATTTCAGTGATGGCAATAATAAAAAAGATAGTATGCGGTAGGGAAAATTACATGTACTTTTAAATACAATTATCAAATTTTCAATTTCCACTATTATTTTAACACAATTTTTTAGATCACAGAAAAGTAAAAACCAGGAACACTAGACTGTCAGTACCTCAGGAAATAGATAAAAATTACAGTTGACTGATCACTGTAATAAAAGTGATAAGAGGAGACAACCCCACACTCCTTTGCTTTGTAGACAGAGTGAGGTCAACATATATCAGACTCCATAAATCAAAACTACAAGCGATTGCTATATTTTGTGCTATATTTTTTCTTTATCACTTGAAACATTAAAAGCATGGCTATTAGTTTTATAAATCCAAGTGTAGGTTTGAATTCTTAAATAAGGATATGGGCATCTTTTTCTGAATTGCTACCTCTTCAAAGCTATAAAAATCAGCAATGCATAAGGAAAGTAACTTGCAGTTTTGTCCTAGATTGTCCACAGATTTATACTGCTATGGCAATAAGCCAATTGGTTACATGAGGAAAAAGGAGGAACCAACACGGACAAATGCTGGAATCAATTGTTCTATCCATTCTGGCTCTATGGCTATTGAGTTTTCAGGTACACAACTTCTTACTGCATCTTAAAGAATCAGAATCTCTAAAGATCCTCTTTTTCTCTTTTCTCTACTCCTTGGTTGTTCTAAGCAGAGAAAAGATGGAAGTAATTCAAACTGGCAGCTGCAGGCAAATTTGGTGGTAAAAATAGTAACTAAGAGCTTGGAGCTGTTTCATAAGATCATTTCTCCAGCAGTGAGGTTTCTGTTTAGACAGAGAAAACTAGAGCTTTTAATTCTCTAGATGAGTTCTGGAAGCAATAATTCTAAAAAGTGAGGTTGTTCATAAAGTCTATATGATGTCCAGCACTATTACAAAATCTCTTTGTCTTGCAATGCTCAATACTTGGAAAACTTGCAAATTAATCCATTGGCTCCTAGTCCAAAGGCTGTCCGTTGGTTTTCTCTTGCCCAGGAGGAGAAATTACAACAGATGAGAACTCAGTAGTGGAGCCAGTTGAAACATTCCAAAAAATTACTCACATTAATAAAAAAAAAGTTATGTTTTGTGAACATTTTTTGATCATTTCTCATGAGCAGAATGGGCAGAACATTGGGGATAATTCCATGACACTCATTTAACTGCAAAAAACCTCCAAGGCCCGTAAGGCATTCACTGAAATGGGCCTTTTGTACATGCCACACTAAACACCAGACATGGGCAACCCGAGTATGAATGCACTGCTGGGTGCACAGCAAAGTGCCCCAAGGAGAGGGGATCTGCAAAACATGAGCACATATAGGCAGAGACACAGAGATGCTGGCATTACACACAGAGCAGCTTGCAAACAGCTGGATGCTTTTGTTTTGTGTGGTACTGACACAGTTTTATGGGAGGCAGAGGAAAGAGGAAGACTTTGTGCCCCACTATCTCTTCCTTACATAAGGACCAGGCTGAGCAACAGGGCTCTCCACCAGCTCCCTGACTCCTGCCCTTGAGGCAGAGGCAACAGCACAAGAAAAGGGACGCTATTTAGAGAGAAATGGAGGGATAAATTGACTCCTGCTTTTCCCTGCCGTGTAGCAGCAACACATCACAGTGGTGTCTGTGTTTCTTGCAGGAAGTGAAAGCTGAGTGCCTGCTTTGCCATTTGGGGAAGCACTGCCCTCCCTCAGTTCCCGATTCAGCACAGCTGAGCATCTTGTTGAGGTTAAGGTAGAGAGGGAATTTTTAGGTACCTCCAGCACACTGAAAGCTTCAGGCAATGCAGTGAGCACACTGATAAGCAGAATATTGAAGTCTGATACTGTAGGGGGGAGCATTTATACTGCTGTGCTGTTCTCTTTTTTAAGACAATGCCCAAGGAAATCACTTTCACCTTTAAATTATTACATACCTACATTTGATTATAACAAAGGCATTATTATGCTGATATAACTGTTGCTGGGGAACTGCAATAACATGCAGTTCAAAACTTATTTTCAGTTCTGAGGAATAAAAAGCTGAAGCAAATTATGTATCACAAAATTACGTGTCACAAAATGGATGAAGAAAATAAATCTCAGAAGACAGAGCAGATGAAAATGGTGTAGATGGGCATAATCAATTCAGACATCTGTGGAATTCTGAATACTGTCTGTTGACAAAATATAAGGGTAAAGCTGGAAAAAAAAAGGCGTGTATATCTAATGGAATTCATTCAGCCACAAGGTTTGGGGATTCACTATAGAACAGGCACATAATTAATTATGCTTCAATCCTTGACCTATTTTATGTCAGTAAACCACAAATGCTTATGTTCATGCTAAGCCTAGAAGTAAAAGTAATGCTGTGTCAGCTTTAAGGGTGAAAAACACTACATTTTTGTTGCCTCCATGAAAATGTGTTTAATTACCTCCTAAGGCTAAAACCAATAGGAAGGTTAAACTGTGATCCCTTCTTATTATTCATTACTCAGACTTCTCTGAACTAGAAATGCGTAAGGTTTACACCAAATAAATATAACCATCTCCAGGACTATTTGCAAAGTAATTCAGGATTTCTTCCAGTACTGCCTTGAGGTTTCCCTGGTGCAAAGTCTGAAAGATGGAACACCTTCTGGACAATCTCACTGAAGACTAAAGAAATGTCACTTTAGATATTAATCCTGAAGTCATACAACAGAGCACAAAATGGTTTAATAGGTCTTTCATCAATTCTTATAGCTAATGGGGGTAGCTAAACTCCTGAGAACCTGAGCAACACTCCAGTTCAGGCCAGCTGTGTCTCAGAACAAGGCACAGTCTATCTGCTTTTGCTCTCCTCTGCATCATCTTGAACTATGTATTGCAGAGAATGTCCCCCATCTCAATAAAATAATGAGCTTTATTTGTCATTCATGGCGAGTTTTGGTTATCCACTAACTCCATGAAAGCAATCATGAAAGCAAACAGTAGTCATCCGGCCACATGCCAGAGACTTCAAGGTGACTTGTGACAAGTCATTTTGTGACTTGTGAGCAGTACAGTCAGCTCAGCCTGCCTGCAACAGAAAACCAGGAGAGAAATATTTCACACTGATTCTCTACTAAAACTAGAAACTGATGGGAAAGTGGACATTCTTTTCTTGTCCCTGATTTTATGCTAACAGCTATTACTTTTGTAATTTGTGAACTATCTTATTCTAAATTTGCTGCAATATAATTATCATTCAGTTTTCAAGGAAAATTTGGACCCACAGTTACTACTTTTTGACCATTTTCCTGAAACCAAGAGAAGACTCTTAGTAATAAATATCTAACTACGATATACGGTTGGAACTTTAGGGTTGTCCTGGTTTTGGCCCGGACAGGGATAATTTTTTTGCAATATCCAGGAGGTGGTGTGACCAGGACCCTAATGGTATTTGATACCAAGGGACTCTCTCCCGTTTGCAAGGAGAAGGGCCTTTCCTCCACTTGAAAAAATGTGGTGGGGAGAAATGTCTGGTATATTTTTATTGCTGTGGGGTACAGCATGAGCATTTGTGCATGTGAATTATTCTTTTAATTTGTATACTTTCACAATTAATATTGGTGCTGTTGCTGACCCTTTTTTATCTCATTGCTGTTTCCAGTAAATTTTTCCTATCTGAAACCATGATATTTCCCTTTTGTGCTTCCGGTTGGAGGGGGAAGTAAGCACCACCTTGGTTTTAACAGGAGTCGTAAATTGAAGAACACCCTCTCTACACCACATCTTGAGTATAAAGGAATGTGTCATAAGAGAAAAGACAACTTGAATTTAAACTGCTGTAAGTTGGCCTTGTTTACCCCAGGAAGTAAAACAGGTTAAGTAAAACATGTCAGTTAATTCCACTTCCAACATAAGCCTTTAGGATCTTTGGCGATACTACTACTATTAAGTCTTCTAATGCTACCATTTAATGTAAGGCCATACAAATGAATCTTTACATTTTTCCAGACACTTTTTCCCAATCACTTCCACAGGGATGTATCTCTGCATACCTGTACAAAGCACAAAGCTGTAAACTTAAGAACAGTTATAAAGATTGAACCCCCC
>WBMY01031618.1:520969-536359 GCA_013397315.1 Donacobius atricapilla
ATGGGTGAACATCATAAGTCAAGTCTTGGTGGACTTTATCTTTCAAAACTCTTTTAGGAAGAGTTTTTCATTAAAAGAAAATATTCATCTATTTGATAAAGATTTGTTCATACAACATAGATAGAAAGACTTCTTCATTACATCAGTTACAAAACTCACATTGAATTCAGTAGAAATGCTGCAATCTAAGCAGCACACTACTTTTAAAAGATATGGAAAGAGCAATAAATTTAGAGTAAAAAATCCAAATGTTTGCAAAAAATATGATTAAAAAGTGCATTTTTAATAAAAATGTTCCTCTACACTCCCATGACTGGCATCAAGTTGATAATTCACAATAAATTAGAATTTTAAATGGACAGATAAAACAATTAGGAAAGCCTTTTTTTAGTGACTCAAAGCTACATTTTCATTTTAACACATTTCCTACTGATTTCTTGGTACACATTTTGCTGAGGTGTGGAGTAAACAAACTTCAAATGATGCCTAAAGCAGGAATACTGGATCTGTCACCTTAGCTAACTCTTACAAATGTGACAAAAATGTTCCTTCAGTTGCTACTCTGACAATTTTTACATCATTCTTAAAGCAAAAGGAGAAGGAAACAGACAGAGAGAGGGAAAGCAGGAAAGATGACAAGGAGACAGCAAATATTTTGAAAGGGTTTTTGAGGAAAGTGCGCTATACCAGAAAGTGTACTACAGGAAGTAAGACAGATACACAGATCCCTGCTGGTGTGTGTGGAGAAGGCACTCACAGGAAGACTCCCAAATCCAAGCCTAGAAATTGCAAGTCATGGTAGCATCACTTCTTTTGACTGCAACTAACATTTCTGGACTCCAGAGGCTTGAGCATGCAAAGTGTAAATACAGATTGTTTTATGCTGAGTGTGTGCTCAAAACAGTAATCACCAGCACAGAGGGTCCGTTCCAAGCAGTAATGCCTGAAAGGGACACCAGTGGGGGGTGTACATCAGACCCTGTGTTTTTCTAAAAGACTTGGGGGTTGGCTCAATTTTTTACAAATAACCTAGGAAGAAAAGTTATTTAAATTAGGCTTTAGTAAAATCTAAGGTTAGACAAGTATGACTAGACTAGCTACTAGTTCAATAACAATTTCTCCTTAATGTTGTCCTCTGACTAAACCAAGAACCCCCACTCGGGGACAAGGATTTAACTTTAATCCCTGGAGTAATTACCTTCCTCAGGATGTTCCTATTGATCTGTTGACTACTTTACTGATCTACCAGCAGATGGAAGACAGTCCATTTCAATGAAATGTCATTTCTCCTGCCCAACAGGGACTTCCATATGGACTTAGTCCTCACACTCATGTTCACATTGGAATGCCACCATTGCATCTGCTTCAAGTCAGGGCCTTCTGGGTTTTGGCACTTTGGGTTGGATTTTTTTAAGAGACAGAGGTCATCACAGCTTCTTTTCTTCAGCCTCTGGGGTCTGAAATTACCTATCAGGGAGAGGAACTAGAAGAGGAAGTCAGCAGAGAAACCTGGGAGAAGTGGTAGTGGTCATGTCAAAAGCAGCAGAGGAAAGGCACAGTTAGTAAGTCCTACCATACAAAAATGTGAGAAGTAAGCCAAAAGAAGAAAAACTACATAAATTGTCCGCTCTGAATGATCTGGCTGCTCTTGGTTGAAGATATTATGTCATCATTTTTAGAGAATGACTGTAATAAGTACCTTGTTGTAGAGGTGAACAAAATCTGCATCAGTGTTAGGCATAATTCTGCCAGACATTTTGAAGCAATTAAAACAGTAACTATTGTTTCATAGCACCCCCACAATGCAGAAGAGAAGATATAAACTACTGATTTTACAGAAACATTTCATCTGAGGACTAGAAACTTCTGATTACTGTTAAAAATGCACAATATATTTATAATCAACCTGCCATCTAAAGCCGAATTACACAGAACTGGAAGGTTCTAAAATCCTTTACACAAAAGGAAGACTAACAACAGTCAATAATTGTTTAATCATGAAGCAGATTATGTTATTGGGAATAAAGAGAGTTTCACTTATTATCCCATTTACAAATAGTTTATGAATAACTAAGAAATTTTTAATAATATTCTGGAGAATGTCAAAATCATTGATAATATGTACTATAGCTGGTTATAAGCAATTATTATAAATTATTCGTGGATTTCTAGAGCTGATTAATGGCATTTGATTAAAATTCTGCTGTTTGTATTAATGACATGTTGCACAAAATTCATAAAACCTTAATGTGATGTTCTAGAAGTGTTTATTTTGATTTTTAAGTTACAGTCCTTATACTTCACATAATGGTTAAATCGATGCATGAAGAAAATTAATGGAAATCACTGTTGCAGAAAGCATACTTTTGCCACACATCATTTTTCAAGAAAAGTACTTGTGTTTACATACTGGAAATTAAGATTAAAATTACTTCATATACAGATTGCAAAGTGTCTTATGCTACTAATTTACTTTTTGAGGTTATTTGATGTGCCAAATTCTCTGCTTGGACACCTTCTCTGTTGATGCATTACTGTCAGAAACAGCTATAAAATGAACCATGCCTTTGAAATGATAAAATACCGAATCTGAAATGGTGCCATAGCAAATGAAATTCTGATGCCTTTAAAATATTCTCCCTTTCAGGCTCAGGTCTTCTTCCAGACTCTTCATTTATGATGTACCTGTTTCCTACCTTCATAGTTATATTGAATTTCTGACAATCACATGTTGCCTAAAATCTGATCATTTGCCTGTACATGTGTTGCAAAGGGATGATTTTAGGCAGCTTGAAATTTCATCTCTGCTTCTCATAGGTCTTTATTGTATATGTGCCTGTCTTCCTCCCATGTACTGTCTTCAGTGCTGAATATTTAGTTATTGTGCCCTTTAAACGATGAATTGGTGTCCTACTGTGAGGAAAATAAAATTTATTGTTTAAGCACTTACCCAAAACTTGACTTTAAAAAAGGGTTTATATTTGCTTTTCAGTACTCTGAAAAAGTTCAATAAAGAAAATACTGAGAACTCTTCAGTCACTGTTGAGAAATGATTATTTATTGCTCTCCCTAACATCTTTCTTCTATCAGGGTCCCTTCATGGATATTTGTATGACCTTTTGCATTTTGACTGTCCTAGGGTATTTGAAGGGATACACTGATTGAACTCATCCTTGTGTTGGTTGTGCTCTGCGGACCTCCACTATGCCAAAAACCAACAGCTTCATCAAATTCTGTTTTTCCCTCTCACATGAATAAAGGAACTAGACTGATTCAAGATATTATTATTATTATTATTATGTGTGAATTTCTTAGCCATTTCTTTCCTTTCTATAGACTACTGGGCTGCATTCCCCCCACATACCAGAACCAAATATCTGTCTTTCAGACTACCAATACACATCTTTTCTGTGGAAAAGATTTCAGAATAGGCAGGACTGTCATAGCATTTCCAAGTGAAAGGTTTTTGTTGTTTCTCTAATCCAATGAGGATGAAAATGTAGAAAAGCCTGAATTGCTCTCATCTGTCCTTAAAATGACCAGCCAAGTCATTGTGTAGCTGTGCAATCACACTTTCAGTCTAAACAAGCCACGTGCAAAGTGCTCCATCAGGAATGCCATTCCAGAGGTACATTCTACCAAATGTGCCTGGCATGCCTGGTGCAATTGGTTCTCTGATATCAACCATTTGGCAGTTCACTGTTTGCACAGTATAGTCTGGGTTCTGCTTTGAGACAATACCTACTGTAGTCAGACTATTTACTCTGTAAATAGAAATAAAATTCCCCAAGGGAACTGAGGCAGCAGCAACACTTCACTTTTAAGTATTTGACAAAATTGACCAGTTCCAGCTGTCTCCGATTTGATCCAGTTTATAGTAATTCCATTATTAATTCAGTCTTCCTCATGCAGCTTACAATGACTGTGCACAAACCTGTTGTATAAAGTGAAATAATGCCTTAAGACTAAAAATTGATAAGGTATCATGCAGAGTGCTATCAGCTTGAAGTCTGGCAGTTTCATTAATGTACATGCTACACAGGTTTTTATTATCTTTGCTTCTTGAAGTTTCCAACTAAAAACTCATTAGGCCTATGAGAATGGCCTACCTGAGCATTTAAAGCTGATAAAATAGCACTCCCTGTTTTCCAGGTCTCTTTTCTTTGCATGGGAAAAAACTTATTGAAGCCTATCCTGGTGAGAAACTCCATAAACGTGATCCACTCCTGCAGTAAACCTTACACTTCTGAAGATAATCCAGCCTCTCTGAACACAGGCTCTACTGAACAAAGACCATGAGTTTTACATAAAAGCACATTATTCTTCAAAGTGGCTCAACTATACCTGAAGCTATTTTGCTACATATCTAGGAAAAAGTGGGCCAAGTGTTGGGACAGTGAACTACCTGAGTAACTCTGAAAAAGATCTCAGCTATTTAGGTCATTCTAGTCAAGGCAATGACACCTATGGGAGTTTCTTAATATTCCTGGGAGTCTATTTCAGTTTATTTCAGTTAGGGATTAAAGAGGCTACTTGTATGTTTCTGCCTCTAAGTATTTTTCAAATCTGGCCACTAAGCCATACAGCCTAAAATCCTGAATAATTTTGTCCCAGAGCCATAATTCCTCACTAATCCTTGGACCAGCTGATCACTGTTCCCATGAGTTTCTTACCAAATAATGACATATAGTACATAATTTAAAAAAAAAAATCAGCTCACTTAAGGAAATATGATGTTCTCATTGCTGTACCTCAACCCTCACTTGCAATAACTTCCTATAGATATAACTGGAAGAAACTTTCTGTCCTTTATCTTGAAAAAGAGTATGAATAAAAACAGCAGACAGGTTTTAGCTTTATTTGCAAGAGATAAATAAAACTCTTCAAAAACAAAGTTGAGAACACACCTCAATCCTCCACCTCAAATTTTTATTTATGTGGTTACAAAAAATACATTGTTCTTTCTAATTTTATGAGTTATTCAGAAGACACTGCAGGACAGTGAGGTGATTAGTTGAAAAAAAAAATAGAGAAGAACAATTCTATTTTTTTCCTATGTGTAAATATGTTTTGTTTATGACATACATTTAGTTATCTGAATACTGAAGAAGTATTCAACACTGCACAGTCAGAAGACTAAGAGCGAATTTCTGGATTTATTTCTGGCTTAGGGTGAAAGTTCAATCTAGCTCAGAAGACGCATTTAGCTATTTCTGACTGTTAAATGTCAGCTTGTTCCTGCCTAATAAATAATAAATTTGGTTGCACCCTGCAGTGATTGAAGAAAGTCCCTCGTCATACTTCCATTGTGACATTTAATGGGATCATGGGAACCCCACACACCCCTTTTTATTTTTGCATCTTCTTATAGCAAAAAATACCTTAAACTAAAATAATAATTGCAGATAGCTTTTTAAGCTATCTTGAAAATCCTGGTTTTCTTGGTCTATTACTGAAGTTATTTTGCTTAACACAGTATTTTTCCTCCACTTGCTTGAATGAAATTATGTTAAAAGGGCTGTGTAACAACAAAACCATCAGAAACATTTACTTACTTATAAGGTTACTCCGATTTTTTATTAAGTTAATACATTTCATTAAACATTTCATTAAACTCAGACTTTGGCACAGGCTGGACCAATTCCAGATTCATAAACCCACATTTTTAAAATTCAGTGCATAAAACTACCTGTCCAGAGAAGTTCTTTGGGCCTGAGATGGTATCCTACAGAACTGCTCCTCCCATCTAAAAGCTTCTCCTAACGCTTGGTATCATGAACAGATTCATCATTACAAAGAAGGCCTCAGGCAAGGATCTGCTATTTAGCTTTGAATAAAATCTAAGTTCTCCAGAAAGGCCCCAGACCTCTCACCTAAGATCTAATTCAGTAAATTACTCTCCTGAAAAACAATTCAGTGAGCATTCCTTATGATTTCTGGCACTGATGACAAACAACACATCTCTCCCCGGTGTACATCAATACAGCTACACAGAAGCAGAGTGACATCTCTAGAAAACAGAAAACCTTTGAGCCTTATTTTACCCTATCTCTCTAGTTTGACAGTAGGAAGGAGATTCTCTGTGGTGTAAAAGAGTAGTTATTTTAACAAGGTCAGAAGACATTGAAGATGGCAGGAAGACATTTAAGTCCTTGAGGAAATTAACTGGGCACCTTAGTTAGTGATCCAAAGGCTTTAAATGGCCTCCAATACTGTCTCTTGAAAATTTTAAAACTATTCAATCTCTGAATGAGCACTGACCACCAAAGACATTTCTTAGTCATTATTTCAGGTATATGGTAAAGCCTCAGACATTAGTAAAATATCAGTCCTCAGATGATTCATGGCAGGGATTTTTATGGACACAGGAGGAAAACACATGCAAAACTGTGGACATTTTATAACATGGATCACAATTCTATGGAAAGAATGAAGGATGCAAAATATTCCACAGCCATTGTACCAAAGGATGTAGATGCCTCTGGTGTTACTGTGACTACCACCATCACATGCAGCAACACTGTTCCTCTGTGTCATATCACAATGCTCAATTCTAGGGGCACAAAATCAGTACAGACCAGCACACATTACTGCAGTACACCAGCGGGCATTTCCTTTCTCTATTTGCTCGCTGCTGCTTTTCCCTATTAGCCTTGTTGCTCTGCTCTGTTACTTTTGCATTCCTGTAAGGTTCCTATCTCTTTTACTCTCTCAGTAAGAACAAGACTGTGAGATATTCATGATTCCCAGACTATGAAACACAACATGTAAGAGTTATAAAGAGAAGAAACTATAAAGAGAAGAAACTATAGAGAGAAGAAGCATTCTGTTCTAGCTAATTAAGAAAAGAATGAGTAAAATTGTGACAAAAAAAAGCTAAACGAACAAAAACCAAAAATTATGCATGATCATAATTCCTTTTCATTTAGAAGCTCAGTGTATTTTTTCACATGATGGATTACTCCAATTTAGAAAATGTACAAATTTAACCCACTGACCTTCATCAATAGTTCAAGGTTCATTAAGGCATACTCATATTTACATCTATCCCACTCTTGTCTTCATAATCCATTTGAAGGACATCTACATAATGTCTTTAAAAAATAGATAGATGAAGAACCATTTAACTATTTCATGTATTTTATTCAATTTTAAGAACTAAAAATGCCAAAGTACACCGATAGGCCTGATACCAAAGCTGGGTTACAGATATTTAAATATTCATGGACTCAGGGTTTTATGTCTGCCTTACAAAAGCGAAGGCTTCAGCTTTAAAAAACACCAAAAAATGACTTAATTCATGTCTAAATAACTGAATTATATTACTTTTATCTAGTCAGTAAGACATTGTCCTGAAGTATACCAATTCATGTTAGAAATTGTTCCATTGTGACAGCTTGTGCCACCTCTTTAGCACAGAAGGAGAATTATGAGCAAGCAAGTTAACAAACCTGTTTTTGCTAAAAATATATGTGGGTAGTGGTTATTAACTTTTGGTTTTATGTTCTTTTAATTCAGTTTTATTGTCAAACTATTCATGTCACTAGTGTTCCTAACAGGTATAATTCTGTTACTGGGTCATGGCTAATTTGCAAACCTAGGAAAAAAACAATTATCTTTTAAAGCAGAATCAATATTACTAATATGAAAAATGTTAATTTTTTCACATGTTAAATGTGAAAACATTTTAAAAATATTTAGCAGAAAGCCAAGGCTCCAAAAAATCATTGAGGAAGAAAGGGGTAAATCAATATGCCAAAGTTGGAGCAGAAGTTAAGGTCTATATTGCATAGAAGTCCAGCAAGACCTGGTTTTAGACCCTTGCCATGAGGCAACAGGTTGAACAGTCCTTAAAGTCATACAAAAAGTGAGAAGACATTACCTGGGAATCAGAAAGGGAAGTCATCATTTGATCCCAAGTCATAATGACATTATTTAACAGTGTTTGTTTTCCCTCATAAAGCATAGACTGAAAACTTGTTAACAAAATATCTCTGTCAAATATGAAACACTGATTGTTGTCAATAAATTAGAATGTTGCTGAAGCATGGCCTACATTGCCTACTTAACCTGTGTATAAGATTGTAATTTCTTTTCCACCCATATTCATATTTTGATCAATCAACTTCTTTTTCTCGTTGTGTTTGACAGTAATCTTAAAAAGGATTACAGTTGTTGCTGTTTGACATGCAGACACACACACACACCCTCACTTTGGTGAGAAGGTATGAACTGTTTATTAAAAAAATCTGACTCCACTTTATATAGTATTTCTACACAGGCCAGGGATTGGGAGAGAAGGTTGACACCTCTCCCCATCCCATTGGTCAAGACAACTGTCCATCAGCTGTCCATATCTCTAAGAACAGGAATGAAAACTACCCTGGTTTAAGGAAAACACTGCTTCTGTTTATAACACACATGTGTGAGAAACAACCTAAACTATGAAAACTGTGAGACACAAGAGAAAGCTGCAAAATCAGGGCGACATTACAGTTTCTCAACAACATGTATGAAGGGATTTGACCACCTTGGACAAGACACAGCAAAACAAACAAAGAAAGCAAAAGCTGAACTTTGAAATTATCAACATTCAAGTACAAGTCAACCCTCAGTAATGTTGATAAAGGGTCACAGGCAGTTACATCCAGAAAGGAATGAAGTTATAGTTTTCTAACCTGATAGAAGAGTGACCTATCAATTAATAGATGCTAATCAGAACAGGTTGCTCAAAACTAGCAAGCTTTCTTTCAGAGACCACAAACAGAATTTCTGCAGGTATAGGTAGATATTGTACTTTAGAGGCATTGAAATATTGGGTTATGATTTTTTTATTCCCTTGCTCTTTAGATAGTTCATTAACAATAGTGAATAACTAACAGACAAGTGAGTAAGGCTCTCCTGTATGTTCTCTTGCTATTTTGTTAAAGTAATTTTGTATAGGTTTCCTAACTTCTGTAGTAAATTAAAACTATTTTTAATCAGGCTTTTCATGCACTTAAAGTAGGTTATCTGCATAGGACTCATGTTAGAAATGAGTTCTTAGTTCTTTGTTATTTGTTAGTAAATAAAGTCATAATTGCTATTCTTTTCCCAGCAGTCGAATATTTGAGGCATTAGAGTTCTTACCCCATTCTGATTTTAGAACTGTATCACAGGCTAGAAAACAGTTTCACCATGGTTCTTGGGATCAGTGATTTTTGCAAATGTTTTGTTCTAACAAATAAAATTGAATGATTTTCTTATTTAGTTACATTGTAGTTCTCATTCAAAACCGAGAAGAATCCTTGCTTACCAGTGATTTTGATGGCAGTCATAGAACATGAGGACAAGAGAATTCAGTATTTCATCACAATTCAGGAACTGGAGGGCATCCAAAGAAATTTTCAGGTGTCAAATTTAAAACCACATTATATAATAAACTGTCCAACCCATTGACACAGTAAGCTGTTGAGGCCAAAAGACCAAACATGCTCAAAAAAGAACTAGACAAAAATCACAGAAGACAGGTCCACTAGAGGCTTTGAAATACAGCGGACAAATAACAGCCCCTGGCTCAGAAAGTCTGCCCTGTTAAATGCCCTGAACTGGGAGGTTTCAAAGGAGCACTGAGAATGTGCCTTGATTCTCAATCTCCCTCTAAGCACCATCTATGACCTACCATCAGAATAGGAAACAGCAAGCTAAACAGACCTTTGGTCTCAGTCTATATGGCATGGCTTAAAAATTAGTGCAATATTTTCCCTTCCACTGTCATATTTTAGAGGGTTTTTTATATTCTTTAGGTCATGATTGAGGGTAATAACTAAGAAGAAAAACAAGAAAAGAAGGAGTGGGGTTAATCAGTAAATATGTATTATTTATAATTTAATATATTGTTATTGTCCAGTAAAATACCAAATTAAATGGCAAGGATGAGAATGTAAAGACAGATCATGTCAATGTTAGATATGAATAAAACTGTCAATTATTATTTTACCTGTAACAGATGGTGAGACTGTTAATCATTTTGTAGTAATAGTGAATTTACTGCCCAGAGCAAAATGTGATGTTCCAATTAGGCTTGTGCTCTAGTAATAAGAATCATCTCAATGTTTTTGAGGCATTTGGTTTTGAGGGTTCCAAAACCCTTTGAATATGTTTTCTTCTCAAGTCCTTCCTCCAGGACGTTTGAATAGCTGTTTATTTGTTTTAGAACAAGAGACAGAAATGCTAAGGGGTGTGACCACATTTACTGACGTTTATTCTTTAGGAAGTGACATCCACATTCAGAGAATCACAGAATCACAGACTCAAGGAATAACTGAATGGTTCAAGTTAGAACAGACTACAGTGGGCCTTCTGATCCAACTTCCTTGCTCAGGTAGGGTCATCCTAGAGCACATTGCATGGAATTGCATCCAGACAGTTCTGAAATATCTCCATTCAGGGAGACTCCACAACTTCTCTGAGTAATCTGTTTTAGTGGTCAGTCAGTCACCCTCACAGTAAAGTTTTCCTTGTGTTCAGGTGGAATTCTTGTGCATCAGTTTCTGCCTGTTGTCTCCCATCCTATTGCTTGGTATCACCCAGAGGAGCCTAACAGTGTCCCTTTAGATATTTATACAGATTAGTAAGATCATCTCTCAGTGGCCTTCTCTACAAGCTCAACAGACCCAGCTCCCTCAGGCTTTCCTCAGAAGAGAGATTCTCCAGACCCCTGACCAATCTAGCAGCTGTACGTTGGATCTCCTCCAGGAGCTCCACGTCTCTCTTGCATTGAGGAACCCACACCTGAACTCCAAATTCAGCCTCAGCAGAGCTGAGTAGTGGGGCAAGATCCCTTCCCTTTACCTGCTGGCACCAGGGGGCTCCAAGGCAGCCCCAGTCCCAGGAACCTCCATGGGGATTGGAATGTGCTTTGGCCAGGCTGGGCTATAGGCCCACAGCTTGGCCCATCTTGATGGAGCCCATGGCCAGGCAGGGCAGGGCTCTGAGGGGCCAGACACTGGCCCTGCTCTGGGGTCACTGGGGATGGAGCTATTGGCCCCAGGGGTCTGAAATACAGTCCTGAATCATGGGGTGTGTGCAGCGAAAGAGCCAGGCAGGGCTGGACAGGGACAGGCAGGACAAACTCCTTCAGCTCCCTGTTAAAGGAGTGCTCTTGTTAAGGGGTGTTTGGGGCAAGCATCCCACCCCCCTTCTAGTAGAGCACACATGCTGTCTGTACACTGGCTTTCCCACAGAGCAGCCTGACCTTAAAAATTACCATCTTAGCAGCAAGAGAACTAACCTCATCAGGAATAGAGTACATTAATGAAGCATGACTCTCTCATGTAAACCTTTGGTCATTTCATTTGCTGCCTTTTCTTGAGAGTAGTGCTGCATATAATATTCATGGAACTTCAGCTGCAGGGATTTCTAAAAATAAAGTATTTTTCAAAAAATTATTCTCAGTCCTCCTCTGCAGTTTCACTAGTTAAAGTCCCACCAGTCAGGTGACAGCTTTCAGGTCCCAAGTGAGCGATTTAGGGTAAGTGTCATATAAAATGCTAGTATAATTCCAGGTAGCCATTAGTTTAATGGTATTTCCTACACCACTGCAGTAACCTTCAGGCCTCATTTTTCCATCTATCTGGAGACTTGGAGCTTCAGGGCCTTGTCCAGGGCCTTTTTTTTTTTTTCGTTTTCCAGACTAACAGCCCATGGCTATAATCTAAGGTCCCTAGTTCTCTTTCCATCCCACACTGTTATCTCTAAAAATCTTCTACTCACCAGAATATTGCTACAAATTCTGGTTGCTTCCCCAGTGCAGCTTGAGTGCCTCTGATCTCTGACTCCTTGCCCATAGTTCCCATAAAGGACAGATTTTTCCAGCTTGTGCGCCTCCTACATATATAAAATGCCATCCAGCACATTATCCTATTCCACCTATTCCAAGAGCAGTCAAATATGGATGCTTGAAAAGGAATGAAGAAACAGGGCAGGCATGTAGCAACGCCCTAAATATTTACCAGCTTACTATTAATTTGCAGACTAGAGACTTTCTGAACCAAGGCAATTTTCTGCATGTAAAAG
Organism: Donacobius atricapilla; assembly: GCA_013397315.1. Lineage (NCBI taxonomy): Eukaryota > Metazoa > Chordata > Aves > Passeriformes > Mimidae > Donacobius > Donacobius atricapilla. Next base: position 533,027 of record WBMY01031618.1, read on the forward strand.
GCCCCAGAGTGCTTCTCTACCACAAAATACAGGTTTCCACATTTTAATCCTACATGCAGGCTTATCATGCACATAATCCCACAGCACAGGTTACACAGTTTGACTCTGTCTTCTAATTAATTGTCTTCTCTTTTTTTGGTTTGATCTTGCCACCCGATAGCTGAATCTAATGCCACTCGGTTTGTGTACTGGAAAAGGAAGCAAACAGTTTTCCACGTTTACCCTCTGCTCTGGGTTATCATATATAATCAGATACTGGTCCTGGACACATCCACACTGAAGCTGGCCGGGGTACTCTTACACCCTACTGCAGCAGCATCTGCACTGGTAATATAGTTGTAAGAAAGTGGCCTGCAACTCCTAGATTAGCTGTATTAACTGAAATCAGAGCTCTGGAATGCACTGAATTGGTTGTGGATATTATCTTTGAAAAGCTCAGTTTCCCAGAGTTTATGCCTACAACAGAAGACAAAGACAGTCTGCCTTGTTCTGCACAGTGTTTAATCTTATCTACCTTTCCCTTTTCTCTTTCTTGGGCAGTAGGTGGGAGGACATCATCACAAGCCAGCATCAATAGGATGTTAGAGGTTAGTGAGATAGATATGGCTCCATAAACCCTGGAATGTAGCGAATAAAGTACCTAATACGAGGCAACAGATGCTTTCCCCTTATGGACAGAATCCAAGAGGAGACTTGTGAGTGGTGTCTGGATCACTGCTACTCCTTACCCTTTGGTTGCTACCCACTCAGTTCCCTGCCCTTGCATGAGAGCTGCCCTTGTCATAACAAACAATGAGCCCGACAATTAGGGAGGTGTGCATCCTACAGCAAAGGGGCCAGCATAATGCAATGATGACAGAGAGCAGGGCATTGGATGCATTAAAGAGGTAAGGATGAAAAAACTGCTTGCAGCAGCCCACTTAAATAGAGAAGTTGTTCACCTGCAGAGAGCCAGCAGTAGACAAAATTTCTGGATGGGGAGCCTATTTTCTCTTTCCTGCAGAGCAGACCATATCCTCTCATTTTATTCCTCTCCTTAATAACATGATAAAACCTTTGCCAGACTTCTCTCTCACTTACAATTTTGCTGACTGATTTTTTTGCTTATTCTTCAATTTCTCTTTACAGTACATAACAAAATAGCATCAACGTTTTTTAGAACCATTTATCTGTCAATCTGTCAACTCCTGTTTAACAGATCTGATGATTATAGGCAATCATTTCAGATGCAGTGTAGTGCTAAATCAGACCTTACCAGAAGAAACTGAAATTCCCAATGAAGCACCACACCTACATTCTGCCCTCAGAAGGCTGTGGTACTAACTGAGATAAGGCATGAGATCTGCTAGCTTCTCATAGATATCATCCAACCACTTTGTTTGACATGGGATTATAAGAAATCACATTCCTACTGTTGTACATGAGGTTGATCTTGGGTACTTAGAGACAACTAGCAAGTGTCAAACAATTTACATATGATCATTGGACCTTTGTCTGATGGGACTTTTTCAAAGAACATTTCTATTGCTACCCAGATCACAACAGAGACTTTCTTTGGATTTAGTGGACATAAATATACCTCTCAAAATAAAGAACAGTAAAAAATTGCCTTATTAGATCAGACTGTTATAAAGCATCATGAAACATTTTGGAGAGGTCAATTCCTAAGCTAATGGATGGGTGTAAGGCAACCTGAAGTAACAAAACACACCCTGATGTTTCAGAAATCATGCCTTAGGATGTAAAAGAGTTGCTTGAGAGTTCCTACAGAAATTACTGGTATCAGTTCAAGATAATGCTAATCAGCTGACTCAAGGCTCCAGGAAGCCAGAGGATCCTCTTTCTGGTTGGATGTGCAGGCAACATTGGACAACTTTAGAATACTTTATTCCTCATGTTTACCAAATGAGAGAGTTTACAGTTACCTAGATTCCGTCATATGAAGTTGTCATGATTTAACCGCACCTGACAATTAAGCCCCACATGGCCACTCACTCCCCCTAGGTGGGATGGGGAGAGAACACGAAAAGTGAAAAAACTCATGGGTTGAGACAGAGAAAGTTTAATAGGGAAAGCAGAAGCATGCATTGAAGCAAGGTAAAACTGGGAATTCATTCACTACTTCCCATGGACAGTGAAGTATTCAACCTTTCCAAGGAAAGCAGGTCTTCACCACACATGAAGGTGGCTTGGGAATACAGACTGTCCTCCCTTCCTTTCTCCACCAGACCTATACATGGAGCATGATGCCATACAGCATGGAATATCCCTTGGGTCATATTGTCCTCCCTCCCAACTTCTTGTGCACCCCCAGCCACCTCACTGGCAGGGTGAGGAGCAGAAAAGGCCTTGGCTCTGTGTAAACAGTTCTTGGAAATAGCAAAAGTGTCCCTATGTCATCAATGCTGTTTTCAGCACAATACCAAAGCATGACCCCATACCAGCTACTCTAAAGAAAATTAACTCTGCCCCAGCCAAAAGCAGCACAGAAGTCGTGACATACAAAACATATGTTGACTCTAGTACAGATAGATCACCCAGCTTTTATGAACCAACATACATAAGACATCTAAAGAGATCAAACAGCATAAAATCATACTGCATGTTGGCAAAGCTCCAGTAAGCTCACAGTTCATTTCCAAGCTGACTGAACCTAATTAAAGCATATCTCAAGATATAAAATTAGTAAGAATATGTCAGAAAGTAAGCATAAGCAAACAGATTCATAAAGAAGTCAGTGATAATTGGAATTTCAAATGGTGACACTAGCTTGCAATGTCAGCATAGTAACCATTCCTATGGAGATTAAGAATTCACTGAAAATTAATGTAGAGCCTTTCACAGGCTAAGCAATGAAAGATTTGAGCAGATGGAGACCCCTTTGCCTTAGGGGCAAAATTAATATTCTCTAAATGCATGTACTTCCCAGAATGCTGCATGCCCTAAGAGAACTCCTAGTTATTATTCTGCCATTTAATTTCAGGGGGGGGAAAAAAAGTATCCTTAAACATTTTTAGGTAGCAAAGGACACCGTACTAGTGAGGTAGAATGCTGCATAAAGTGTGATGTCTAGTCACGGTGAAGATTTCCATTTCAGAAAATATTATTTTAGTTTTAATACCATTCAAAAGATCTGTGTTTCTGTCATGACAAAGCAAGCTGATCTCAGGGAATCCATTTTCTGTCCTGCATCATAATATGACTGGCATGGACAATGGTAGAGTTCTTCACACTAAATATATGAATAATATCACCAGTACCATCACAATTCCATCATTTTAGCCCCATTGCACAGAGGTTTTCCAGGATGGAAAATAAATCTTTATGGAACCT
>WBMY01031618.1:536414-609208 GCA_013397315.1 Donacobius atricapilla
GTTCATAAATATCCAAGAAAAATGAATGAATTAATTTGGTAGTTAGGCTATCTTGCCACAAGTACACATGTACATAGCAGAGGTGAAGTGGCCCAGAGACCCATTCCTGCTGCAGGAGCTCTGAGCGCTGCTGCTACAAGGTATTTCCTGGCACCCCACCTGCCCTGTTCCATAGAGAATGGAGCCATCCAGAATCACTGAATGGGTCAGGTTGGGAGGGACCACAGGGGGTTATCTGGTCCAACCTCCCTGCTCAAGTAGGGTCATCCTAAAGCACATGGCACAGGTTCGTGTCCTGACAGTTCTTGAATATCTCCAGTCGGGGAGACTCCACAATCTCTTTGGGTAATCTGTTTCAGTGAGTGGTCAGTCAACCACACAGCAAAGTTCTTCCTTGTGTTCAGGTGGAACTTCCTGATATGTCATGCCCTGTACTGTACTAACCAAGGACAAAGAAAATAATAGACCTTTTTTACAATTATCGATTATATCTTATATGTAAATACTCATTTCACTGTTGAATATGCAGGTAGCATGAGAATCTCAAAACTGTGCTTGCCTTGGATTTGTTCATTTTCTATGGCTTTTTTTTTCTTTTTTTNGTTTTTCTTTTGGTTTTTTTTTTTTTTTTTTTTTTTTTTTTTGAGATATGTGTATTAATGTATATATTTATATAATTTTTAATCGTATAACATAGCAAATAATTATCAAATTTTAACCTACCATTTATTTAAAGTAACCCCATATTTGGAACATATTACTGTAGGAGGGGCAAAATCACCTGCAATGATTATCTTGAAAAAGGCACAAGCTGCTGAATAACAGCAATATTTGCATATCACAGAATATTCCTCTGGTCTTTTAAAATTATTGCACCATAGACATAAACTTCTAAGATCTCTTCATCTTGTTACATCATCTAAGTGAATATTTTATTACTGTAGTGCTAAGAGAAATTGCTGAATCCTCTAACTTGGTGGAGTAGCACCACCATTAATCAGAAAGAAATTAACACGCTCAAAGTTAGTGGGTTTAGGTTCCACAGTCACTTTGTTTCTGCTACACAGGGGAATGACTGAATACTTGTAGCCTTTTTAGATACTGAATAACAAATAGTTAGGGGGTTTCAAAAAAACTTCCCGGAACATGCTCAGCTGGCAGATTGTTTGTGGTTTTTATTGTGTGTTATGCATGAAGTAGAGCACACGTTTACAAGAAACTTGTAAGAGAAAGAACAAAACTTGTAAAGCCATATCTTGTTGAGGAGCCAACATTTAGAAAAGTTTTATAGGTTTGAAACATACTTAGCTGCCATCACATGTATCTCAGGGTTTGATGGTAGTTTATGTCCAAGGCAGTACAAATTTAATGTTTGCAGCCCTTAAAATTAAAATATAGTACAAAAAAAATTTGTAATTTTGGCAGCTCAGAAGTAAATCTAAAATTCCAGGATGTGCTGCTTCCTGGGATGAATAGATATAACTGTGTTAAGCTGTAGCTAACTGGGTTTCCTTTCTCAAATTGTGCCAGATCAATAAGGCATCTAAACATGAATTAACTCTTGCTGGCTCTCTCTGCATCACCATGTACTGCAGGCTAATAGAATTTTTCCTATTAAGTTCAAAGTAGCAGGACTTGAAAAATGTTTTAATAAACAAAAAATTACACAAAGGAACTACCCAGACATGGTTTAAATTTTACATTCAAAAAAAATATTCTGAAGAACAGAAAACACTAATTGATTAATATAAAGCTCTATATGCAATTCTGATTTCCATCTCAATTAACAGACCAAAACACATATTAAAGGTCCTTTTTTCCTGTGGCAGAAGGCGTCCATCCTGTGCACCAGAAAAAACACTTCATTCTGGCCCTGTGAGAGTCAGATGGAGATCTGTTACCAAAATGGAAGGTCAAAATGTGAACTACAGGTGTATTTTCCATGAATTATTGACCAAGATTTTTTGACCAAGATCCCAAGTAATAGGATAAATGCCTTCAGGAAAAAAGAAACTAGCACAGAAAGAAGTTTTAAGCTTTATTTTCCCTGTGCATGCTAGAGGGAGGGGAAGAAGGGCACCATTTCATTGTTTATTTTAAGAAAAGAGCTTTTTATATAAGGATAGAAATCCATCGTTACTCTGGTCACTGACCATACCAAAGTAAGAGCTGTTAGGAAATTTGGTTCTTTTCCATTTCAAGTCACAAATCAATAATTCCTATACTGCATTTAATCTGCATACACTAACTTACATGCTCAGAGCTCAACAATGCTCGTTTTTCTTCTCTATCCATTGAGTGCATCTCCTGTTCCAGCTTTATTGTGTCTTAACCCTCCTCTTTGCACTGAAGAAAACAGTGACAAACCAGAGCGCTCCACCCAGCACACCTCAGGCCTCACTGTGCTCAGCCAACTCACAGCGTTCGCCATAAACCCAGGGCAGCTATTCCTGACAATCACGTTTAGTGTCCAACAACATACTTTGTCTTTTCGGTCATTGTCTTTCCCACATTTGCGTTTCCTTTGTGCACAGCCAGTGCCTGAAAAGAGCTAAAGAGGACACTGTATGGTTTGGGGATGCAGGGAGGCAGGAGGGGGTTTGTGCCATCTCAAAGTACATTCTGCCCTTTGTTTAAAACAAAAACCTGGGGAAAATAAGCTTACTCTTCTGGTTGCTTGATCATATAATCCCCATGAGCAGACTTTTTCCCATCTGGATTAGAAAGATGAGAGTAGTCAAGGCTTTCCTGTTTGCAAAATCATAGGGTGCAATAGATATTACTTAGAGAGTACATAATCATTTAAAACACTAGTAATAATGGATAATTGCTCATAAATTTCTGTGATGTGAATGCCAAAAGCATTTTCTTGAAGCAGAAAGTTTAGGTCCCAAAGTTTTGGTATTTTATGTTTCTTTTTTTCTTTTTTTTTCTTTTTTTTTTTTTCTCCATTATAAAGTGGAGCAAAGAGTTTGATTGGAAAAAAAAATGAACAACTTTTTTTTCTGATTTTTGTATTAAAATAATATAAAGTTGGAAGCATCTTAGTCCATAGTAAAGTATTCACATCAGGATATGAAGTGAATTAACATTTCAGCAGAGAATCAGAACATATGATTTTTTTTGCCAAATATTTTTGTTCTGCAAGTGAAACTAATTTAGTCAAGCATTTTTAAGTAACAATGTTCCTTCATAAAAGAAAATATTGACTAGCTCTAAATATTGACAGATAAATTGAGTTGGATAGATTGTTTAGCAGATTGAGTGCTGGATCCACTGACCTTCAAATCTACCATGTTTTGCAATGTACATTCAATTGCCTTAGAGCAACACACTTTTCTTTATTCTCTGTCAAGCAAATACCTGACATAGTGTCTGCTCTATCATCAAAAAAAATAAAGATCATTTCCATGGAGTATGGCATGCAGGTGGGAGAGGAGGAGAGAAGTAAAGGTTATTTTAATTTAGTTCTCAGTTCTCCCTTGCTCCCTAACTTGCTTAGCTCACCACAAATTCATCACTACACAGCTCAGCTATTCCTGATACGCTGCCTTCAAAAATGTATTATTTATGGATGCAGTCATGTATTAATTCAAATGTCTGGAGCAATTCCACGACAGAGATTCAAAAGGAATATTACTCTTTCTCTACAATTTGTAGTAGTCCTTTCTTAAGCTGATGAAGTAATTAAAGTTAAATGCACCACGATCTCTGTTGCTGTACATCTATGTTCAGAAGATACTATTTTATTTAATTGCCTTTTTAAACCAGAGAGCTCTGTTGCAGCAGTAAGAGCGTATAAGGGAACAAGAATAGCTACTGCAGAAGGAAAAGTCAATCAGCATGATGCACAAGGAGAAGGTAATATCAAAACCAGAATTGGTCTACTACATCTGCATTCAACATCTCCCTAAAACAAAGTACTGTTGGATTACATTTTCTCAGTTGGATGTTTGTGTAAAATTATAGAGCCATCTATACAGGATTAAATAGGATAAGAGTGTTCCCCATGATAATAAACAGTAAATCCATTGACTGAATGACAGACAGAGGGTGATCCTGTTTGTATGTGTGCACGTGTGCACTGTGTGTTCCCTTGCATGTGGTGGCCTCTGTAGGCCTGAATGATTCGACTGCATTTCTGGCAGGGCCTATTATTCTTCATGCACACAGCCAAACACATTAAATATTTATCACATCGGAGCAGAGGGATGCTGCAAATGTGGAGTGCCGGTAACAACCTCCTCCAAGCATCTTCCTAATAAAGTGCAGATGTGATTTCAAAATGGAACGGAAGTCCAGAACACACGCATGCGCGCACACATGCATGCACACAAAATACACTGTGGCTTATTTATATTATGCCTCTTATTGATTATTAACAGATGGGAGGGTAAAGCAATAGCTGACAGATTAACCATATGGGTCTGCTTTAATTTACCCTGAGTTATAGGTTTGCAATTCTCTCTTCTCACTTTTGGCTCAGAAACATACAATTTGCTAAGTGGGAAAAAATGTAAACTAACTGTAAGGAGCACATTTCCATCGTAAGCCTCCTAATGTCACTCTCAGGGGCTGAGCTATCTTTCTGTACAAGAACTGCAGTTACAGCACCACTTCCTAAAGCCACAGTCAGTACCATGAGCAGGAGATTTTGTTGCAGACCAATGAACAAAAAGTGTTTCGATACTGATGAGCCTTGCAGACAATAGATCCTAACAGAAGAAGCTTTGTTTAAGATTCTGCTTTTCACAAAGCTACTTCAACAAGCCTCATATAACATTCCAACAAAAAATCCAGAGATGGCAGTCAAGGCATCGTTCTATTCTGAAAACTAGGGAATTTCAGCAGTTGCTTTGAGCTTCAAAGCCTCGACTCTGGAGCATTTCTAAATACCTACTCTTCCTACAAGAGCCAGGTATAGCAGGAGCTACAAACTCTCTCAAAGTAACAAATGAAAACACAGTCTCCCCCTCCACCTGCGACCTCCTGAGACTCGTTCATTATGCATTAGGAGGCTGGAGTGTAAATGGATACTTCAGAGAAGCTGAAAGGAAAAAAGAAGATTTAATTGATGAAAAAAGCTTTTTGGTCTGTCTGCTAAAAGTAGATTTGAAACAATGTATTTTCAGTACAGTTTAACCTTTAATTTCTATTGTTTTGATTTTACAGCCACCTCCACCCCACTTCCAAGGGCAGAGGGCAAACAGCCCTCTACTTCTCCTAAGTTTTACTTATATATATACACCATTACAGTTTTCTAACCTCTCGGCTTTTCAAATCCATCACTTATGCCTACTGCCAAACAAGTTGCTGCACTTTTCAGTTGTCTCTAAATCCATAAAAGAGCTCTAAAAGCAGCGTCATTGGCACCAAAGAAATAACATACAGGATCAAGAGAGAATGAAAAGGAGAGATGCAAACTAGAAAATCAGCTCTAGAGAGAAATATGTACCATGCTTCAAGGTGCTATTCATATCTTCTGGGGGTTACAGGCAGATTCCAACTTTTTTGACACTAAAGGGCATGAATCCTTTCTTTCAGTTCTTGAGTCAAGAGAAACTGTAATAGCCAGAATTTTAAATTAGTCAGAGCTGTGCCCCTCAGTTTTGTGACTCCCTTTTTTGCAATCTTGGACAGCTGGGGGGTTTTATTCCATTTTCTTATCCCCAAAATGGGAATACACACTAATTCATGTACAACAATTGCTAGGGGAATTAGTAAAGCATTTTCAAACTCATAGTTAAAAGCTATGCTCCATCTACTCTGCCTGGACATAATTCTAAAACCACAAAAAAAGCTGAGAATGTTGCACCCTATCTGGTAAAATATTCTCAGTTGAAAATTTAATAGCCTGCTGGAACAAATAGCAAAAGCCCTGCTGATTTTAACACAGTTAGGATTTCACCCAACTAAACAAATTTCCTAATGGAAGTCATGCACTTCAAACATTTGCACAGTAAAGCCCTATATATTCAGTTTCAGAAAGGTATTTTGTAATTCATGAATGACTGATGTGTTCCAAAAAAAAAAAATTAAATAAAATGTCAATGTTCTGTGGAACCTGTACAAAACATGGTGGTTGGCCTTAAGATCATGCTATTTCTAAAAAAATCCCTATTTTTAAATTCTTGCAAGAGCAAGGGATTAATTTTCTATTATAATTTTTGATAAAAGCTAACAGCTTAACACTGCAACATGTATAATCAATGTCCAAAGACACACTTTAGAAAACTTTTGTAGTATTTTCCCTTACTCAGCACAAGAGTTCAATTTACTGCCACACTGCTGGTCACCTACCAAGACTGCGACAGAAGCAGTTTGAGAATCTATAGCTCTCAAATCCCAGCCCTCACATTAGCAGATAAAGTACACTGCTTCCTTTTGTGCACATGCTGCTTTGATGGAAGGAAGGACTGAACCCATCTTACAGAAACTATTATTTTACCAGAAATGAAGGAATATTACAGATGTTTCCCTGAAGGTGAACAACAAAGAGTAATATATGAGAGCTCTTCTTGATGGTGGAAAATGACTTGTATGCCCAGGACTACTGTTTACACCTGGTGACATCCTGGTGATACAGCCTTGGCCATCTACTCAGTGACATAACTCTGCATTATTGGAGCACGTGGGCCCTTATTTCTAAATGGTCTCCCTGGAGCCACACTGGCAGAAGCTTGGAAAGAGGCAGAGCTGTACTGAGGTCCTTCAGTTTCAGCCTAAGGCTAATGCAGTTGTGCATTACCTCTGAACCTGCACAGTTAGTGGAACAATTGATAGGATGCAATGAGAGGTTATTTAGATTCAATCACTGTTGTAACACAGAGGAGGAAAAAGAGACTCAGGTTAGTATATTACATACAGGCAAAATGGTACACTGGACACACTGGGAAGCAGATTAAAATCTTCCAACTGTAGCCATAAAGAATAGGAGTCGCCCTGATTTTTTCAGCCTTCTCTTCTGTTTCACAGTTTCATGTTTGGGGTTCTTTCTCATGCTCTGGTCTGTAAACACCAGCAAATGTTTATCATAACTTCATGGTAGTTTTAATTTTTTATCTTAGAGACATGGACAGCTGATGGACAGTTGTCTTAACCAATGGGGTGGGGAGAGGTGTCAGCCTTCTCCCCCAATCCCTGGCCTTTGTAAAAATATTATATAATGAAGTCAGACTTTCAAATAAAGTAGTTCTTAGTTCATGCCTTCTGGTCAAAGTGTGAGTGTGTGTTTGTGTGTGTGTGACGAACTGCGTCGAATAGGCATGTACCAAATGCTTTTTTTTCTAACAGAAGACAGTAAGTTTACTTTTTTTAGAAAGCAGCTTGGAGACCAAACTCGGTACAGAGTATGACAAAGTAGATTTCTTTCAGCTCTATGAATAAGCAAACCCAATCATTCACACAGAAAAGTCAAATTCAGAAATGTTGTGTTTCAAACTGCTTCCACCAAACCAGAAAAAAAAGCAACCAACTTCTGGCAGACAGCTTTGCTCCTAATTTTCCATCTGCATTTCAACTCAGAGTTTCAGGCATACCTATTCAATGTTAGGTAAATCATCCCAGTACCGGAGTGGGATTTATATGACAATGTGGGTGCAAGTCCCTTCAGTACAGACAGGGGCTGTGTTATTTGCTTACTTGAGATGCCACATGCAGAGTACTACACAAATGTTCGGATCACAATTGTGTTAGTAGAGCTCCTGAGTGTAGCTCAAATGTACTCAGCAGCTCTGCTGGGTTTCTTGATTTAGCTGTTTCTATATCAGGAAAATGTAATATCACTTCTGACATCAAGCAAACGTGCCACTTACATGTCCATGTACCCATGTTTAACAAAAATCTCTGGGTGCCTCCATACATAAACCATGTAAGAAACTTTAGATGTATCAGTCATACTGGTTAAATACATGTGCTTATGAGTTATAAAAATCCTTCTGACACTGCCTTAAGTTCCGGGTTTGTGTTCTGACACATCTCTGACAACAGATTAAAACCAGATGACCCAGGTGTCCTTCTGCACCTTCCTGACAGATGCTGCTAGGCAGTGAAATGGACCTAAATCAAAGTTGTGGGCTATAACCCCTTCAACTGTCTAGCTTTAATCCACTGCCACAAATCTGCTGGATACCATAGAAGCAGTTATATTGTCCAAAAGTGCTTTTGTCAGTATAGCTCATTTCACACATTGGACCACTGTAAACTATGCTAGCCCTAGCACTTCTTTGCTAGTATAACTCTGATTCCATTAGTAGGGTTTTAGTGGAAAGTTATCCAGTAAAGCTATCTGTAAAGCCAGGTCTTTCATCAGGAATGGAACTGCTAACAAGTTTGACATTTAAATTACCATTAGTAGCCAGCTGAGTTATCTTGCTGAAATGAATGGGTCATTTGGACCTCTCAGAGCTACTACTGCAAGCTCTTTGCTCTCTCCCCTGTGATTCAAGCTCTTGATGGTTTGGGGGTTTTTTGGTTGGTTTCATTTTGTTGTTGTTGTTTGGGTTTTTTTGCAAGCAGAACACAGAAAAAAAATCATTATTTTTCAAAATTCAGAGTATCAAGCCATTGATTAAAAATGGTGCCTGACATGATCTGCAATCATTTTCAGACCTTCTTCAAGGACTTACCTGCAACAGGGGAAAACCCCCTATGTTACCTGGAGAGCTCCCAAGCTCCTGCTTTGCCCAAGAAAATACAGTAAGAACAATCTCATTGTTAATGTTCAGGTTCTCTCCTATGTGACTTTGCGCAAGTATTTTTATTCTCCTTGCTGCTATTTTCCTCTCTGGTGAAAGAGTCTAGTTCTCTTCCTCTTACCAACCTGCTGTGAAGGACCTTGCAGGTCCTTGCATGAATAGCGAGAGCAACATCCCGCTTTCAAATCCTTTAAGAAAACAAAAAATAACAATTTACTCAAGAGGTGAAGACACTGCTACCAAAAACAAACCTGTAAGTACATCAGTTGTGCTCTTTCTGGCTGCTGCTTTACTGAGTTGAATCTTTTTGGTTGAAAGCTGCAGAAGTCCTGCTGTGACAGCCTTAAGGGACTCTTAGCTGAGATTTTGGCTACATGATGGAAGAGGCAACGATGCAGGTGTTGACATAGATCAGAAAAAATATACCGTGGTAGCTCCTGAGAAAGTAGCAAACTGTACATTTGAAAGTCTGTGAAAGAAGCAAGGTGCATACTGGAATAAAGACATTTGATCATCCAAGAAACATGGCCCTGACTCATCTAAGTGTGCTTTGGGACAGCCCCAAGCTGTAAAGTCACATGATGGCTTTGCTGCTTGTCAAAAATCAGGGCAGCTCTATTTGCCCTGGGTTAACTGCTTCACATGTCCCTTGCCTACAAGTGATCTCATGTAGCTGTTCATTAGGATGTCAACTTTGCACCAAAAAAAAGCAAAAAATGATTACAGAAAATAAAACCTCACAGGTTTAAGGATTTGATGGGCTGGGGGGATGTAAAATACACAGACTTCATGCGTAATCAATATCCTGGTTTCTTCAGAAAATTACTTGTTAATTCAATAGACTATGGATTACAGTATAGAGGTAATTTCAGATTCTGAAAGGAGTTTGAAAAATCAGTAGTGACTAAATAAATGTAGGCAGCAGCAGAGTGCTCTTGATTTTGTACATGAAAGGAGAAAAAAAGATACAGGAGAATGCTTGACAATCCTCTTCCACAGACACTGACAAAGCCCAGAATTACAGTCCCATCTCACCTGCTTCATGCTTCAAAGGGTTATATCTGTGAATGGAGGCAACCCTGTCCCACATTCTTCCCTGTTTGCTTTCATCATATGCACTGTGCTCATTCAGGGGTTGACTAGTGCTGTGTAATTGATGGATATTCACACTCTGGAGCGTCATGGCCTGGTAAGTAACAGCTGGGAAGAAAGAGATTCTTGTTAAATAAATAGAACCAGAATTAGAAGGCAGGGATTTTAACTAAAGCTAGGTCTTCTGATGCATATTTCTGACAGGTCTTTAACTTGCACTAAATGCTTCAAGATGTACAAAAATCTGCATTATTTAAGACAGCTGGTTTTCTTTGCCATCAAGTGTTTCTGAAGCTACACTTTTACAATTTGAAAGCTACTATGCTAACTTGGTGCCATGTATTTGAAAATTACTTGCTAGAATAAACAAATGAAACCAAAAAACACACTATTTTCATTTGCTGCCTTTTTTTACCGGACATTTCAAGGATTCTTGAAGGATAGAGAAAAAGGTGGACGGAGCATTTTCCAAGGGAGATAAACATGGACCTAATTTTTCAGAGGTATGAGAGCTGCAGACAGTAAAAACACCCATAAGGCCAGGCACAAAGCAGAGTAAGGCAGAAATGCAGAAAACAGGTCAAGCTTGCTGTAGGGTCTCAAGGAAAAATGAGGAACACTATTAAGCTTTACCCTTTGGGTTCATGTAGCTGCCACAGATTAGGTGTTTGCTGGGTTTCACCCACACATGGCCAGACAACATTTGGCAGTTTCACTTTAAGATGGCTTGTATTCAAATTTAGAGCCAAATATAGTGGCAGTCTCAGATTCAAGAGCTTGATGCTTAGGCCCTGCTCAGAGGGTAAAGAACTGGGGTAAAACAGGTATCAAAACAAAGAAAATAAGAACTCTTTTGTAGGTTTTTTACTCATTCTCTTTTTTCTTCTTTCAAACCTACCGTACTGGTTTTGTATGATGCACAGATCAGATCAACTTAAGAATTTCACAGAGATGGCTCTTGATGTAATACCAAGATATTTGTGCTTATCTCTCTGGGCACAGTTCTTCACTCCCTCCTGCCTATTTCACTCCAGTGACTCTGCTTTCAGAGCTCTCCATACAGCATGTCTGACTCTTACAGGGCTGATCAGCAATAAGTATTTTGGTCACAGAGGATTTGAAACACATGGGAGAAAAACACTGTGATAAATTTGGCTATTTGCACCATGGGACTAATTCAAAAGATACATCCGGTCAAGTAACTCTGATAATCAGGCCAGTTTTAATCTCCTTGTCTTCCTTCTTCCACTACACTTTCCTCTCACTGAACAGAGACACTGACCAGGTGAGTGAGTGGGTGGGTGGTGGTGTGGAAAAAGTGCTAGCTCAGCTTGCTAATGACTTGAACTGCTCAACTTAATGACAGATCTTGGCAGGTTCTGAAAATCATGGTAGTAGTAACCGGCCCATGTTATATAGTTTCTATCTAAGCTTCTTGGAATACATTAAATTAACCCGTTTCTAAAATAATATTATTTTTTCATGTAGTACTTGGAACGAAAAACAGAAGTAAAACTGTTCTTTTACTTTCTACCAAGTCAATGATACAAATAGTTTATTAAGCAACACTGAGGGCATAAATCACAATTTGGTTTTCTCTACTTCCTTTTCATAGATTTGTGGAAAGCTAGGTGTTGAACATTCATTAATATATATTTTCTTATCAAAATCTTTTATCAACTTCATTGAATGTCTTTTGATGGCAAATAATTACACTAAGAACAATGTAAATAAGTGAGAAAAAGACCATTTCACTTCCTGTTGGAAATAAGAAACCATATTAATGTAAAGACTATACCAAAAACAATTGCAGGTGGATTAAAAAAAACCCTCTGTTTACTTACATCGACCGTATTTAAGCCTAGAACAAAATGTATTGTGCATTAATTGTAAGGTGCATTTTGTTCTTCAAAATACTTCATAAATGTCAGAATTCATATTCTAAAGAAGTCTATGGTTCTTCATTTCTTTTTTCAAATTATTCAATTTAGGAAGCCACTTTAGAATAAGACTTTACAGACTTCTAAGAAAATAGCTTGTTCCTTGTTCATATATAAAGGAGCAAGTGAACATAAAAGCTAGCACTGGATGTCCAAAGCTCCAGCCTTCCACCTGCTGAGATTTAGATCAGACTAAACCACCTTCTCTGCTTGTCTGGTTGTGTTTTCGGTGATAAGAGTTCTTAAAAAGGGGGCTATCACTGTGAGTTTCCAACAGTCCCTTGGTCCGGTTAAGAAAATGTGTCTTCAGCATACAGAGGCAGCAGACTTTATTGCAACTAGTGAAATTATAATTCGTTATCAAGTGCTCCAACAGAATCCATTCACCCATAGAATCATAGAATGGTTTGGATTAGAAGGGACCTAAAAAGATCACCTAGTCCAATGTCCCCTGCAATAAGCAGGGACACCTTCCACTGTATCAGGTTGCTCAGAGTCCTGTCAAACCTGACCATGAATATTTCCAGTGATAAAGCATCCCCCACCTCTCTGGGCAACCTGTTCTAGTGTTTCACCCCCCATACTGGAAAAAAAAAATCATCCTTTATCTAGTCTATCTTCACCATGACCTCCATTGGTGTCCCATGTTCTAAGGACCAGCCAAAGGCATTTGTTCAGTACTGCATTTTGTTCCTAAGGAAGACTTCTGCTGGGAACAGGCAAAGTCACCAAGAATAAGTTACTCCTCCAGATTCAGTCATTTCATTGAGTCTGTTTTAAAGAAACCTGGGAATAAAGCAGCATGGGTGGCTGAACCATCTGCTGTTGGGCCTAGAGGCAATCTTGAGCAATAGAGGTTATGAATTTTCATTCAGAAAATGCTCTGCGCCCCATTCCCTGCTGTCCAGAAAAACAGAGACAGTTTTAAGGTACTCAGATCAGAGGCTATAAGCAGAGAAATAGCCACACCATAAATCTCAAATGGTACTAAGTAGCTCAAATGTTTTATTAAGATTCTCAGGTGGGAATCATAAACTACGTTGAGCATCATGAAAACATTGGAAGGAGTACTTGGGTTAGCTAAATTTTAGGTTACTTGGGAAAAGCCTGTTTTAACAATGACTACAATATTGGCACATCCCTAGGTTGCAAGAAAGTAAATACCCATTTGACAATCCACTGAGTAACTCACAGCATCACAGTATTAGCAAGAGCGATAACACTCCAATGACCAGCTGGAATTTTACTAACAAATACAAAGTTGGAAGTAAGTGTTGATAAAAACAGAATGTCAAATATGGTCAAAAAGATGATTTTTGAGTAGGCCCAGGGAAAAAAACAGCTACTTGGTTTTGACCAAATGTTACTTTTGCTCATGTCACCGTTAAAGCAGGAAATTCTCAAGAAATGTAAAAGTATACATTTCAGACAAACTCTTCCCAAATTAAGACTTCAAGCTCTCACAGAAGTCTCTCTATATACTGTACTTACTCTGCCATTTTTGTTCTTATTGCTTCTTCCCTTTTTTTCAAACTTTCATTCTTGAAGCAATTTTTCATACTAACACATTCTCTGCCCATCATTCACCACCCACCTTCCTTAAAAAATTAAGACAAGATTTATGTCTAATTTGCTGAAATCACTGTATTAATTATTTTCCAATGAAAAGTTTAAAAAATAAATAAAAATAGAGCAAAAGATGACTCTTTTTTTTTTTATTAAAAGAATGTGGTTTTGGTTTGGGGTTTTTTTCTTAATTCCTTGGGTCAATATAACTTTTGTTGCCATAGACTCGGGGTCTGTGACAGCATCTTTAAAAAGCATCTTCTAAACAAGTCAAAATCATGCCATACAGCAAACTGAAATGAAACAATGAATCACATCTCCCATGTGTGGGTATAAATCTGCAAAATTTCTTTTGGGTTAGTTGTTTATACTGATCTGCTGAGGAAGTGGTGGTGGAGAGGGCTTAATCCCCTTTTGCATCATTCTTCCCCTCTCCTGCTACACTCCTATCCATTTTTGACTGGTAAGACTTAGAGCCAGAAATATTTTCAAGAAGTCTTCATAATGCTGGTGACACTTCAAACATGCTAGAGGGAGACGAGAGAGAAAGATTAACTAACTATATGTGTGTGCATTAGCTTAAAAAGCAATTAGTTCCTATAACAGGAGACCCAATGGATTGGTGCCTAGCAAGAGTATGTATGACTAATTCTGTGTGACTGTGTCAAGAAGAGCAGTTTGCCCACCAGAGAAGCTAGCATGTTGCTATATAAGAAGCAATTCACTTTGAATTCACATTTTTAAGCTTGCAGCTGCTCTCAACATTTAGGGATATTTTTTTAGTTTTCTGCTTCCTTTTTTCCATAATTATTTTTGACAACTCCGTCCCTCCTACTCAGCACAGTGCAAAGCGATGCAGTGGAAAAAGCACTGTACTTCCACCAAGTAAATGAGTAGTTGTATACTTTCTTGTCTGTCTAACCCTTCTCCTCTTCCTCCACCCCCTGAGAAATCACTAAAGGCCTTGATAGTTTGTTTTTGTAGGTTTCCTGGCCTCTGGTCCTTGGGAGGAGGGAAATGGAGGATGAGCAAAATCCCGCACAGCTTCAGGTTGCACAGCTCAGCAGCAATCCAATGACACAGAGCTGTTAAGTTAAATTTCTTTTTCCTCCTCCTCAGTGGACCACATTACCTATGCCTGAAGTCATACATTTTGTATCAGCTTTACATCACCTTTCTGGAGACAGCCTTAATACACAGATCTATGACTTTCCACCTAACAGAGTCTGGAGAAAATACCACAGCTCCTCTTCTTCAGCTTCCCTTTCAGTAATGCTATCAAATATTTTCAAGTCTTCAGTTTAAGCAAGTGAAAAACACTTAAGGCAAGGCCCAAGTTAGTGATTATTAGGTTTCCCTGTAACGCAGCTGATAGGTTTCTCACAAGCTTAATTGTATTTCTTTTTTTTTTTTTTTTTAAAGTAGTACAGGAAAACTCCTGCTGTAACCTGACACATATTAAGGGAGTGCAGGAATTGATAAACAACACAAAGTCTAAAGATCAATTGCTTTGAGAACAACTGATGAGATCATTTACTTATGAAATAGCAGCCTTGACAACAAGGATCCGGTGTCCCTGAGCTAGTTCCTGAAGTGTAACCATATCGGGCAACTAATATCAGCCCTGAGAGAGGCTAACATTTCTGTTCAAATCACATTTCTTTCTTCTAGCTATGAGATTTCTGCAGGCTCGAGGCACAGTGGAGCAGAACAACAGGGAGCGCAGTTACTGTACAGGCTTCTTTGTCTGCAGAACATGCTGCTACCTAGTAGTAGAAAAGGCAACAAAGAGACTGCTAGAGGGTCACTAAGAAATAAAAAAATAAAAATAAAATAAAATAAAAAATCCAGAGCTGAAGCACTGGGTATGCTTGTTATTATGATTTGGCTCAGAAAACAGAGCACTTTCCAGAGCCATTTCCAGCCTTTGCAAAAGACTCTGCTCTCTGAAACACAAAACAGAACAGGCTGAGTGGGCTTGCCATCCCGTCACACTATTCACAGCAATTTTGCTTTTTTTATCCTTTACTTTTCTGAAAGTAAGGGTAAAAAGGAGTGTCCTAAACACTTCAAAAATATGGAAAATGCCAACCCAAAACAGCAAAAGTAATTAAAACCTAAGGCCAGCTTAAAAACCATGTTGGAAGTCATACAGCTGCAGCCTTCAAAGGCTTACTTTTTTCTGGAGCAGGGTGGAGAAGAGCACTTTGATTTTAAAACCACCACCACCACAATGGATCATTTGATCTTTTGGTTCCTCCTGTTTTATTTTAATTAATGTTTCAAAGTAACAATTTAAAGTCAATCCAGCTTTATTATAGGTTCATTGAAGGATTAAGAGAGATTTGAAATCAAGCCCAATACAGTCAGCAGAGACAAGCTCAAAATGGCCACTCAGCAAATAAAAAGAGTAACATGCTGATAAGTGTTTTGAGCAATCGGCCAATAATATCAGGCAGCATTTATAAATACTATGTTATTTTTTTTTCTCCTGGCAATGAAAGTCTTTTAAACTCCCAGTTAATAGGCTTTTGTGCCACTTATGAAACATTGCTTTTTCTTAAGAGAGCATTCATTCATTTTAGGTTATTAATAAATAAAATCCTGCATATATGTGCATCAAGTACACTGTAATGACCCAAGCTAAATTCAACGTGTTAGCAACATCATACCATTTGATTCCACTCTTTTTCCAGATTTTCAGGTTCAGAAACATCACAGTTTTCTAGTTGAAGGGGGTGTCAAGGTTCTAAAACATTCATAACTGCACACTTCTCTATATGGACCATGTACAGGACACAGAAGGAGCAAGGCTTTTGAAGACAATGAGCTTATTTAAAATCTTGCAGAAGCAGAAACCTTTCTAACTCTTTCAGATAGATTCCATCCAGTTGACAACCTGCCATGGTGGTATTAGAACTTTGTCTAGGAACTTATTTGTATTTAATAGGGATGAGGTGCCAACCTATTTATTTCACTCTCCATTAAAAGACCAGTAAGTCTGAAATCTTCTATGAAAAAGCACTGTGTTGTGTTTGTCACAGGTATGAAAAATGTCCCTTTCTCCCTTCCAGAGGCAATGTTATCCAAGTCACAATGCTGAAGTCCTCAGACCACACCTATAGTACGACTTCTGTTCAGTGCTTCTGGCTCTTGCTTGTTTTGAGAAGACAACAGAAAGACACATCAAAATTTCACATGTGGACAGCACTATCCCCTTTCCACCATTTCTTCAATGGACACGTGGGAAAAGAGGAATTGCCCTGTGTGAGACCTAGATCCAGTGGTAAGGGGGGGCCGGGTATTATCAGGAAAGAGTTTGTAGCACAACGGTGTGGGCACTGGGGCTTCTGCGCAGCAGGTCCAGGATGCGCCGGCATGGCTCATAGCTCCTCTTCTTCATTTGGCACGGCTACTTCCCTCTTGTTCAAAAGGACAAGAGCTCACAGCTGTGGATATATTTGCCTCGTTCGCTTTCCCCCTGACAGTGTGTCTACAGAGGCTATCGGGGGGCCCCATGACATTAGTGCTGCTACTAAAACAAGACAGTACTTACAGAAATGTATTTCAATCCTGAGCCTGCAGACATGCATTGGCTACTTTTGTCCACTTAATGAGAATATAATCTAGGGCCCAGCTGGTGTAAGTCAGCACAGAAGCAATGAGCCTAAGGAAACAGTGCCAATTTACCTCAGTGAGGATCTGGCCCAGGGGATTCATAATGGATGGAGTTGTCTAGTCAAGAAGAGGCTGGAACAGCTCGAGATGACTGCATTTCTCCCCCACTTGCACAGTTCAGACAGCTTCTGCCAAATGGTATGAGCAGCTGGACATCTCTTTCAAATCCATATTTAATTCCCTAAAGCTGCATTGAAATGAAGGATCCTACTCACAAGAAAAAGAAAAAAAAATCAATATTTTGCACTGCTTTAGCTTCAAATTTTAATGAATGAGGAAAGCACTGGTGTAGTGTAGGAAGAAATCATATCACCAGAGTATCAAGGCTGAGGAAAACAAGAAAAAAAAAAACATTTTAAAGCATTTCCCTTTTTAATTGCTTATGACATAAATTTATTTATTAAACAAATTTAACACTTTTTTTACTGAAGAGTGAGTAGTGGTAGAAAAAAAATTTAGTCTGAGTATTGAAATGATTGTGCAAAATAAATAAGACAATATGAGTTATTTTCATTCATGATATTGCCATCCACAGACAGAGATACCATAAATATATCAAACCACTTGAATTGGGATCAGATTATTATTAAGATTAATCTTTCTACTTGCATTTTCTCTTTCACTAAAAAAATAAACAAATTTCAAATCAATGAATAACTATAGGTATGGATGGAAAATAGTGGTCATTTAAATTCTGATTAAAATTTCCTTTTTCACCTTCCTAATTTAAGCAGAAGAAAGTCCTCTTCAATACTGTTTGGTGCTAAAAAAATAATTAAATATAGCTGAGATGCATGTGAACATAGGGAATGGAAAATAGGAAAGTAATAAAGATGTCAGGTAGTGTTATTGATTTTGTTGGAACTATCTTAATTGTATGAGGGTAGATTACATTCTGGAGTGGAACAGAATCCATGTTATGTAGTGTCTTAGATTATATTTATAAATTCTAGTCTTAAGAATCTGCTTTGAGGTCTCTCAAGTCGAATTCTCCCTCTCGTTAAAAAAGGCATTGTAATGGGATGCTCCACTGGATTTTGTTTACAGACTTGAATAAAACCAATCTGAAACCCTCAGGTTTTACTTGACTGGATTAAAGAAGTTTGGTTTAGCATATAGATATTTCTGCAATTTTTGTTAGCAGTAAATACAGCATTCTATCAAATTGACATCTGATCTTCTCTAATGGGTCACATTTTAAGATTAATATCTCTACATCTTTTTAATTTTCATTGATAGTCTAAATCAGAGTAAGAAATTTGACACCCTACACAACACAGATGTAGGCTTCCACCTGAGACTATAAAAAAATTTAGTCTTATTTTACAGATAGATCAAACCCTAAAAGCCCAAAAAAGGATAAGATTATATGAATCTCAATTTCTCTTTTTGACCTCTTAAAGATTGAAAGTGGTATTTTTCCTCTTAAACCAGCAGTTCATCTCTAGAAATAAACAGGGAAATAGTTTTTCAGAGAAAGGGGCTCTATTTCTCAATCAGATGCAACTACACTGATATTTTCTGCAGTGAAACAACATCATTTCAAACTGCAGCAGTACATAAACTGAATGTGCTCTCTGTTGTTTGGAAATAACTTTCCCTAAAAGCTATGATATACAGGGTACACATATCTTATATACAGCACATATTTGACCAAATGTGCCTGGGCATGTCTTTTAGAACTTGTATTTTCTTGGTATACAAGGGATTCCTAAGACTGCCGGAGCTGATGTGGTTTTGAAAAGTAAAACTGCCTAACCATCAGGCAATGAGAAACCAGATTACCTGCTTGACAGAGCTTCAAGGACAATGTGCATGCTCTGTTCCAAATCAAACTTCAAAAGAATACCATAATCAAGCAAACTGCACATATGAGGTGTCCAAGGACAGCACAACAAAGGCTGCTTTGCAGGGACAGAAAGAAGGAAAGGAATATTGTCAACCCTCATGGGCAAAAGGATGTAAACTCATAAAGGAAGTGAAAATTGAGGTATCCAGGTGTATTTGAACAAGGTAAAAAAAGTGGGGTGTGTTTTTAATTAATTGCATAAGTGAAAATTCTGTACACCTCCAGACTCAGATGGACCAATCAACTGTTCTTCTAAAAGTTTTCTGCACAGTTTAGAAAAAAGAGGAAAGTCAGAGCTGTGAGTGACCTGTGTAATAATCCAGTAACTGCAAATTCTGAAGATATCCCACCTCTGGTGGCTGTTCACACCAACAGAAAAACAGTCATTTTCCATTACTATGAGTGGGATAAAATCTGTGATAGAGATCTAGAGGATTTAGCCTTGCCAAGCAAGCATACTTCTCTATGAGTGAATTTTTGGGGGAAAAAACAAAAAGGAAATCTAGAAAGCAACATCAGTGCAACTGCGTCCAAAACCTATTTTGCATGTTGGTTGAGTCTAAGAAAATCCAGTTTGGAGGAG
This sequence comes from Donacobius atricapilla, assembly GCA_013397315.1. Lineage (NCBI taxonomy): Eukaryota > Metazoa > Chordata > Aves > Passeriformes > Mimidae > Donacobius > Donacobius atricapilla. The sequence continues at coordinate 555,819 of WBMY01031618.1, forward strand.
TGTTGGGTATTCCCTGTGTATATCAAAAGTTGGTCCAAGCATGACTAAACATGTTAGTTTTTCAAACCTAAGCATCTCAGTCAAACCAGATAAAATGATACCAAGACTCTGAAAATTGCCCCTTCAAAAGGAAAATGTGTGGGTGGGGGTCAGATGTCTTTGATGCAGGCCAGATACAGCACAGGAATGTGCAATATCCTGCTTCTTTCAACACCATCAAAGGGCTAGAGATTGTCTCCCTGCTCACAGCTTCAATCCTTCCAGCCAAAAAGTTCTCCACAGAGGGGACCTCTCTCAGCGGACTGCTCTAAGGCTGTGCTTGACCATCTGTGCATCTGCTTTGTCTTTCTTTATGTTCTCCCTTGGAGGTTTGTTGTTGTTGTTGTTGTTGTTGTAGTTTTTCTCTCTCTGTCTCCATATTCCACCACTCAAACAGCCCTGTGCCAGTCTACCCTGTACTTAGTCCTGAAAGGTGCTGGGCACATCTTTAGTTTGGAGACCAGTTCCATGCTATAAAGCAATTTAAATTTTCACACTCAGTGTGGTATTTATATGTACCTACTGCTGTCTGCTCAAGCCTTGATGCTGCTGGGAGTGGGGATGACAGGGCATTTAGCAAGCACTTGCACAGGCCCTCTCAGACTGCAGGGTGCTGAGCAAGCACAGCAGCTCCCTCAGACCCTCGTGGGCTGCCTCTGCAACCAGCGTGAAGCTCCCTGACCAACTCTAACTGCATTCAGAGCAGTCACAAAGATTGCACACATACGATCCTGGCATTCAGCGGCTTAACACTCTACCTATAAAGCAGCAGTCATGTACCTCAACCTTCTAAAGGTTGTGGGACAGTAACTTAAATAATGTTTGTGAAATACACAGAAATGTTATTACCAGCAGCAGAGGCCATGCAGAAATTAAGAACTGTTTACTCAGAACAGGCTTAGGTCTGAATGTACAGCAAACAAAGGGCATTGAACACTGAAGACTAGTGATAAAGGAAAAAAAATATGGCCACTTCCTCACCATCTCATGTGTTGAGGCACAAGGAGCAAAGTACCAAATGCTTAATAATTGAAACCTCTGCTATAACATATATGTGCCGGGATAAATTCTAAAATTAATACATGCTCTTAAAATTCTTTTCTGTTCTTTTTTCTTGAATCATCTTACTTCCACAGTATATAAAATTTACAAATATTGCTTTAAATGCAATGCAAATAATATTTGAAAAATATATTTTGCAAATTCAATTACTTGCTAATGGGGTATGATGCATTTCACCACCCAGACTGTGCACTAGTAGTCCAAAACTTGCAGACTCTGTTTTGCAGGAAAGTCTTACAAGTACCAGATAATCATATTCCATTTCCTACATTTGCATAGTTAAGACTGAACATAACCATTCAGTAACATCAATAAATATAGACGAGCTCAATGACAAAGAGAAACAGCAAGAAAATATCAGTGTCTGAGGGAGAATTAAGGGGAGAACAATGCAGGACAATGGAGGATACAAAGTAAGGAAGCAAACCAAAAACTCAGGTTTTTTCTCTTCCTCAGCCAGCTGCATGCCAGCTCTAATGAGACCTGCAGCTAAGTACTCCTGCCAGCCCTCCAGGCTGGCTACGCTAAGATGACAAGGAATGTGAGGAATGAAGCACTGCTGCTGCTGTTACATCTGTTTTAAAATCTGACATCACCCTCCCTTCAAAGCTAACTAACCCAGCAATTTTTGCAGCTATTAACAGAACACACTTAGTATTACTGAACTCAAGGTGCAGGAAGAATCAGACCCAAATCCATCTAATTTCACAACTGGATTGTTGTTATTTTACCCCTTAAGATTTTTCTGTCCGTACCTTTTGATAGAGTTGGTTGTTTGGTTTTTTTAAATTAAGTCTAGGTCATTAAAAAGGGTAGAAAGCAACAGTTGTGAGCACGGTCTCCAAAAATGCTAGAAAATTAAAAAATTTTGGCCTCCGTAAAAGATATCAAAAAGGAGAAAGAATGAAGACAAAAAGTGGGAAATGAATGGCTGCAACTGGGAGTCCCCAGCTCAGTATGCTTGTCACTAGTAGTGCATCATGCCATAACAAAAAAAAATCAGCAAACTGGAAATTCTTCCTGCTGTGCACAAATGAAGCCAGAAATGACTGTCCCTGCTTCCTGTACAGAAAACATCAACCTCTATGTGATGCTTCACAAGCTAGGTATGTTTGGGTATCTCTAGATGACAGAGAATGTGCAGCAATTTTCATGATTTAGCAGCACACTTAGGCACAAGGTGGTTTCATTTCCATTCTGATGTGGATTCTGTTAAAAGATCTTTTTGAAACCACAGGAGGATCTGAGATGGCCAAGGGGAAAATAATAATTATAATTTTTTGAAAGTCCAGGCAGAAAAGGACTGAATGCCACTCACTGATTTACTGCAAAAAAACAAAGGCAAATTGCCATTTTTATAATGCTCTTTTACCCACCAGTTGTTCATGGTTTACCCAGGACTTTTTAGAGGCAGAATGCTGCCTTTCTGGTCAACAATTCTACAGCTTCCTAATGTGTACATTTGTGTGAACAACTGTTATTGACATAACTGCAAAATATCACAGTCTCTTCTTACGATGTAATTAGGCATTAGGCATGATAAGAGTGTTATTAATGAAAATTTATTGTCTTCCAGAATAGCTGCCACAAGCAAGGTTATTGAACTCTCATATTACCTGATTGTATAAAGTGCAACAGCAAGCTTTATGTTTTGTATAGGATGCACAAAGGGTTAAAAACAAAATTTAGACTATTGAGCAGGAACTGGAATGTTACCCACTCTGTCATTTAGTGTCAGACCATAATCTAGAAAAAAATTTCAAAGACTTTTTCCTTGATCTAATTAGAAAGTAGAGAGCTTTTACCATCTGGCAAGATTTCGCTCCAAATAAATTTCAAATAGAACCAAAAGAATGGCTGACTGTAGAAACAAATGGAGACATCACCACTTTTTTTTTAAGCAAGTTAGAGGGTGTATCTTAAGTAAGGGATGACAGGAGAAGCTTAAACAGAGCAAACAAAAAAAAAATCCTGGTAAAAATGACCAGGATTAAGATGATATTAACCCCAAAACTATAAAGGAACTCAAGCAAACTACTGGAAAAAACAACAACAACAACAAAACCACCAGTTTGTACTCTCTCTTCTATTAGTCCTTTCATCTGAGGAGTGAGAGGTAGAAAACAGGATGTCAATTTTTTTAGGAATTTTCACAAGGGAGCTGCAGACTTCTAACTCTGGCCATATCTATGGTGGGAAAATTAGTAGAAATCTTAGTAAATAACAGAATTAGTAGACATGTTGGTAAAGATTATGTATTTGAGGAAAAAATAATTGGGAGTTTTCTCATGGTTCTGCCTAGCAAATTCATGGGAGTTCTTCACAGGGTCAGCAAGTACATTCAGCTGAGATAAACTGATATAAACTGCCTGGCTTTCTAAAGGTGTGCTTTTTAACAGTGTCCCTTAGCACATTTTCAGAAAACTAATTAGTTGGGGCATTGCATGGTGAATACCTTGTTAAAAGCCAGGAAACACAGAATAAAAATAGAACAAGATCAATAAGATTGAGAAAAATCTTGTCATGCTGCTCCATACAATGATAATCAACCAGAAAGGATGTGAGCAACAAGTTGAAAATATCTGCTGATGATATCAACTAGGAATAGTCCATAGAAATAGGAGAGAACGAGGGTGAAAGACTGCAGAGGTGCTTTGCACACTGCATAATAAACAGAAAGTTTTAGTTCAGTAGAGAAAAATGTAAATGAATGTAAAGAAATGCACTAGGGCAAGAAAAATCCTAAATTTGTATACAAAATCATGGGTTCTGGGCTGATTATTAAGAACAAAATTGAGAACAGAACATTCCACTGTAAGGAATCAGGGCTCCCTACATATTAAGCTCTGTAATTCTGTCTCTGCATTTTAAAAAGGACACAGCAGAACCAGAATAAATGCATGAAAAAGATAATTAAAAATGTGAAAGAGCTTCAATAGAGGTGATGACTAAGTAGAGTAAGACTCTCATCTGGCTCAGAGGGAATCCTGGGGAATTAAGATAAGGGTCTCTAAAACCATAGGCAGCTGGAAGAGGAAGCATAGAGATCAACCATTCATATTTTCTTTTAGCTTAGGTACTAAATGTCATTGAAAACATTGAAGGAGCACACTTCAAGGCAGATGTAGTGCTCCACTTAGACATTGTTAACTATTGGAATTCCTTGACAGAACAGTTTGTGGACCCAGAGTTTAGCTGTCTTGAAGAGAATATTAATCAAGTTCATACAAGGGAAATCCCTCAAGAATTACTATCTGTCCAGAAACCACATCTAGCTCGTGTATTTTTCAGGATATTCAAGGGGGAAAAGTCCCTTTCCCCCTGACGCCTGGTCAGACAACCTGGAAGTTTGTAACAAACAGATTTGTCTGAGATCTCTCTCCAGCGACAAGCAACAGCCAAAAAAATAGTCTCTGGAGAGCAGCAGGAGAGTAGAGGGATTTTGAGATATATAATACTCTAGGACTGAGACAAGGATGTTAGAAATATGGATTTATGATAGAATAAGCTGAAAGAATTAATGAACTCTGGCAATACTAGAATTTTCTATGAAGTCAAGGGAAGATCAGACAAGTCCCTGGAGAAACAGCACTACATGCTTGTCCTGTCCTTATATTCTTAGCAGTAGATATCTATCACTGGATACAGCAAACGGAGCTAGACACAACTTTGGTCTGACCTGCTACAGGTATTTTGTTTGATCTGAGCTCTGGTTTTATGGCATGATGCAAACAGGCAGTGAAGTGACATGGCTTAAAGCACATCTCCCTACTCCTGAGACTTTGACTGCTGGGCTCAGGGCCAGCTTAGAGAGAGCACAGCTGCTGACTTTGAAAGCTGCTGTGAAGAAAATTAGAAGCTCCAGCCGACACTGCCTCTCCTTCCCTTGGGAACTGCTTTTAGCTGTGTTGCCCTTCGCCTCTGCCTGAGCTATGTTGCAGCTGTGTTATGGCCACGCCTGCACCTGCCCATCCATGTACCCCACTGATCAGGGTTCCTGCTCCGGGCCCACAGGCTGACTGCCCACTGCACTCCAGGACCTGTCTTGTCACCATGGTATCACCTGGTGCCCACTGGCCCCCAGCTCTCACAGCCCTTCTCTGTTTAGCCTGCTGGGCATGGTGGGTCTGCACCCAGCCAGGTATGGCACAGCCCCTGCAGCCTGGGGGCACCTACCATGCCCTGCCCATAGCCCATGGCCCCTGCTGTACCCCAGCACAGAGCAGCAGTGCAGATGTTTGACCAGTATCTCCTGTTAATATCTATCCTGTATCAGAAGAACACATCAATAAAACATGAGGAATTTGAACAGCCAGGAAAACTGTGACATCATCTTTCACCCTTAGAAGAAATATCTCCTAGCACACTGTCACAGTTCAGAAGAGCTTCATGTAAAGATATCTACTGTGAAATTCCATTGATTGCATAATACAACATTTCCTTTTGGAATTGGCAGCTAAAATATATAAAGCCTTTTATTGTAGGAGATTTGTGTCCAAAGATCGTATAGAGGAAAAGTGGAAAGAAGGCTAAATACAGGCTGTTCTCTTTTTCTTTGCAGTGATTTTAGAATAATGTTCCTCATTCCTGTGCATTTCTTCCTCCAGAAGCACTGTGAGAAATAACTGGAACTATCTGCTCTAGTAGGATAGAAAAATTGCAAAGCTCTGGCTCTGAACACAAGTGTAAAAATACATTGAAAGCCAAGAAAAAAAGAGGGAAAGGGGAAAAAAACCCTCAATTGACATTTTCTTTTTTGGTTGGTTCATGGCAGTACATATTCCACTAAATAATGTAATGCATTAAATTTTAAAATACTACAGTTTACAAAATGTTGGAGCCTTCCTTCAGGTTTGCATACCAGTGGAGTTCATTTATTTGATTTTTTCCATACTTATGAAAATTTGAATTTTCCTTTTTAATTTTATCGTGGGAATCTTAACTCACTTAGTCAGCTGACTCCAGGAACCAAGGTTTTAAAAGTAGAACATTAAACATTTACCAATTAGCAAGAAAGCTCTAAGAGTTGGCAACAATTACAATTGCAAGGGCTCTTGGTTTTAGCTCTTAAAGTTTTACAGTTTGGAATCAGTACAGTTCTATCATCCATAGTATGAAGGAAATAGTAGAAGGCTTTTGATACTGTCTCCCAAAACCTCATTTTCAAACTAGGATTCCCACAAAATAGTACCAAAAAAAAATTAAAAAGGGCTTTTATGCAAAATACCTGTTACGTGCACATGTACTTTAATCCCGATCAGACATTTCACATTTCTTATTGTCCTCATCCCTTTTGCTCATTTGTTTAATTTTCTGTTACCATTAGGTTTTTTCAAGCCTTGGTAAAACACATTGCTAACATTCAGACAGTGAGTCTAGAGTTCAAGAAAAATTTTCCTCTGCAGGAAGGAAGTATTAATTTTGTGAAGTCAGGTCTGCATATATAATAAAGATTAGAAGTTAAAAATAGACATGAACAGTTTCCACTTGCTCAAAAATTTCTTTTGTGTTCAAGAAAGAAAAAAAGTGAGTGCCTATTAGGAAGAGAATTAGAGAAAAAGACAACGTTCAGAATAGGCTTAATTTTAATACCTGGTATCACTAGAATTAATTCCACATGAATCCTATCAAAACCAAGAATGAGATTTCAGGTAGAGCTTTCTGAAATAAAATTATGTATGTAATTATGATAAATTACACAAAAGGAAAAACAAAGGTTTGTATTAGTAAACCTTGAGGCATTACTTCAGATCAGAACTAAGACATGTCTGAGCTCAGGAAAAGTCGCTGCTGAGAACTCAGATGAGTAACACAGGTTCCTTTCCAGTTAGATTTAGATGAGAGTTCACCTTTAGTACTAACTTCTTGGTTTTGTCTTTTTTTTTTCTGTTGCTAAGTGATATTTGGCTCTTTCTTTCATCCTGCCCCTTGAGTGCAAGCAAGAAGGATAGGTTCAATCTCTCATGAGCATAACTGTGAAAAGTGTTTAGCAACTAAGGTTTCCTTGTCATTGCCCTGCAAGGAAAAATTCAGGTACCTGATTTTCCATTTACAATGCCAAAACCTAAACATTATGCCCTCATATAGTCTCTCTTACTCACTATCTTTTAAACCACATATTAACAAGGCTAAAAGTTTCTTTCCGAAGAAGCCTTGGAGCATTTTGGCTGGCTCACATAGGAGCTGATTTCTTCACATGTAACAGAAATACCATAGTAATCAATCCACTAAGGGAGAAAAATTAAATATTCCCCCAGCTATTCAACTTCTAAAGGATTCCAGCAGTTTCTGAATTTAATTACTGACAAGTTTAGATATGCTGGGAGATTCCAGGGCTGATTTTATGCACTTTCCCTTGAACCTCTCTTGTCAGACTTTCTCACAGTTCTTCATAAATGAAGGCCCCAATTGTTCAGACTAAATTGGAACACTGTGTTTATGTCCATACAGCATAATACTAAACATAAACAAAACCACATGAAAAATCTTGGTATGAGAAAAGAAGACATATCTCCAGTGTAACTGTTTTATCAAAGAGCACATAATTTATCTTAATATCCAGAAAACAGTATTGCTATTTAATTCCAAACAAATTATACTGCAATGTAAAAGAACATACAGATTTATTCTCAACAAAGCAAGTGAGCACTGATTTTTTCCACCAAGTATTCAAACAAGTTTCTGTGGTACAAATATGTTCAACACTAACCCAAAATTTAAGACCACTGCTGAGGTTCAATTGCACAGAGCAAAGACCATTGAGGAAACTTGTACAAAGTCAGCTATACCAGAGCATGTATTTTCCAAGCTGGGGGGTGTTTGTGTGTACTCAGAACCTTTAAATTTGAAATCAGAGTTCCCAGCTACGCAGAACTGGCAGCTCTTGGCTTATGAGTACTGTAGCCTGAAGTCAAATAAATTGTTCAAAGACAATGTAGCTGCACATTCATGCTCAGCTACAAAGGTCACATGTTTGAGATGCAGAGATCCAAGAAAAAGAGTGAACAAGAGTTTGTGGTTAGAAGGAAAGTTCTTGAAAATATTTTGTCTTTACATTCATAGCAGAGTATTCTGAGTAGAGTCATTTCCCTTTTATTGTTATTAAGAACACTTTGTAATGAAATATCTGGAGTTTCTTAAAATCAAAAATTAAGATTATTAAAATATTCTCTTTACCAGAAAAAATTTACATTCCTCTTCACTCTTTCCAATATCATTATAGAGCAGCCCTGTTCCTTCTTTTCTTTGTACTTAAGTAAAAATACCAAGCAGAGGAAGATCACAACAAAGCACATACTCACCTGTGAAAAACTGCAAAAATCAAAGACTGATTTCCTGCTCCTTTCTCTATTCATCCTTCCACTCTTACTAAAGCTGTGGTCCACATACCACCAGTAATTACATTTGTGGTCTACCGGTGTTTGAAATTCCAACAAGGGGCAATGACACTCGGGAATCATAAAAAGGTTGGGGTTGGATGGTTTATCTTAGATACTTGCTAACTTGCTCTGTCTGGTTAACAAATTGTCAGCAATAACATTATTACCAGTGAGTTACTGAAAATACTAGGAATAAGTGCAAAAATTTATGTAGCTTGAACGAAGGAGACTTAAAGGTGTTACCCTTGCCTAGGACAAGAGGTCTAAATGGTTGTCTCTCAATGTCACTTGTGACTTGAACCAAACTATAGACTAGCACTTTCAACTCTGAAGAATCAATGAAGCATGCAGACACACACCACAAGAGAGAAACTAAACCATGTCTGTATTTTGGGGCATTTTTACAGGATGTTTGACATACCTACTAGGGGTTATTACAAGGAAACAAACAACAGAACACAAAAAGATTTTTTGTTGCAAGGGTAAAACTCAAATCCTTTGCTTCCTACATTCCCATGCATGAGAACTCATAAATCATTGCTATACTTCCAAAGACCTGCATTTTCAGCCTATGACGCTGTATCTTACCCTCAGTACACAAATACACCCATGAATCTATTCTGAGGCATTGGAAACACGCTTACGCGTGTGGGAGCATGTTTCAAATGTAATGAGCAGTGAAATATAAAGTGACAATGATAACACTTCAACGCAGTTTACAAACTGGTATTTGGGAATGTACATGCACTGTTAGAGCAGTGCTATACTATTAATTCAAACAAAAATAAACGGTTTCTGTACGTACTTCCCCACACAAAAATACCTCATTGACGGCCTTATTTAATGTTGTGTAAGAACACCATATTTAAAAAATAGCAAGCAGCAGAGGACTATTCTGCAGAGGCAGGTCCTCTCAGGAACTAAATTAGATGCAAAAGGAAATCATTTTAGCTAGATCTTACCTTGCACCAGAAGTCATTCTCTGTTGGCAGCAAACAAAGATTAAGTTTCAGTTTCTTTGTGAAGCTGAACTGCTTCAGCATGAAGACCTGAGCAGGAGAACCAACTCAAATTGGATGGAAAATCACCATTTCGCCAGTAACTGCTAGCTAGCTGGATTCTCAGACACATCCTAAGATAAGTTTAATTTTTTAACAGCATGAAAATTCAACCAGCATGACCTTTCTTCACCGTGATGTGCTAATAAGGCAAGAAAACGTAGGAGCTTCTCTCCACAGACCCTCATCACAGAGATTCCTTGGCTAGGTTTGAGGCCACCAGGTGTCCTCTCATAGAAAGGACTTTAAACAGGTACTATCATCTGAGGATAGAGGTGATATGTATATATCATCTCTATCCTCAGGATATACCAGAGATGAAGTAACTTCACTTGAAATACATTAATTTTTTATAAAGGAGGTGTAAAATTGAGAGAATCAGAGTTGATGCAGGTCACTGAGGTGAAAGTGGAAAAATACAGCAGGATAAAAGAAATCCATTTGTTCAAGTTTAAGAACTGGTGAACGGAAAGGAAATATACTGTACAGATGAAAAAATGCACAGTCAAATGAAAGAGTTAACAAAAGATTTGAAATGGGGAACTACGAAAGTATTTCCTACCGGGGATAGCTGGGGAGGATATTATTCTAATTCAGAGAAACATGATTATGTTCTCTTCTTCATTTTTTTTCAACCTAGCATAAAACAAACCGCTGGACATTTGCATTGGCCTTGTTTGTAAATAGAGGAAACCCCTATGAAAAATAAGGGAACCAATTAGTATATTCTTTAGGGGGAGTTCAAATTATTATGGCTAGGTGGTTCAGCATATACAGCAAAAAACAAGTAAGGTGGAATTGTTTCCTTAAACAAAAGGGTTTGGAACTCTGCGTGATGCCAGTTTTGAAGCTACAACTAGGAGACATGATCTAGCATTTTAACCTACATACACTCAGCGGCTATTTTCTTCAGTAGATGGACCATCACATAGAGGGAACCAGCACAAGAACTGAGCACAATACAGCCTATGAAATAGTGCATTGGGATTTCATTGTAAAACCTCCATACCCAAGCTTAGAGTAATAAAAGAAAATGATGAAGGTGTTGAATGAAAATGAGGTGGAACTCTGCAGTAGGCACGTACTACAGGAGGTCTTAGCTAAAGAAATGGGAATGGGCATTTCCAAAGATTACAGAAAGAGAGATGTTTGTGCACACATCAACTAAGTTTCCTTTTACAACACAAAAGCAAGAAACAGAGACAGGAAGGAAATCACAGGGAATAGCTTGAGTAATAGCCAAAATGCAGCTTCAGATCTGTTTAAATGTCAAGATAGAGGAAAGAAAGCACGAATGTCTCAGATGGAAGGCAAAAAATCACTTCTCCAATCAAAAAAAAATATGTAAGAGAGAGGGGGAAAAGAGAAAGGAACAGGCACTTTGAATAAGAGTTTTTCTCCCAAAAGTTATTCTTTCCACCTGTAAAAATAAAACTCAGAGTCCTAGCAGTGCCAGTAGACATGAATAACAAACTGCAAACATTAGCTGAAAGAGCAAATGTGTAATATAATAACTAAAATGCAAGGCACAGGAAGAAGAATATTCAGAATAAAAAGTGGTCAGATGGAGAACACTCACAGATTAAAATTTTGTAATCTTTTTATCTTTCAGTTCCCAGATGAAAAAGGTTAACCAAAACATTAGAACAAAGGAGGAAGAGACACTAACAAATACTCTTTCTTCCAGTTTCACTGAAAGTAATGAAGACTAAAGAATATTAAATGACTGCCAAAGGCAGGAATTAATGAAAATAGGAGAACTATTTTTAAAGGAACATAAATAATATTAGAAAGAAGCACAGTGTGAAGCCTCTCAGGTGTCAGAGACAGGGAGTGCAGTAGATTCATTAATTTCCTGGGTTTCTTTTAATCTATGCCTATAAAACTCTATTTTAAAACTTCCAATTCAGGAAGTTTTAAAATTCCAATTCTAACTTTTCCAATTTGAACTCTTTTGCATACAGAATTTTTCAGATGCTGGGAAAAAAACTAACATCAAAAATCATAGCATCATCTCTCATAAAAAAACTTTTATTTTTCCATGACCAGAAAAATGAAGTTTTACTGCAAGGTAAGAGAAAGAGAAGTTAGTAATTATAAAGTGAATATGACTGTGGTGACTCTGGTGCTGCCTTCAGTAATAAATGGGACACATAGAAACAGCCATTTCTACAAGATCAGGCTATGTATGTTGCACAGAAACATCATCCAGAGAAAATCTTGCAGAGTGCTGGCGTGGGAGTGCTGTGCTCAGTGTTATCTTTCTGATTCTGTATCCTTGTCCAATATATAGCTGCTGGCTTGCTGAGCCAAAATCTAAATATGGAACAGAGTTAAAGGAGACATACTAGAAATAAGACTTAAAATGAAAGCAGAAGATCTCTTGTACCCGATCTGCCTTTTAGACTTTCAGGGTTTAGCTTTTAGCACAGCTCAGAAGCTGAAGGACACTGGAAAGTCCTTCTCAGGTCTATTCAACAAATATGATCATGAAGAATATGATGCCAATTTATGTTGCTTGTCAGTAACCATGATTGATATCAGAGCCAGACTACACAAATTGTTTTGAAGTCTAATATGAGGAATGTATCTTCGACAATGAATTCTTTAAGATTAACAGTGAATGTTAAGGTGATCATTCAGTATGCCTTAAGGTTTCATCATTCTTACATAGGCCTAAGTAGAGTATAGTGAAACAACAATTGAGGGAACAAAAAGCTATGTGATCCAGATGGTTTCCTTGCAGTGATCCACTGAGTGATCCACTAGGTTTCCAAATTATATTGAAAGATATAGAAAATGAGGGTGAGTTTCCTCACAACCTTCAGAACAGAAGAAGGAGGTTGACAACCTGAGATGAACATTTGGGCAATCTACACATTTGACCTAAATTAGGAGCTCTTTCTGACAGCTGGAAGAAAGTCTGTGAAGAAGCTAGAACCTTTTCATTTCAAAACATTTGAAATATAAGTGGAAAAAACCCCATGTTTTCTTGAATAGGAATTTACATATGTATTCTTTTCTTTACAAGTATAGGCTTAGAAATTGCCCAAGAACTAGGAACACGGGAGGTGCTTAAATAAGGACTTGAGGCTTCCAAGAAACAAACAGTGACAAGAATAATCTGGAAGGCTTGCTTGCTGCATCTTTTTTTTTTTTTTTAATTTAATTTTATTTTATTTTCTCCCTGAAATTTCTATAGGTAGATTTTGGGGGCTTTTTAACCTAACAATCCCTTTTAGTTTTTGAAAGACATTCTGCTTGCTTGCCCTTTTTTGAAAATTCAGGTCAAGACCAATGAAGAAGACTGTGTAGATGGTTACCTTTACTTTTGAAAGAAAAGATGGAGTTAACAAGAAATTGCATAGAAAATCCTACTGTGAAGTTCAGAGGGCACGTGGGCATGTTCGCAAGCTTGGTTACTTACAGATTTCCTCGGTGCAGAAACCAGATTGAGGCCCACCATAGGTTTCCTAACATGATGCATTTCTCTGATTTGAGAAGGTTGACCCTGACACCACTGGAATGGCTGCATTGCAGAAACAAGCCATGCCCAATTAAAGGTCCAGGCCTGGAAATTTTTAAGGCAAAAGATAAAAGGATGCAATCTATGCAATCTTTTCCTGGAAAAAAAAGAGTACAGCTCTTTTGTCAATTAATGTGAGGAATAATTGACCTTAAAATCCTAAAAATTAGTTAGAGAACCACTGACTACGAAGTTTAATTACAGGTGGAACAAATATGTGGTGGGAAAGAGGACTTTCCTTTTCTGCTGTCTCTCCTTTCATACAGGCACTAACCAATGAAATCAGAATATGATGCACAGTTTTTCTACATTTGCTTTTTTGTCAGTAAAAGGTAACATACTCATACATCATCTAGAACAAACATGAGGTAGAGATTTTCTACTCTAAACAAAAGAAATCTTAAATCTTTTATAAGCACATACAAAAGTTAAAACAAAGACACTCTGAAAGGTTCTTTTCCCAGAAAGGGTACACAGTGGTTACTGCTACTACCATCCAGTGAAAGGCTGAGTTGTGACTACATGTGAAACTGCTCCTTGAACACTGTATCTCTTCCCCTGCTCCTCCTCAGCAAGAGAAAAAAATGTATTAAACTCTCTGGTGAACACCTCTCGTGAAGTACGGTCATTTACATGCAGGTGTCCCATCCTGATCTATTTTACCTGACCTTGCAGTCCCAATAAGGATTATTCCAATGCCTAATAACTTTAGCACCTCAGAAATTCTGGTGATGGCTGAAATGGGATAAATGGTCTTTTCTGAACCTTATATAATAAAGAAAGAAATTGTCAATGAGTCATGTCTGACTGACCATAATTTGATATTGTACAGTTTTGACATTAATAGAAATCGAGCATCCCCAGGAAAATGCAAGCTACTATGGGAAAGTAAAGATCACAGGACTTTGGTCTCTTTTTCAACTCTGGCTGATATCTTCCAAGTCATATGGGTTTGTAAATTCTTACTGATCTCCATCAACATGGCTCTTTGATGTTTAAATCTCAGCTGGAGTCACATTTGTAAGCCAATAGCTCCTTTCAAAATATTTATGTCCTTTGACTCAAAGTTCAAAACAGGGCAAGATTCACTTTGCATAATCGCTTTGAGCAAGCACAGTGTTTCTTTTACAACAATTTGAGGGATAGGCATGTTGCGTATTTTAAGACACTATACCTTGTGCAAATTTTGGCAGCAGTGCCAAAGAACTATAACCTTTTAGTGAAAGATAACAATATGTTCAGTTATTTTCACAGCAAGCCAGTTTTGCTGTACTGAAATCAGCTTCAGTGATCTGTAAGTTTTCCATGACAAGAATCAAACTATAACAACATTCTGAAAATGGTAACCATGTACATACTTTATTGTGGCTCCAATACATACAAAAACTACCTATGAAAAAATACAGTGGAAAGAGATGGTGATTAAGTCAGTAGGGTTCATTAGGCCTTAATCTCACAGAAATTAATAAATAATTACATCCTTTCTCCAGAATTTTTTAAGCCATATGTACTTTCTCTAGTACGAAATAAAATGGCGGATTTCAGTTTCTAGAGCTCTCTGCAGAATATAGATTTTACATATATCGCCACAGGATTTGCTTTGCAAGACTGTTAGCTTTATGATTCCAATGCCCTTCTGCTTCGTAGGTATTCTTGGCAAGATGCTGAAGCCCCCAACAGCATGTCAGTACTTCGGCTAGATGATCCAGAGAGGGTGTGAGACAGATAGAGAGGAGGAGGAGTGCCTTCATTTCTCATCTATTTGCATAGCTCATTCTGTCTGGGCTGCAGGGCTCAAACCAGCTGCTACACAAGAGATGGCAATTGCCACATAGAAAGACACACTCCAAAATCATTCCATAACCCACATTCCAGATACCCCTGCTCTCAAAGCCAGAGGCAAACAGAGGATTATATTAAACATAGGTGTCAGTTTCAACCTCTTTGCAGCTGAGCCCGAGAGGTGCTGCTGTCTTCTCTTTCTCATTTGCATTCTCCCATCTGTTCTTGCTTCATTTCCTGACAGCCCTCACAAATTATTACACTCCTTTCTCAGTCCTCCTCCATCTCCTTCCTTCTCCCATTACAGCCTCTGTCACTGCCTTCTCACTTGCCCTTGCCTTTCCAGACTGTCACAACTCTTCCTCCTTACCCAACTTCAACCACCTCAAGTCCTTCCCTCCCTTGCTCTGCCTTGCCTCTCCCCATCAGCAGCTGTGCCAGGGCCCAAAGCTTCCTGAACCTGCTGACTTTATGACAAATCTGTACAAATGCAACAAAAACGTGGTAGTCTATAAGCCTTTTGTGACAGTACACTGCAGTTTCATCTCTCACCAAGCATATAACCTTGAAAACAGTGGTGTAGATAAAAGATGTGTCATTCAAATGAGTTGTATTTTTACTTTATATTTCAGTCATTTTTTCATGCATTGCAAAATGAAAGAAATATTTAGGTATTCACCCAGACCTAGATATTTTGCAGAAAATTCTGGTGAATTTCTGGCCAGACTATTTGAGGAACATGGGAAATTACCAACGATCTTTCAATATTTTCAGTTTCTACATCTGAGAACAGTCTACCACGCACAAAAAAAATTAATGCAACATGGGTACTTCATAAAATAAATACCTCCACATTGTCCTTCCTATATGAAATCCATTAAAAGGCAAGCAGAAAAGGCCTAGGCATTTTAGATGATCCAACAGAGAACATCATGACCTCCGAGGTGCCAGAACAGGTCCAGATGTACTACAAAGTCTGCTTTACATTGAAATCATTAACTATTCTTACAAGGGGCTACATTAGAAGACTGCCCAGGTTATTGAGGATTTACCCTGTCATACAACAAGACAGAGTTTTTAACCACAGAGAAAACTGAACTGACAACTACAATGCTGTCGTCCTTACATCCTATATACTTTCATCCAACCATAGCAATCCCCAGAGAAATCCACTTTTCAGGACCTGCTTCTGCTTCTCACCTTTTGCATCCACATACTTAATGTTTCTAAAGAAATGGCAAGACACAAACCCACTGTGAAGCCAACAGGCAATTTTGCCCATAAGGTAACGTGTCAGAAGAGAATTTCATGAGGATGTACAAGATCTACTTGACTTACACATCTCTCTGTCACTCTTTAGCAAAGACAAGTCAATTCTTTGAGGAAAATTAAAATTTAGAAAGCATTGCTGTCATGCAAATTGCCCTTGCTTTATTTCAGGAAGGCTTGTTTTTATCTCATGAGTGATCATATGACAAGGGCCGGTGGATTAATGCTCTGTGGAACAGGTTGCAAAAATACAGAAAATAAATGTCTCTGCTTAAGAAATTCCTTCCCTCTGTGATGTGAAGCATTATCCCTGGTCTGCAGGGGCCTAGAGAGTCTTAGGAAAAGTTAATCAGTTTGTGATACAGAGGTCCACTCCATACTAGGATTTTTACTGCTCACCTAGAAGGCTGAAAATCACTGCTCTAGATCCCTCACAAGCAGGTTTTGACTGCATGGTTGCATTCTGCCAGAACAGCTATGTAAGAGGAATTAAACACATTGTTTCTCTGAATTCACAGATTTTTTTCTCTGACCTGCCCTATAGCTATGTGTCGCTATTACCTAATTTTACTGCTAGGAAACCCTGGCTTCAGATAGGGTCCAATGAGAGTGTGCACTACCCACCCACACAGAACTCCAGCAAGTTTTCTGGGATTTCCCACACTGAATCAGGAACAGAAAATGTATCTGATGTGCGCAGCTGGTTGTATTTATAATCCTCTGACCAATCATATATTTGGGGATTTTGGTGTTACAGAAGTTACTCAACTTTCTTTGCTTTATATTAGGTGTCAAGGAAGAAAATTGTACTGGGTAGTAGAAATAAGATGAAATAAGCATCTACACTGAAAACACAAAAACATCTATTTTCATAGGGTGGCCTTGGATTAGGCCCTCAAAAAGTAATTCTACTCTGACATCTTAAATTTTTGCTTTGATTCCAAGTGAGGAAAAGGGGAGTAACAGGCATGACATAATTTGACTGTGAATGCCCAAAAAAGAATTTCTTCTGGCTATTTACTTTGTATTCTGTCTTGCATAGGTTTATTTTTATATCTGTGACATCCTTATTTGCTACTGCCTCTTCCTAAAAACAATAAGCCCTTCCTGTTCTTTTGCAGACCATTGTAAGTAACAATTCTCCTTTTGGTTTTAAAATTATATTTTGCACAAGAAACATTTGTCCTACATAACAGCCAGTAAATTAAAGAGGATATTAAATGAGAGCTACACCTGTGTATAATATATTACAAAAAGGTTTATGACTTCCTACACAGTGACTTCTCTACTTTTTTACTATTGTGGGTCACAAGCCATTCTGGAGTGATCAAGAAGTCAGAAACTTCTCAAGTGCCATATTGTCAAAGAAAATTACAGCATGGATCTGATATTATATGTAGATCTGGACCTTCCCCACTTCCCAATCTCTTCTTCCACATTGGTTTATGGACAGATTTTTGAAAGAGCTCAAACACGGTAGTAAACCATCTTGAAGATCATACCCAAAACCTAGAAAAATCTTGGAAGCTTAAAAAACCAAACATCAGAAACATGGAAATCCTGTCTGTATCTAGTACGTGACTTATATTCTAGGCTATCTCTTTTTTGGAAGTTTTTAAAATAATTTTCAAAATCTCAAAGAAAATGTTGAAACTGTTTCTCCACAAGTCTTAGTCCAACTATATGGAATCCTTATAATAGTTGGAGAAAAACAAATTGATTTAGCCAAATTTTTAACCAAATACCAGTTTATGAATTACTGCTCTTTAGAGTATTTCTCTTTCCTGCATCCCCATGACCACTGACCCAGTTTCATCCTTCTATTCTTCCACTTGCATCATTACTCAGCTAAACTACATACAGATCCTTCTCATTTTCAGCCCACATTTCAGAAAGTCCTGTACTCATATATTCTCTCAGATTTTAACTAGCATTACAGTCTTTAATTTCCATCTATCAGGCATGAAAGGGACAATTCTGCTTGGTTGAATATGGTGAGAAAGAGCTATTTGCTCTTCATTTTGCATTCTCCTTTCTGCCCATGTGGAAGTGGATAGATATCTCTGATCCATGCTTTGTGCTTGTTACAAATGCTGTCCCAGTTCTTCCAGTTTGAATACCTGTATGTTTTCTGTTCAGGAAGAGATATGAAGGCATCCCTGTGCTTAGAAGAGAGACAGAGGGTTATGAGACCACTGGAGATCGGTTTTGTTCTGAATTAGAAAAGCCTGATAGGGAGACAGCCTGTGAGCAGAGACAAGGCAAAGACAGGCTGAGAGAGCCAATCAAGTTGTTGATCTACAGAAGCAATTATCAGAATGACTTTGTGAAGCACATAGAGCAAAGCAAACACGCAGGACTGGAACAGAGAAATCAGGCAATGAGCCTGGATGAGAAGACAAGATGCTCTCTGGTGAATTCCACAGGTTTGTGCTCAGGCGTTGTTAGCACAGATGCAGACCAGAAATGACAACACAGATACTAGCCATGGAAACTTGACCTTCTAGTGCTGCTGTCAAAATGACAGTGGGTTTTTGCTGACTACTGGAAAATAGCTTCTGAAAGAGCAGTGCTCTCTTATGCCAGCCAGCCTGAGCAGGGGGTTAGTCCTGGCAACATATCAGGAATTCAAACTTACTGCTTTATAATGATCTGTGACTTTTCAGCACAAAAATCCAGCTTAACATATCTGTCATGGCTTATCACAACATACTCTGTGAAAACATACCAACAGTATAACTATAGCCAGTCAGCACTGGTTTTATCAAGAACCTCTTTCAAACATTAGTTAAGTGGGAAAAGGGAAAGGAGAGCTGCAATAAACTGATACATTTGAATTTTTTATTTTATTTTTGCTATCTTTAAATACATTCATCAGCTTTTAACTTTTTCCAGCTTTGTCCTTAAGTGCAACTTCCCTGGTACAAGTTATCACATACTGTGGTATGGAGTCTAAAAGCTTTTGCAGAATTAAAAGTCACTAACACATGCATGCCCAGAGCACACAAGTTATGGAGAAAAAAAAGGAAACATGAAGAGATATGTAAGAAGCACACACTGTTTGAACAGCTCTTTTCTGAAGGTCCACCAAACTGCATGTGGTTCACTAAAATAAAAGTAGAATGTCTACATCCACGTCACAGATTAAAGAAAGTAATGGTCCAGCTTCAATTCTATTGAAGGCAATTTCATTTCACCATAGAAGCCAATAGACTGACCAGAGGAACAGACCACTTCCCAGGTCAGTTAGCTGATCCATTTAGACTTCCACTATATAAGTAACTCAGACTGAGGTTAGCCTCTGGCACTGAGATGGCAAGTGGCACAGTATGGCTCACCTTCAAATGACTAGCCTTTCCCTTCTCAACACACAGCTGAATACCCTCACCCATACTACTTGTCAGGAAAAGAGCTCAGCATGTGGTCCTCCCCAAACCATGCCATGGGTCAAACAGGGACATGGACACAGTTATGCATTACCAAAGGCCAGTGCCTGGCCCCAGCACTGTTTAGGGGACGAGCATGTAGCCTGGTACTCCTTTTACAGAGGAGCAACAGGAACCCAGCTGAAAAGTGACACAAGGGAGGCAATACAAGAATTGGTAGAAACTGATTTGGCTCAATTTTCAGAAAAACAGCTGCAAGGCCAGGGATGTTATTTCCATTATTTGTTCCTGTGACAGGCTGCTGTCATTATCCTACCACACGTACTAAGTTTCCAAAACGGAAAAAAACGAACAAGTCATAAATGCAAAAAGTGTCACATACCTTGCAGAGAATGAAATATTTTGCCTGATGCAACCAACTTCTGTCCTCAAAGAGCTTCTGTTGCCTTTCCACTGTCAAATGAAAGTAATATGGGCAAAAGGGAAGAAAGAAGCAAACAAAATTAATGAAAAACCTATTCCAGTCATTTATCCTTCAGACTTCTACAAAATCCAAAATAAAGTTGTTATTTGTCATTGAATATCTGCATGCAATAGGCCACTTACTTTCATATAGCATGGGGCTTTTGAATGTTGAAAGCGACAATTCCCAAAACTTTCCCCATTAATTTCATCTGATGAAAATGAGTTTGAAGTTGTGGATGTCCCCTCTCTGGAAGTATTCACGACCACATTGAATGGGGCCCTGAGCAACCCAACCTAGAGGAAGGTGTCCCGGTCCATGGCAGGGAAGTGGAAACTAGAGAATCTTAAAGATCCCTTTCAATCCAAAGTATTCTATGATTCTCTTCTTTGACTGTATCAAATGGTCTGCATCACGGAGAGCGAACCACCCTGGAATAAGTCTGGAATAAAATGTAAAGTCTGCACATTAGTGTAAAACCTAGGTAATCTATATAATGGCACTATCTAAGAGTAAGCTGTTTGCTTTAAGAAGCTGAAGATTTTAAGGGGAAAAGAACAGAGGGAAAAGTGCAGGGGACAAAGTTTCAAGGTTTTTCCTGGTTTAGGCAGCACCTTTTTATCTGCGACTTCTCAGTCAGAATCAGTGCTCAGAAAATGTTCTCATGTTCTCACTCCATTTTATACACAGTGAACCTGGCTTCAATTTGTTTCCTCTCTTAGGTTTAGGCAGTACTGTTACAAAACAAAACAGTGATCTTTTCTTTAAAAGTTCTATTTAGGAGCAGAAACTATGAAAGGAAAAGGTAATGGCCTTTGTACCAGGAAAATATGCTGTGCAAATTTCCATTTAAAACAGATTGGGCTACAAGCCTTCTGGTGCTGGGGGAATCATCCCATTTCCATATGTAGTAAAGGTTACCTACTGTTCAACAGGTAAAACTGCTGTTCCACTTTTTCCAGGTATAAAGCAACACCTTCTTTCCAACACCACCTTCATCACATGTGCCAGATCCCAAGAAAGGAACAAGAATCTATTTGAGCCCTACACTAAAGAACAAAATATAAGATAAGTAGATATCAGAAGAAAAGGTGTCAGGAGGAGGAGCAAAAAGGTGGATGAAAGCAGCAAACCTGCAAACCAGCAGAAAGATGTCCTAAGGGACAGGTGAGACAGATTTGATAAGAGTGGGGCATGGAGCTGATGGGGCAAAGATACCACAATACAAAACAGTCAGAGATTCATAACAGAGCCAGGGGGATAAGGAACGAGTGACTTGAGGCCAGACACAGAGTGAAGAGATGGAGAGTACAGAAATATGAGAGTAACATTGTCAGAACAATGTAGAGTTCTTCCTCAGGATAAAATGTTCAACCTTGTGAGAGTGTTGAAGACCTTACATGTGAAGGAAGCAAAAAAAACCCCATGAATGTGGACCTGTTTTGACTATCTTTGCTTGTGCTTATGGACAATTACAGGAAATTCAAAGTGATCTTACAGACAACAAAAATAATAAGCTGAGGGACAATATAGTCCACTGCCTCAGCACACTGGCATTTAAAGAGAGAATGTATAGAACTACTCAAAAGAAAAGGCAAACAACAGATTTTGTCATGACTCTAGAAAGTAGGGAAAGGGAAAAAAACCACAAGAGGAGCAGATTGGTACAGTTGTTGTGGGCGAAGGGTATCTTATACGTTGGTGACATCCCACTACATCAGCAGCAGACGGGGATAAATCTTAGTGCTCCTGAGCATTTTAGTTCATTAAAAAATCCTGTTACATGAAAGGCTCCTTTTTGCATAAATCAAGGACCATCAAAGCAGAACAATGGGTCAGAGCTTTGGCAAACGACACAAAGATGACTGATTCATGCAATTACCAAACTGTACAGGCTGAACTAATTGGTGATAGAATGATGACAGGACAAAAATTCAGGCACTCAGATGTGAATGCTTAGAGATCCCATTAACTCTACAGAGAACCAGAGACGTGGACAGCTAGTGAACAAACTCACATCCAAATAGAGAACACAAACAAAGCAATCAAAAATGTATTTAAGAAGGCAGAGAAAGGAGAGCATGAAAATTTACTGAAAATTCAGCAAAGAAAGACATACAAATACAAAGCAGAAGAGATGAGGAAAATCCAAAGACCAATGGCTATTGAGGGGGGAAAAAAAGATAATCATGAAATTCCCTTTACATGGGGCCACATTCAAAAATTCTTACAAGTCATTATGCAAAGGATGGCAGACAAGAAAAATGCCCCCATAAAGAAAAAGAAATCAGTGACTCAGAGATCTTAGCATGTATGTAACATCAGTGAAGCGCAAAATAGGAAAAAAATAAATGTCCTGTGACGTTCAGACTAACACTAGATGCAAAGACAGGGCAGCAGAACCCAGTAAGAGAGAGAATGCAAATGAATGGTGGGCATCAATGTGTGTGAAAAGCACAAAGACTTCTTCAGTAGTGTACATAAAGAGACTGAAAAATAGCAGAATCAAATTTTTGACTCTCTGATAATATAATAACAACACCATGAGGCCAAGAAAATTAAGATAGAATATCAAGTTAGAAGTAGATAAAGTAAAAGTTCAGGTAGTAAAGAAATTAGGAAGACCTTTCACAAAAATAAGAGAGTTATTACCCCTGCATATTAAACCTAAACTACAGACGATTCCTGTGAGACACACACCAATAAAAAACACATTCCATGTGGCCAACACCCTACTGCATCTATGCAATGAAGGAGTGGACTTTTGAGGCAAGACAGGAACTGAGATGCTTAGAGACAATAAATTATCAAGTACCCATTCTTAAGACAATAAAATGTTAGTATCTTTTTTTATTTGTTTCAATATCACACATTAAATAGCAAAATTTCAGAAAGCGGAATATGATAGATATCAGAAAGCCAAACACATACATTAAAAATCAAAAGAAAGAAAATAATTGCTCACAATTAAAGAACTTATGATATAATAAAGGAAAACTCTTCATAATAAAATCAGTACAGGTTACCAAGTGAGAACAGCCATCTATTTTCCAGTTGCCACCATAGAAAATGACTAATGCATGTTACAAGTGCATAAATTCTGCTCTTTCACTTGGAAGCTCAGAAAGCACACAGGAATGAGCAGGAGTCAGTGATGCACCACAGGGCAAAAAGACCATGCCAGAGCAGAGGAGTCTCCGTCTCTGAGCATCACAGTCTGAGTGAGAAGGAGTGGAACCAATACAAGGAGGCTGTGAGGAACACACAACCTGGTGGTGGGGACACTTGGAGGAAAAAAAGATAATGCTGAAAATAGGCAGAGAAAGAGACCAAAATCATTCATTTTTACTTATAACATGAAACAGTAAATCATGCCTTTTATAGTTTTCTCCTACGTGACAATCATCAGTGATTACACACCCAGGCAGCAGTCTTTGGATCCACATTTGCAGTGGAGGGACATGGAAAAGGGATGGCTCAGCCAGCTTGAGAGCTGCATCCCTGTGAGGGATGCTGTGGCAACCCCACCTGCATTGGGAGCTGAGAGGGGTCATGACCTGTCCCTGAAGGCGAGGGTAACCCAGGTTCTTGTTAACAGATCCCTTGGGGCAGATTAAAGTGAAATGACACTGAATGATCGGTGTTCATAAATAAATATATATATGCATATACTGCGTTTACCTTGCCCAGCCATGATCCATGGCCCTGATGAGCCAGACCCTTGGGTCCATGTCCCAGGCTGGTCTTGGCCCATCCCAATCCTCAGGGGGGTCCCCAGTGCCAGGGCTGTGGCTGCCGTAGTGCCCCCAGATGCCTGATTCCTGTCTGGAGAGGTGGGACAGGTCCTGCCTGCTTCTCTGCTGTCACCACCTGGGGAGCCCCTGCCACTCCCAACACTCATTCCCAGGGAGCCACCACTCCCTGGTGGTAAGGTGCGTGGGCCACCATGCAGGCAAAAGAACATCTTATAGGTCCTGCATCCAGTTACCTACTAGGCTTTCCATGCTGGCAAGTTAAGCAGAGTGAGAACACAGCCTGGAGCCCCGGCACACAGTAGCCCAACCGTTGAACTGCCATTCTCGACAACCCCATTTATGAGGAGTGGGAATGGAGCAGGATGGTTTTACCTATATGGAGGTGCACTGTAAGGACTGTTTTATTTACCACTACCAGTGAAAGCCCATTATGTGCCACTCAGGTGGGAAAAGTTCAAAAGTTCAAAAGTTCAAGGAGAGGGAACTATTCAGGCAAATTTTCTATACCTGTGACTACAGATCATTTTTAAGGACTGGTGTCTGTTACTCAGTCTGCAATGTTAGGTATTTGATGCATGGTACACAACACAGGTGTGTGCTTACCAAGTTATGCTAAGCAGCCTTACACCACAAAATAAATAGCAACTAAGTCAGAGAATGAGATTTTCTTCCAGCTAGTACTTTCTGTCCTTCCATAACACAGAAATATAAAATGCAAGGCTAAGGGACTCTTCTACCACTCTGCCAGGGCAACGGGATAGAAAGCGTCTAGTAACAAACTCTCCAGAGCAAACACGAATACACGTTCACATTTGTTGTGTTGGACACTTGCAGAGCAACCTCACTTTTCTCTCCAAACAGCAGGATTTCACACAAGCTAAAGGTGTAGTATTATCCCCTACATGCTCATATCATAATATCCTCACTAATGACAGCAGAAAATCTCCTAAGAGATCAGAGCCACTCCAAAAATAGGCAAGAGAGAAGGACCATACAGAGGCCAACAGGGGAATTCATCTTCCCTAATTGTAGGCATACAGAAGTTACACGTCCTCTAAACCATTTGCTTTCCCTAGTCTTAGAGTAATAGACAGTGATCTCTGGATGAGGTAACTGTCCTAGAGGCCCCTATTTCTTCCAAGTGATTTCTGGGGAAACCTTATAGCTAGTTTAGATTGGCCTTGTTTCAAAACTAAGAATCAGCAAAATCCAATTTTCCCAATGCCAGTCAGAAGAACAAGCCAATTAAAATTTATTATCTACTTCCAAATCAAAGGTGAAAAAACAAAAATTTACAAGATCACAGAATGGCCAAGGTTTGAAGGGACTTTGGAAGTGACCTGGTCCAGCCCCTTGCTCAAGCAGGTTGCCCAGGATCATGTGGTCTTGGAATATCTCCAAGGATGGAGACTCTACGTCCTCCCTGGGGAACCAGTGCCACTGCTCACTCACCCTCACAGTAGAGATGTTTCCTGACTTTCAGGTGAAAACATCATATGGCATCTTTCTTGTATTCCAAGAGATAATCATCAAAAACATGGGCCAACCCCTTTGTGACAAACTCCTTGTAACAAATAATGGCCTTGATGAAACAGGGTAGTATTTGATCAAGCCTCAATTTTTTTTCTTCACTGTCTACTGCACCAATGTATCACAGCTGATTGTTTGAAATGCTTGAGGCAACTTGTGGAGTTCATGGGGAGTTCATGCCATAGTAATTTATAAGACTGATTATGAAACAAATTTTGCACCGAGCAAGAAGAGGTTGAGTAAAACAGGACAAATGGCCTGATTAAAGACAACAAGTAAAACCAGAGCAAACTCTCAGGGAAAGGAAATACTCCACATTTACTGTACACGCTCTGTAAGAGAATGAATTTGATGGCAAGTGAAGGTAGATCACTTTAAAAGGAAAAGCAGTGCATTTATATTCACAAAGTCTCCTATATGAGGCCACCCAGTATTAAATTTATATTTTCACTGGCAAACAAGACTGCAACATGATGGAGAAGAATAGTAGGAAAAGAGAATAGAAGGATTTAATGTTTTTCTCTGAAATTCACTTTCATTTAGTCTTTAGCAGTAAGAAGGAACATCTTCAGAATCTTAATGATTAAGAAAGGGATCCAGTTATGCAAACTAATAAAACACCCTCAATACCTTGGAAACTGTCATCTCAGTAGGACTACTGGTAGACAACTTCTCAGAAAATATATTTCCAAACAAGTCACCAAGTTTCAAAGGCTTGATGGAATATTTTCACTTAATTTTGTATAGAAATTAGATATTTCTTAAAATGGGCTCGTAAATTCCAGATATTACTTTTTTTCCCATTAGCAAATAACTTGGCTTTTAGGAGTGCACAGATACACCCCTGAAACACTCTGCCTTACAGGTGCATCTTGACAACCTATGAAGCAGGAGCAAATGGCTTAGCACGTGGTTGTAATGGTCAGCCTGTGTGATACTCTGGTGAAGATCAGATCAGTACCAGGACAGCTCTTCTTTTCCTGTTTAGGAAGTCCTTTGTCAAAAAGCAGCTGACAGCTGTTAGCTTATAACTTTTTTTAAAAAAATCCAAACATCTAAGCATAAAAACTGGATATCAAAGGACTCTGACAACAGGAAATGGGCCTCACAATTTAAGGAGAACAACAAAACTGATGAAAGGAATGGAAGGAATGTCTTCTGAGGAGCAGTCAAGGACTTTGAATTTGTGTAGTGTGAGTAGAAAGAAGGAGGCTGAGTGGTGAAGTCATTGCTTGATACAGCTTCCTGAGGAGGGGATGGGGAGAGGAAGGTGCTGAGCTCTTCTCCCTGGTATCCAGTGATAGGACATATGGTAAAGGTTCAAAGCCATGCCAGAGAAGGTTTATACTGGACATAAGAAAGCATTTTTATTTTACAGAGAGGGTGGTCAAGCACAGGAGCAGACTTCCTAGAGAGGTGGCTGATGTCCCAAGCCTGTCAGTGTTGAAGAGGCTTTTGGACAATGCCCTTAAATAATATGCTTTAACTTTTGATCAGCCCTGAAATGGTCAAGCAGCTGGACAAGATGATCATTACAGATTACTCACAATCTAAAATATTTTATTATGTTCTATTCCATTCTAAAAAAAGCGTTTTTCAGACAGTCCACCAGTCTGATGTGAATAGAACATGAGGCAAAAAGCAATAGATGACAAAATAAATTAAATATACCCTAGCACAAGATGAAGCAAGTACAAAGCAGTAGCCCATCCTCAAAAGAAAAATGATATTTTTTGCAGCATCTTGCCAAATAAACAAGGGCTTTGTACCAAGACACAGAATATATTACTCCCCAAAAATAACTATTAAACTTTCATGGTTTAGGAATGGTATTCCCCAACCTAGTGTTCTTCCCCAGTTTAGTGTTCCCCTGAGAACACTCCAAACCATGCTCTGCTCATTAACTTCCTCCTCCCTCTCCCTCTGCAAAGGGCTACAGAGAAGAATTGGAGGTGCAAAAGTTAAATATCATTTGTGGAGATAGGAAAAGATTACTAGAAACAATGAGATAAGAAATAAACAGTAACAACAACAATATCAGTAACAGAGTGTACAAGAGAGGACACAGGAGCTCAACATGTGGATTCTGGCACTCCCCTGACCACTCACCCTTGTGAGCTGGGTTAATTGGTCCCAGCATCAAAAAGAGCACCATGCATCCTGTGGAGTGGCACAAGGTTGATCTTAAATATTAATGTAGTTGGACATGACAGTTCTGGAATAGAATTTTAATACAAAGAATCTGTACCTTTCAGCTCAGCACTTCCTGAAATTTTTCCAAATGTGGAAAGAATGGAAGCAAAACCAAAACAAAATAAAATGCATGCAGTAGGACAGAAATATATTGCTACATATCTGTAAGAAAATCTCATTCTCAGTTCAATGATAAAACTGGAAGCAACGCATTGAGATGGTAAAGATTTATACTACTGTAATGAGAAAACAGCTTTTAATGGAGACAAAAATGTCAATTAAAATGCTTACAGTCACAGCATTTTGCTATTCACTGCATGACAACCCAATATTTGTTCAAATAGCAGGGATAAGCCAATTCCACAGCTTCAAAGGAGTACAAGTGAACAGATTCAAATAATACCATAGAAACAACCCTATGATCACCTCAGTTAAAGAAAATTGGATCCCTCTGGATCACTAAGTGAACACTCAAGGTATTGACACAGAAATCCTAAAACTGGTAGAACTGGGTTTAATGCATTGCTTTCATTTTTTTTTTCCTGTAGTCACTATCTAATTAGAGATGGGATAAGTGTGTTTCCCCACCTTTCTATACTGCACTTTCCCTTCATGCCAGAATTCCCTGTAATTGATGCAAACCTGTTTCAGCCCTGAATTGCTATCAGTTACAGCCTGGTGCAATTCTGGTTTAAGCTCATAACAATCTAATATACTTCTGCAACACCAATCAACATCACTATTCAGTGTGAAGGGTAAAAGAGAAAATGTCAAGGTTATTGTTTCTGGCAGAAAAAGAACTTAAATATTTTTTTAAGTTTTTAATCTCTCTCAAGATTAGATGAGCTCATATATGCTGGCAAGGAGGTGTGCAGCATCAGAAATTCAGGGGTTCAAAACTAGAGGCAATCTGCAGGGGTCAGCAAAGAACAAATGTCAGACAGTTACATTTAAACACAAGTAGACTACAGCCAACTTCTGTGTCATTTATAGAATTTGCCTTTCACCTGCATGCCTCAGTGATCACAGCACCTTCCCTTTCCTCCTGTAGGAACCATGATAAGATGAGGTAGCTCATTCACTTCTGTCTAACTGAAGAGTTTGCCAAAAAAAAAGACACGGGCTGACACATGTAGCCAATGTGCCACCTCAGAGCAGATGACTCAGCTGAACAGATGCTCATGATTGATTGGGTGCTTCGTATACAAAGTCAACAAAAGGCAAGACCAATGAGAAAATGAAACCTGAGATCAGCTAAAAGTTGTGCTTCCTGACAAA
Source organism: Donacobius atricapilla (assembly GCA_013397315.1). Classification (NCBI taxonomy): domain Eukaryota; kingdom Metazoa; phylum Chordata; class Aves; order Passeriformes; family Mimidae; genus Donacobius; species Donacobius atricapilla. Next base: position 584,539 of record WBMY01031618.1, read on the forward strand.
GCCCAGAAGTCTTAAACTGTGCATCCAGCCCAGAAAGAAAACCTTTTGCTCATTCAGCATAACCACTTAATTTTGAAATAGACTTAGTTAGATTGTATGTGTCCACATCATAGTCCATAAATTTTCTGTCTTGAAGTGGGTCTCCCTATTCTATATAGATATCTCTTTATTAGTAGCACTATAACAGGTGTGATCATTGTCTCTGCATTACAAATCAAAACCTCATGCTTACAGTGACACTACAATGTTAAAATCTTTGACTTCTAAAACCCACGTCTTTCATTCAAATTAGTGATTCTCTCTACTCAATAGGTCAAAAGAAGTCTTACTCACAAAGAAAATTCAGATTCCTGAAGAGGGATGCAGGTGTTCTCTAAAATAATGACACTGATTTTATTTCTTGTCATGACTACAGGAGTTTAAAAGCACCCTTTAGAAGAAGAGTCTTAAGATTGCTCTCCTTTGCATAATTTTGTCTGCATTTACTGCATAGCTGTGGCTGCTACTAAGAAATATTCTTTCACTGATAGATATTTTTACTTATGAGCAAGTCAAGAACTAAAAATACAGGTTTTTTGATAAAATCCCAAACATCACACATATTAAAACCATTTTTTATTTTTAGAAACTGAATATATATTGATGAGAAGTTTGGGGGTTCCATTTTATTTTACTTTCTTGGCATTTCTAGAACTGATTTAGGAACATCAAAAAGCCTACCAAAATCTATCAAGTAACTAATACAAATGAAGAAAGGAAAATTACTAAATATGATATTTGGACACTTAGGCAGCAGTTGTTATAGTCCCACCTCTAAAAAAGAGTTTAATAGTCTACTGATAATGGAGAGATTTTTTTTCACTTTCAAAATTTAAGTGATCCTATGACTGCTACACTATGTTAAACACACACATTTCCAGCTATAGTAGAAGGATAAAGTCTAGGAGAGCAGGATGATAACATCCCAGGATCCAAGATTTTGTTCAAGCAGTTCCAAAGAACAATCATCCATTGCACATTTTCCCTTTCTTTGAGCAAATTTTTAAAAGCCCAAAAAAGGAAGATGACATTTACAAGGAACAGTAACAGCCATTTACAAAACAAACAAAAATTGCTGTTGTTGAAATAAAAGAGATTTCACATTATAAACTTGTATTTCAATAGATATCAGATTACATTGTGCAGGACTTGTTACTGTCTTGATACAGCCTTTATAATCATGTGGTCTGGTATCTTTGTGATATACTAATATTTACAGGATTCTCATAAAATATGCCCAAATGGAATCCACAACCCCTAAAATTTATTGCTTCCTCCCATATTAAATTATTTTACCTTAGCTGGTTTTCGATGGTCTAGTGGCCTTATGAGAGAAGTTCCTGAAGAAAAATCCAGCAAAAGCACACATTCTAATATGAAGTACGGTAACAATGTACATAATATTTCTTACTTAGAAGGAGGAAGCACTCACAGAGAGGCAACATTTCACCTGAGATTCCAGCTGCTTGAAGAACTGTTCATGGTGAATGAGAGTTTAATTTCTTACAGAACTGTTCTCTCTTATTTTTCCCCAACTCTTCCCAAGGTACCACCACAAACTCTGAAATTTCTCCTTTTTCTTCCAAGCAGGGACATGATGGAAACCAGAACATGAGGCCTGGATAATATGGATTATTACCTGCCTATCAACAACCCACTGCCCTTGTTGTTTTGATTGTACAGGCTCATGCTCTCAAAATATGAAATTCAATCTCTTTTCTATATTCTCAAGATCTCCTGCCATGAGTAGGTTAAAGAGTTTGTTTTCAACTCCTCTTCATATCCTGTGGCAAATGTGTGTGACTTAGATTAGTAATGATTCTTCTGCTCAGAGAAATTACTTCCCTCTTTTCAGACCACCTGTGTCATCTAGAAACAAAGCCAGTGATTAAATACAGACTATTAGTAACCAAAATTTGTGTTTTTTAAAGGAGCTGGTGGACCAAAACAACTTTATAGCGTTTGAAATTAAAAAGAGATAGAAAATATAAGAAGTACTTTTTCCCTCAAAATATTTCTATTATGTAGTAAAAAAATCAAAACAAAGCATTTTCCTTGAATCTATCTAGGAGCATTGTCAGAGTATTACTTCAGAATAAAGAAAGAATTTGCAAATTTCATTCATTTTTAGTATAGAAGTGAGGTTCTGTTCCTGCTGGCTCACATGGTAGATCTGCAAAGGTATTGGGGGAGAGAATAAACCAAGCACAATCTACTTTTTTACTTGTTCATTTAAAAATTAAGGAAATACTGACTTACAGAAGGACCAAAAAAAAAAAATCTCAACAAACAGAACACAGAGAACTTTGGTGGTCTGCCTGAGTAACTGAAGATCACTAGAAATATTTTTATTACTTTAAAAAAAAATTCTGCTGGGAAAAGGTAATAACAGTTAATTACCTCCAACATAGTTGGAAAAAAAAATAGCACTGCAGTTTCACATACTAAAACTTAGCATAGGAAGTGTAATCCAACAGATGTAATTTCACAAAGAAGACAAGAACATTGGAAAACAAAACAAATTCTCAAATAAATTTTAGAATGAAATGGTGGTTTTACTTCACCCATTAGGTTCAAGGCATCTGTATTTCTATCCATCAGTGTTTCTGAGGCCTCATCAGAAAAGACAGAATACCTTCCAGAAGTTCTAATGGGAACCTGGCAGATGTGAAAATCTGTTGACCCATAAACACACTTGAAACAACTATGACTGGCCAGCATTAACATGAAAATAAAATAAAATAAAACAGATTTTTACTTAATTTAAATCAGATTTGGCAGAGAAGATTGTGGTTTTCATCTTGGAACCTAGTACCTTGCACCAGATGAAATTTTCTGGCTCAGGCTGAGTAGAAGATGAGATAAGCTTTTAAACTGACCATTAATTCAAAGAGAGTTCTTGCAAATCACAGAGAACCATGAAATTGAAGCCTACTTTGAATTTGTGGGAAAATACTTCATCACAGAAAAACTAGAAAATATGACAACGTAGAACAGCACCAATTACTACAAACACAATTAAATTTCTTGTTCTGTTTATCAATGTCCTCTAAGGAAACAACAGCAACAACAGAACTGTTGGAACTGTTGCAGAGAGATGAAAAAAATCCCAAGATAATTATTTGGACAATTCAGATGTTTCTCTTCTCTTTGTCAAAAACAAGTACTTAAGCACTTTTCAGACTGATACAGTATTCTAATTTTACCAGCATTATTTTCCTATTAGAGTGTAAACATATTGATGAGAATATTTTAAACACTAAATATTCTTCATGTTCTAATATCCAATTGGGAGTAAAACACCTAAACTAACTTCAAAGAAGGAGACTATTGCATATGATAGTGTTTAGGAAATTGCTTCACTTTGGATTGCTTAACTGTTAGCAGAGAAGGAGACTCTTGAGTACTATATTTGACTTTAATCTGTTGCAAGAGATACACTGACTTCATTAAAAAGACTACTGCTTGTAGACATGGTTAATAAAAATGAGTTTACATCTGGTAAGGCTGTTGAATGCAGAACCCTACCTCACCTATACCTTGCTTGCATTAAATTTATAGATATGTGCATATATGTATGTCAGCACAGATCAATTTACTTGTATAAGAAATGCATATGGTCACATATGCATCTGTTCACATATGAACAGGGTGGCAGAAATTCCTCCCATTCTGTTTTCTTAACATGCAACAAATACTAAAATAATTCAGAGGGGGAAAAAAAAAATAATAAGTTACAGAAATCTGAAAATATAAAGATGTGTTAGTCTGGAGATTTTCCTCTCTGCAAAGCCAGGACTGAAGTTTTTTTTTTCTATCCTTTCTACAATAAGATTTTTTAACAATTACTTACATGTCTTCCAACTTTTACCTGTTGATATTGAAGCATTTCTCATGCTTGTTTGTCAGAGGTAAATAAGTGATTCCCTTAGAAATTAAACAATATGGCAGAACCACCATGGTAGAGCCTTTTAAGGATATCTTTTAGGGTTCCTCTGTTCTTTTGAGCAGAAGCTTCACATGGATCCCCTCCAATAATGTTTTTTTTCTGTTCTGAAAGTCCACTCAAACTAGTTGATAGGCCCTGAAATTTTCCATTTGTATCTGCTGAGTGGTTTGATAGCTAAACCTATAAAACTCTATCCTCTCTGCTCAGATGTCTACAAAGCCTGAGGGACAAATAGGACTTTCCCTGGAATTGCATCTGCCATGGCATAGTACCTGCTACAGTGGCAGAATGATTCAGTGGCTGCTCTAAAAAGACTCAGGAAACAGAGTGATGGAAAAAGAAGCAGACTATTTTAGGGCAAATAAGAAAAGCAGAAAGTGAGATGCAAAACCAGAACAGATGCTGGAGGTGTTTGAGACAATGCGATAGGAAAGTAAGCGAGCAATAAGGAGCTGCAGAGCTGAGAGATAAAAGCAAGATTATCCCTTGGCACTGAATATTTTCTATGACACTCAATATACCACTGAGTCAAACATTATTCCCACTACAGATGATCAATGCACAGAGTCTTTTAAATGACTATTTGCAAATTTGTTTTCTTCACTCCTGGGCTCTGATCTGAAGAAGTGAAAAATACTTTAGTACTGAGGGCCATGAGAGCTGTGCTCTGAGCAGATGAGATGCTTTCAGGGAAGGAGATGCCTAACTTCCACTACTTAGTTTTTCTGGGAACTGAGAATCTAAACATCTTTATTTTTAGGTTTTTTTGGTTGCTTTTTTTTTAAAGTTATTGTTGTTGTTGTTGTTGTTGTTGTACCAAAAAAATAAGATCTTGCCCCCACTTCCATCTATCAAATGGCCCAGACTTTATATCTAGGACTGGTCTCCAGGTGTGCCATATATTGTTCTCAATCTTTTTCACAAATCTTGTTAGTAATTAATTTATTCTTTGAAAGTGTAAAAATACAACCAGAAGGGAGAGATGAAGATCTTGATCACACAAGGTTTTCTGAATCAGCAGTGAGATCCTTTGAATACATTATACAGGCTACCACCCTGAAAGTCCTTACTGTTGGGATGTGTAGTTTTGCTGTTTCACAGTATGGAAGGCACTTTGTATGATATTCACCAGCTGCTTTAATTCGAGAAATGTATGCTATAATCATAGTATCAGTTTACTCATTTTTATAACAATTTTCTATTTCACATGCTTTACAATCTGATGTGACTGGATATGCTGGAAGAAAATATTCCTTCTCTACTTGTCAGCTTTGTTGTGTCACTTCAGTTGAAAGAAAAAAAAAAGAGGGAAACCTTGCTCTGACTTAGCACAAGACTGACGACCTTTATACTATATATAATTATTAAAAAACACCAAATTAAAAAAAAAAAAACCACCTAAAGTGGAAATTTTCTCTGTGACTTCATCACATCCACAAAAATTCCACAGAAGAATGGCGATTATGAACAATTAATTATATATATAATTATCACTTCTCTGGCTAATACTGAAATCCTGGCAGGAGGGAAGAAGAGAAGATACTGGATATCAAACTTTCAGCTGGCAGCTTTTCCCTACAGAAAAGACGCTCTAGCTTCCACCAAAAGACGTTTGCCCAGAGCCTAAGCCATACAAGTGAACCTCTGTCCTACACCATCCTTATTCTCTGGACACCCAGAGTCAGTTGTTTTGTAGTAAACAGCTGTCTGGAGAAGCAGAACTCCAGGCAGGCAGCTTATAAAAAGAGCACTGACTTTAGCAAAATGCTTCAGCTAAAGCAAAAAAAAACTGTATTTAATTGATTTTGGGGTTTGATTTTATCTCTTTTATATGTATACTAGAGACCTATCTAACTACAAGAAAGAGCTATCTAATTATATCACTGCAGTCAGACCAACACAATAAATCTAATATCAGGAAGCACTATAGCAAAATCCTCTCAAAGCTTTCTCAACCCCTTCCTGAAAGACTATTCAATCAACTAAAGCATTATTGTGACTTACCCTTCAAAGTAAAAACGCTTCCTCTTTTAATCTCAGTAAGAAAATATGTGAGCTTCATTATGAAACAATTAGCAATTGAGTTAAAGATGGCAGCTGATGGCTGGAAAAAATGTACAAGGATTGCAATGGGCTATACTGAATAAAGTAACAGCTTTTGAGTGATTCTGTGAGATATTTGGAGGTTCTGATGCTGATATTGCATTTAATGACTATACACTTCCCTAGAGATTCTCCTAATTTAAATCTGAGCAGACATGTATACTCCCTAATTTTCCCTTTATCCTGAGTCATTTGCCTCTGACAAGGTGTTTGACACCATCCAGATCCCTCCTTCTCAGGCCTACATATTCCTATTGTTATATGTCTAATTTCAGACATCTAAATATTTCCTCTGTTGTATATTAATCATTCAGCAGAAAAGACTCAAAGTGGTCTAATTAATCCAGAATATCAAAGCTATCACATCAGAGAGACACATCATAATGTAGAACTTTTCCATATGATAGTTCCTGGAGATAAAATAATTTTTTTAGAAGAATGTGATCTTATTTCTATATTCCTCTCATTTCCAAAGTCATAATATACATGTAAAACTAATGTGGCTTCATACTCACTTTTATAATTTTTCCTTATTATTATAATATTGTTGATACACGTTTCTATGTGCTTGTCAAGATAAGAGGTTAGCTCTGATTATTTGAAGGTTTCACTTAATTGATTTTCTGATACATAGCTAAATTCTTTTCTGGCTCAAACTAGAACAGCAGTACTGCATTTGACCCAGGCATTTAGAGGGTCAGCAGAGTTTATTGGTCAAATTCAGCTTTCAGTTGCCATAAATTGAGAGAGACTTAATTGATTTCTGCTAATGTATTGTAGAGTTGCACTTGTACATTTGGGGGCCAAATTTAGGCCAAGGACAGTAAGGACTGTGGCCACAAAACAAATGTGACAGAAAAGTAGAATTTAAATTCAGCAGTTTAGGGGCAGGTAATAAGCAGAACAAGGCAACACCAGGCTGGGTAACTGACCTGTCAAAAAAGCTACCACAGTTACCCTGTCAAAAAAACAACCACAGGTAGGTTGACTCCAGCTCTAAATTTCTAGCAGTACCCAGTGTATTAAGCTGTTGGAGAACGCTTTGTGTTTTGCCTGCAGCACAGGTATATCCTAGGTTATAAGATTATGAAAAAACCCCCATTGATTGACCAGTAACCTACTGCTGATAACATTTTTTCAAATTAACTCCAAACAGTTTGTTAGCACAGTTCCATTTCTAAAAGAAAGCTTACCACTTTCCCATGGTGTCATTTACAAAACAGCATGAAAACAACAGCCTCCAGGTGCTGTGAATTTCAAGCTGTTTCTTGTGAGATAAGTGCCATCAAGTTTCCCTCATCTAGTTTGGGCAACCCCATATTTAACCATGTTGTTGAGTGTGCTGAAAGAAAAATCTTAAAGGGTTTTCTTCAGTGTTCATGTGAGTGTTGCTAGAGAGATTATAAAATTATTATTTTTCAAATTTCCTTTGAAGTACACTTGTTATTTGGTCTCTTTTCCTACACAAGAGCTGTTTCTTGGTTGCATTTTAACCTTAGCTGAGAGGGAGGAGGGGCCTTCCAAATTTTAACACCAAGTGTATGCAGAATTTCTAAGACTGAGATACTTGGAAGCTGGTTTCAGATTCCAAAGGGTTCTGCAGTATGGTCAAAACAAGGAAAGATAATCCTGTGCTTGAAAACACGCTCAAATATAGTTTTATAGATACAGACCCTGTGTTTAATATGAAATGACATGTTTTAAATTCTCAATCAGTTTTGGGATTCCACTCTGCATTAATTTCTGTTTTCTTCTTGAATTAAAAAGGTACAAGTATTAATGAGCAATGTAGAATCAAAAAACCTACGTTTTTCTATTTATAATCATAACAATGATCTTACCAAAATCTCAACATGATGCCTGTTCAGTTTACTGGGGACTGATTATAGTTGTTTGACTTTGGCTGGATTCCAGGTACCTACCAAAGCCGCTCCATCACCTGCCTCTACCATTGGACAGGGGAGAGAAAATATAGCAAAAGTCTCATGAGTTGATGTCACCCTGATTTTTCAGCCTTCTCTTCTGTTTCACAGTTTTCATCGTTCGGGTTGTTTTTCACACATGGATGTTGTAAACAGAGGCAACGTTTTCATTAAACCAAAGAAAAGTTTACATTCCTGTTCATAGAGATATGGACAGCTGATGGACAGTTGTCTTGACCAATGGGATGGGGAGAGGTGTCAACCTTCTCCCCCAGTCCCTGGCCTTTGTAAAAATATTATATAATAGAGTCAGATCTTTTTAAATAAACAGTTTATGCCTTCTCACCAAAGTGTTTGTGTGTGTCTTTGTGATGAACAGCATCAAGCTGTAGTAAGGGGAATGAGAGATCACTCACCAATTACTGTCATGGGCAAACCAGACCTCACTTGGGGGAATTAACTGAATTTATTTCCAATCAAAATCAGTGTGGGATAACAAGAAGTATAACAAAATTTAAAAGCACCTTCCCCCAGCTCCTCCTTTCTTTCCAGGCTCTGCCACCTCCACCCCAGCAGCACAAGCGAGACAGAGATTAGGAGTTAGGGTCAACTCATCATAGGTTGTTTCTGCTGCTGCTCAGGGAGGGAAGTCCTTCCCCCATTCCAGTGTGGGGTCCTTCCCACAGGAGACAGTTCTTCAGGAACTGGTTCAGCATGGGTCCCTCTCCACGGGTCTGCAGGTCCCTGCCAGGACTCTGCTCCCGCACAGGCTTCCCACAGAGCCACAGCCTCTCCTCAGACATCCACCTGCTCGAACATGAGCGACTCCCATGGGCTGCAGGTGGATCTCTGGACCTCTGTTGACCTCCATGGGCTGCAGAGGCACAGTTGCCTCCCCGTGGGCTGTAGGGGAATCTCTGTTTCTGTGCCTGGAGCACCTCCTGCCCCTCCTCCTGCACTGACCTTTGTGCCTGTAGAGTTGTCCCTCTACATATTCTCACTCCTCTCTGGCTATAACTTCTTCATAATAGCCTGTCTTTTCTTTCGTAAATATGCTATGACAAAGGTGCTACAGCTGTTGCTGATTGACTCAGCCTTGGCCAGGGACAGGTCCGTCCTGGAGTCAGCTGGCATTGCCTCTGTCAGACATGGAGGAACTTCCTGGCAGCTTCTCACACAAACCACCCCTGTAGCCCCCACTGCCCAAACCTGGCCATGCAAATCCAAGCTGATGGAGAGTAGCAGTGAGCACAGAACACTCTGTGAAGCCATCTGGCTTTGGGTCAGTAAAAAGGGAGACCTTTTGGGAGCAGAGAATGGGGTATAAGCCAAGACCTAAAGGCAATCCCATTACTGGCCATGCCCTGGATGAGGGGGAACCAGCCTGTGGCGCCTCAGAAAGACTGGACTATGACAGAGAGGTCCCATCAATGGCCCAGTGATCACCTAATAACTGCAGACGGGTGACTTGAGACAAGTAAGGGATTATCCCATGAAATCATAACAATTCAAAATAATCATCTGTGAAATAGCTCAGGAAAGAGCTAAAATGAGGTTCTGGGCTATCAGAATCATGGGAAAAGCTCCAAGGCAGGCTAGGAATGGACAGTCAGGGCTAACAGTGCCCTCAGATGTCATACAGCAGCCAAAATAATGATGTCTTGGGCATTATGCTTATGCTATTTTTGCATTTGGTTAACTGTTAAGTCAGCCTTTAGTCCACCATTCCAGGTCCAAATATTATTTTCATGCACAAATCCTAAGTCTTAAAAGCTACCATTCACAGATATTTGAGAGAAGTGTTTAATCTACAGATGGATTAAGTAAGAACAGATGCAGTTTAGTCTGTATACTAAAAACGCATCAAAAGTATACCCCTTTATACAGTATACCCTCTTACAACCACCTGTAGCAGTGGCATTTCTTGCACCTTAAACTTAGTATGTGAAATGAAAATTGATCACAAAAAGTCTGCTTCTAGCAGATAGAGGACTTTCCTGTACCTCGTGTTTCTGAGTCAGTGAGACTGGTGAAACCCAGTAAAAGCTTTCTCAGCTAAAGAGCTGCCATTGAGAGCTTCCTCATTCCTTCTTTATACGCTGTGCCCAGTTGAAGCATCATTTCCAAAAAGTGCTCCAATTAGGTTTGGTAAACTTTCCAAGTCACATTTCTGTGGGATTAGGAAGTCCAGCATAATGACTCTGAAACAGACATAGCACATCCATTGAGCTATGAATGCTGCTTCCTCTCCTGCTTTTCTTTGACCACTATTCATTTATTCAGTAAAAAATGCACTAGTAACTAGTATTAGTAACTGCTGTGCTTTCAGAATTTGCCACTCCATGGTTCCAGAGATGAAAATCCCCTTTCTCCTTTCACACTGGGTAGGAAACCTTCTGGTGTCTGTCTCCTGGTGATTTGAGGTTGTTCTGTAAAGCCCAGATACATCTGAGAAGTTGTTTCAGTGGCTTCAGTCACTGCACATTGAGATGGTGGTTGCCATACTCTCTTGTACATGAAGGCACAGAAGCAGCTGCCCTGCTTATGTCCAAACCATCATATATCACCCATAGACATCTGAAAACAATTTTGTTTTCTGTATAAATGCCCACATGTTACTTACCCTTGATCTGGTACAGAACTTCCACTAACTGTGTGTGGCTTTATGTGTGTGACCTAATTACATTCATTATATATTTATTATTTATTGTATATCTTATTTATTAGTATTTTTTTCCTGGGGGAACTGTTGATATCATTAGTTTTATTCAGCCTCTTTAAATAAATGTAATTCAAATGTTTCTGAGCATTGAGCAGTGGTGATTAATCTGCAGCAGTGTAAGTCACTGTAGTTCCCCAGAAAGTGAACAGGAGGGGAGTTATGCATTCATTCCTAGGCTTTCCCAGTCTCATACTGTACATGAAACTTCCTAAACAATTTAAAAACACTGAACTGTGATTTAGAGTCATGCTTCCCTTATTATCAGAAGCATAGGACAAAGAACAGAGCAGAGAAAATATGGGTGCATGAAGCCATCCATGTCTTAAGCTGTCATGGTTAAATTCACGAGTATGAACTAAGATCCACTGCTCTTCCTAAATGAAATCTGATTTAATCAACTTGATTAAAATTCCTGATTTGGAAATGGTTTGAGGTAAAAGAAGGCAAGGCAGTAAACCCAGCCTAGAGGAATGTCTCATCCTACAGTGGTCTGGCAGGTTGCTTCCTGGGGATAGAAGACATAAGCCAGAACTGCAGTACAGGCTTGTGAAATGGAAAAATGGAAAATGGAAGGGAGAAACTAGATAACTTCATAGAGAGTTTCAATCTTAAAATAGAGTCGTTTAAAACAAGCAGTATCCTGCACAGACTGCACGTGTGCTTATTTCTGCTTCTAAGACTTCTCTGCTGCCCGCCATGGGAGATCTGTATGAACATGATTGCTAAGGGCTGTAATTTAAAACCCAGAACAATGCATTAATAAATCTGACAAAGAACACAATGAGCACAAGTCAGACTTGGGAACTGCAGCAAATGCTGGAAAGCTGATGTGGCTACAAAAACTTTGTCTCATGACTGCCTGGATTGCTTTTACATGAGTCACCCGACCTCAGAATGTGGTCCTGCAAGGGCTGAGCTTTCCAATTTCCCTTATTAGGGGTTTATTGTTCCTCAGGTTTCACACTGCAGGACTGTCATTCTGGAAAATGACAATGGATAAGATGGAAGCATCCCCCAAGGGTGGCTAGTGATTCCTTTTGAGCGTTGTGATAAAATTGCATAAATATTTTGGTTACTAGATGAGCAGGATGCTAATGTGATGACTACAGTTACAGAGACCTCTAATGTGGTATTAAGAAAACCTAGTATATATTTGTGATCATGTTTTCACTATGTATTAAACTTGTCTGTATCAGAACAGTAAAAGAGGTCCAGAGAACCAAATCACTGTAAAATGGCTAAACTAAAATCAGAAAAACAATATACTGACTTAAGAGTCCCAATTTATTGAGGGACATGAAAAGATCACACTTGCTAATAACTAACAAAAAATATCCCTTCAGAATATCAGTTCTACCACTGAATTCAAATCCTATCTTACTCAAGTGCTGTGTCATCAGACTGCAGATTTCAGCCTATACCATGAGGTTTGAATTCTGAAGCCTGCCTAGATCCAGATCTGGGAATTCAATTCTAATCCATCTCAACTTATTACCAGCTTCATACCTACTTTTCTTCCCACAGAGCCCAAGACTATTTTCTTGATTGTCAGAAAGGAAATGTTCTCTTTGAAAATTTCAGTCTTATTTCAATAGCTTCTAGCTACTGAAATCCACAAGGCTGCATTTTAAGCTTCATTTCAATTTCTATAGGTATTCAAGCAGTTCTCCTACTCCTATTTTTAAAATAAAAACTATAATCATTTCTCATTTGCAAATGATCTACTGTGGGTGAAGCAGGCTTTGGCATGGGAGTGACTACAATCCAGAGGCCAAAATTTTTATTAAATGCTGTTTCACATTTTTTTCCACTTCTGGAGCAGATACACTATGAATCAAACCTTTAATCTGAGGGATTGATATGCCAACTTATATCTTCTTTGCTTTGATATTTCAGTCCTACCACAGAGAAAATTTGACCTCATGTTAAAAACTTGGAAAATCCCATGGTTATAACGTCTGCTTTTTCTCACTTCCCATTCTGAAAGAGTGGACTTTTTGTGGTTCCTTTGAGAAGTGTAGCCCAGTATCTCCCTTGAACCTTGTTTTCTCTGTGTATTTAGACAACTAAAGACCATGCTTCAAGATTTCTCTTATTATAACTTTGCAGCAAATCACATGGTAGAGATCTTAATAAATTCAAAAAAATTGAGCATGCATTCAAAAAAATTGCAAGTGTGCATGACTTTTAAGTACCTGCTAAAGTCTCATTAAGCTCATGCCTGAAGTAAAATCCATCTAAGTATTTTGCTGAACAGAGCCCTTTTGGATCAGATCCAACACACATTGCAGCCAGTCAAAAATTCCCATTGACTTCAGTGGGCTCCCAGCCGATTCCTGGGAGGTATTGTGTGTGTGAAGTTCAGCACTTCTGCCAAACTTCAGTTCTTGCTCTGACATGTGTTCTTTAGCTTTTTTAATACAGTCTCCTCTCAGCAGAAAAATGTAAAATGTTAAGGCCTCCCTGAAAGGTCTGAGGAGTTTTTCCACCACTTTAAATGCACTCTGCTCAAAACTGAGGCATTTAAAAACCATTTCCTTCATCCGATAGGAAAAATAGAAGTAAATAATTTCAGGTCCAATATATAATTTAAGGTCTGATAAGTGTCATTGCAGCTTTATAATTTTGAGGTTACATTAGTATTTTTATACAAATATTCAGGATATTCATTATAAACACCATATACCTGTATAAACATAGAATGCAAACTCACATTATTGTACATAATCACAATCTTCTAATGGTTTAAATAGTTAACAAAATATTTTTCTTTTTCAGAATTACAACTTTCATAGGTTTATATTCGGTGGGAAATTTTAAAACAGAAATATTTTGCATTCAGATTAAACCCAAATTTCTAACTGTTCAATTTTTCATAGAAGAAAAATCTGGTTTTTTTCTATCAACACTTTCTAGAGTATTTCAGATGATATAACCTTCTATACTAGTAAACATGGAAATCCACGTTTCAAAATCCTCCTTTATTAAAAATATTTCTTTGTTATGTATACAACCAGTACCAGAATACAAAACTGAACTTGCACAAATGAATATTCCAAGAGCACAATGCGTCAGACATTAATCTTAAATCGGGGCTCACTGTTAATCATAGTGTACCTCAGACTTGGAAATCTGTACAGTGACTATTCTGTTAATTAGTGAGTATGAGTACACATGGCACTTTCACTTGGCTTGCCTGTTTGAAGCAACTCAGAAACACTAATAAATTCCTTCTAAAATAGCTTTGCAGTTAAATAAATGTACTTTGTAAACAATGTGACAAGCTAAGCTAAATGCAGCAGAGGAGAGCTCTGGTTTCTGGGAACTGTGTTAATTTTGTAGCAGCTTCATTAAATATAAAAATTGAGGCTAAAATTTTAAAAAGTCTTAAGACCAATGAGTGTCTGAAATCTAATAAGCTGTACTGGTCCTGTGCAGCTGAAGAACCAGTCAGTTGAATATGAAATCGAATAACAAGAATGGAAGGGAAAGAAAGAAAGAAAGAAAGAAAGAAAGAAAGAAAGAAAGAAAGAAAGAAAGAAAGAAAGAAAGAAAGAAAGAAAGAAAGAAAGAAAGAAAGAAAGAAAGAAAGAAAGAAAGAAGAAAGCAAAAAAGAAAAGAAAGAGGGAGAAAGAGAGAAAGAGAAAAAGAAAGAAAAAAAGAAAAAAAGAAAGAAAGAAAGAGAAAGAAAGAAAGAAAAGAAAGAAAGAAAGAAAGAAAGAAAGAAAGAAAGAGAAAGAAAGAAAGAAAAAAGAAAGAAAGAGAAAGAAAGAAAGAAAGTCTCTCTCTACATAGTGAGCTGTATTGTGAAAAATGAAAGGACTGAATTTTCACCAAGGGAATTTAAGTCTCTCTTTCTGTGCCTGAGTAATCACTATGCTGGCTTTGGATTGGCCTTTCACCACAGCAAGGATTAAAAGTGTGCTTGTCCTGTAAAGAGAAAAATTTAAATCATTGTCAGCCATCTCCTTCAAGCATTTTTTGTCCTCCACCTTCCCTGCCCGCCTGTTATTTATAGCAGTGACTCTTCCAAGTTGAAGAGAAAATCAGAGAAAATGGTAATTTGGAAAATCAGCTGTTGATACAACTTTGAACTTGTCCTCTCCCACACTAAAATCAGAGGTGGTGTAATTAATTCTTGCAGTGTTTTGCAGAAGCCAGTGCCTTGTTCTGCAAGGACCTTTTTCTTCACTCTTTACTAGTCAAAGCAAAAATTCCCTCAATTTTATTCAGAACAAGATTAGGAAATATATTCTCTTTTCTTTGTTTGTTTTTTAACATGTGAAGCAGTTCTTCGTAGGATAAACACAGATGAAGTAGAGAGGTTTCTGGAACAAGCAAGTGCAGTGACTTCTTTTACTCAATAACAAAAACAACAGATTAATTGGGAACTTTGTTCACCAAAGAGAAGGCAGTCATATTCTTTCTGTCAAGATTTCAAAGTGGTTAAAAAACAACCAACCAAACAAACAAAAAAACAAAACCAAAGAGAAATAAGAAAGCCTTTAAAGCAAATAAATCAGATCACCACTGCAGCATGGGAAAGTGGGATGCTGATATGTGAGAGGAAAAGTGTAGATAATTTTTTAGATCACACTTGATGGATCCTTTAAAAGAAACAATAGTCAGGAGACCTACAGAGCAAAGCAAAAGTCCCCAACAGAGACTCTATATTTACAATATGTCAGCAGTGTCCATCTGCAGAAGATCATCGAACTATTGCAAAGGGAAGAGTGCCAAAAACTTCTGAGTCTATAAGTAAAGAGAGAAAATGAATAGGAGAAAGCAGAGAAGGCCTCCACCCTTCATGCTTTCCTGACCTCGTAAGTTTAGGTAGTGCTTTTAAATCCTCTCACTGACTGTTTCCCTGGTGCTTCTCTGGCAACTTACCCCCCTCACAGAGTAGTTAAACCAACCGACAGTAATTTATACTTCTGTAATTCACATAATGACTCTTCATCATCCCAGGATAATCCGAAACATTTTCTTTCTTAGTGGAGCATTAGCTTATGTTGTATAGATATCTCCGTGAAGGCAGCTTACCAAAATACTCAGTTGGAACAGCATTGTACACAGAGGTTTAATAAATCTCTATATTTTCAGATAATTTAATAGAGTTGGTATGATTACAAATATGTGAAAACATAAGCCCTTAAGCTTTGCATCTCACCAGCATTATTTCTTGCCCTGTTTTATCAGCAGCAATACCAATGGTACAGCAGAGCAGCCGCATCACCTTTTTTTCCCTCTCAGATGACACCACCTAGTCAGGGTAGAATATTTGGCTGTAAGTCCCCTGGACTCTGAGAGGCAAGGGAGGTGAGAGGAAAAGTGGGCTACATGAGTAACTAGAACATGCCTGAATCTAGAACAGCAGTTAATACTGAGAAGCATAGATATCTTCTCCAGGACGAGGCTGTGTTGCTTTCAGTTTGATTTTCCAAAATCAAAAGTCAAATTACACTGTCATTCTGTAATGCACACTACTTCTTTACCTACTGTATTACTGCTAGGCAGCTGAAGCCCAAACTAGGTGTGACTGCTTTAGACTTATTTCAAGCCTTGTTTTAGAGTGAGATCATTTTTTTAATCTTCTGTGTTATTTTTTGCTTCATTAAGAGTAGAGAATACATTTGAGAACATCTTCAGAATGTTTCAGACTCTAAAATCTTAAAAATAGAGCTGATCTCCTAAAAATAATATGTGTTAATAAAGCAGCTGCTAAGTCCTGCACAATAAGAAATCAATAATAATAATAAAAAATCTCTCCCTAACTTTCCACTGCCTGCTTCAAGCCTCTAGCACCTCTTGGGACCTGTTCTGATTATATTCCTAGTCACTTGCTTTAAAACTAAGCAAATCAAGGGGAGAAAATTTTGAAAAATTGTTTTGTCTTTTGTCCCAAGGTAGAAAAATATCTCGTTAAACATAAAGTCATGGTAGAGTGGCGATATCTGTGATTGTCTGGGTTACCAGCCATAGCATGTGGTTGCCAGCATAGCTATACTTCACTGTACAAAATGACTGGGCCGACTGCAACAGAAATATGTAAAGGTTATACACACACTGCCATTTTTCCTCCACAGAGAAATCAGCATGTGAAACATACCTCGTAGTCCATGAGTGGAAAATGCCAAAGTACATATTCTACAATTCCATTCATTTAATGAATAGAAACAGCATCACTTCTGAACAGTTAGTGCCCATAATGAGCATTATGAGCCATTGCAATCATTGTGATACCAAATACTTAATACTTAGGAGAAATTTGGAATACTTCCCTACAACAAAATTATGAGAACTAGAAATATTAAAATTTTCCAGAGGGCGGGGGGAAATAATTAAACCACAGTATTATTTCATCTTTCTTAGGTCTTTGCTAACCACATCAGGAAGAGAAAAAGGAGCTGTCTTCTCTTCATTAACCATGTTTAGCCTTGATACAATGGCTCGAGGAACATGGCTCTCCCCTTAGTTATTCAGTAACTTCTCACGACGATTCCAATTGTACACGCTGTAAGAAACTCATGTTTCTTATTTGTAAAAGATAAAGCTGTTCAATAAAGATTAGGGACTTTGTGGGAGTAGTATAAATAGGGACAGGCAAGTATGAAAGCACTTCACGCCTGCCTGTATCTGCAAAGTGATAAAACAGTGGAGAAAACCTACACGGTAACAGTGTAAGCCATCCACTGTTTCAGATACCAGGTGAGAGGAATCTTTGAGAACCACCCATGAATAAACAGTCCAGACCTTGCTGAAGGGCATGACGGATTGTTCAGCAATTCCAGTTTTTCTGATGGAAAAGATGCATCTTGCCTAGATGCAGGTGCACCTGTTAAACAATTTTTTCCTTTTTTTTTTTAAAAATCATTCTACTAGCTTTAATTATTATTTTAACAGCATCATTTTCCAGACAGCATAATTTTCCTGTCTAAAATCATGAGATATTGAACGTGTAGTCTGGTTCATAAGTTCACTGAAATTTGGAAGAAATTTGACAAACTAAGACAGGAAGCATGGATCTATGGTAGTTTCCAAAAATCTTGATATGAAACGCAGAAGTTTCTGCAGATACTTTGCTCTGAAGCTTTAGTGTTGATAGATGCCAGAAGTCAAGACAAAGTTCAGAGGGAGAAGAACCTATGGAGTTTTCAACTGGAAAGAGTTTGAAACAATCCTCCAAATTGTTAGTTCCTGGGTTTTAAATGGACTGATATACTCTGAATTACTCTGAATTGACGCATATGGCTGAGTTACTTAGGAGCGGTTTCTTGTGCCCAAATGTGGCTGTGTGGAGATGTACAAGGATTCAAGAGAGTCTGACCTAGCTTCTAATCTTTTTGCTCCCTCCCCACAACTAAATTGAAAGACTTAGAAAATAATTTTCTCTTCAGGATAAAAAGAGGGAATTTAAAATTTTGTGGTTTCTCCTGTGCCTATCCCAGCTCTGAACTAACTCAGTGCTGGTATATCTCTGCACAGGACAGGACAAAGGAAAAAGCACAGAACAGCAATGATTGCTCAGCAGTCAGCACTGTACATGAGGCAGGGATTTTCCAGGTCATTTTTATCCAGTTCATCACTACAATTTGCAGGTCCAATTCTGCCAAATCAGCAGAAGTATTTCGTAAAAGAGAGCCTCACCCAGTTCTGCACAGGCAGCAGTCTAACAGTTCGCAGGGCTTCATCAGAGTGCCATCATGTTGGCACTTTTCATCAGAGATCCACTGTGAATTGCACTTTTAAATAAAGCACACAAAGATTAGAAAATTCTCACCACTGCTGGACAAGCTCATATCCCCAAGGGGATTTATAATGACTGATGATTTTGCCCCGTTGAAATAGCAACATTGTCCTTGCCTATAGCAGGCTGAGATATGAAGTGAAGAATGTGCAGGGAGGCTCATGACCAAAACACATGCTGTTGTTTCTCCTTTGAGGAGTGATTGATGTACACAGAAAAAAAGTAAACAGTTTTGCCTATTGATGGCCTGGTGGAGAAAAGAATGGCTGGAATGAAACCATGTAAGGAGAGGGCAGGGGGAAGTGAAGTAAAATTGAGAAATATTTCATGGCAGGCACTCAGACGACACTTCAAAAATCTACGTAAGAGTACCTTGTATGTGCTCTTAGCCCTGCTGAAGGCAATGCAGAATAAATTATTATTCCATGAAAGCAGATACAGTCTAACTTTTATTCTGATGAAGGAAAACAGTACTTACTGGGACAACCTTTGGTAATCACAGAACCATAGAAAACTGGAAAGACTTTGACTTTCAAAGTCTTTTAGGGATTTCCATTCCCCTGCCCTAAGGGAGAAGCAACCATATTCATGTAAATCCTGTCAGAGTTCCTCTTGCCATCCTTAAGCTCCCTCCAGGTGGTTCCATGGCCTCCTCAGATAATTTACTGTCCTCCAAGCCAAGTCTCTTCAGCAGGAGGCTGGTGCATCTACATCCCAGAAGGAAGGAAGAACAGCTGGACAGCAGACAGAGTCAGGGAGCCCAGGTGAGCTAAAGGTGGACAGCTCTTCTTACCCTCATGGTCAGTCCAGGCCCGGCAGCACACAAGACTTCCAGAGAAGCTGCTCATAAAATGGCCTCACTGGGTTAATAGGATCGTTGTTTTTTAAGAAAATTACTAAAGCACTACACATCTGCCTGTACCTTCATATTGACAAAATGAGAAAATCATTTCATATTCAAAATCTCATATTGAGAAAATCTACATGGTACCAGGGTAAAGCATGTGATGGTTTCAGGTACCAGGTGAGCTGGTACATTTCTGTTTTGTACATGGTTCAAGGTTGTACATGAAGCCTTTTCAGAAGCACAAGAGCTCTCTGGAAGGCATGTGATATGTATCATGCTCCTTTTAAACAGGTGCTTTGGCCACTTTAGGAAAACCTGGCCTATTAACTAAAACATGTATGGCAGAAAACAAAGAGATCCTTGATGCAAAAGTTAGCCTGAAAGAGGAAGTAAATATTAACGTGGGAGAGCTGGAGTGAAAGGAGAATTAAGAGCAAAGTGTGACTTTCCTGTGCCTTCTCATGCAGGAAAACCCCTCTGCTTTCTTTTTACATAGTGTGGCTAACCTGCAACCCATGCTATCTAGACCAGGCTGCCAGCTCGTGTATTGCCTCTACATTAATTCAAAAAGTTGCCCTGAAAATAATTATCCTTGCCTTTCGCACTGAGTGCAAACTTCTGCTGACATTCCCTGACAACTGACTCCTTCCTGGATGACTGTCTGACTTTGTAATGCCCTTTCAGTCAGCTTCTCTATCTACGCATACCCTGTCAGTGACTTGCCACAGATAGACTGATTCTTACTTTCAGTGTCATCAAACTAATTCTGGGATTTTAAAACTGGACGGGAAGGTATAAAATCAATGGAAACAGCCATTCACGTATAAGTTGCTCCCTTCAAAAGTCCATATCTATGGTGAAGCATTATGACTAGAATTGACTGCAATTGGATCTGATTAACTGTACCATTGGATCCCACAGTATCTCATGACCCCATCACTAAACCAGAAAATTCACTGAATATTAGCTCAGATCACTGTATAGAATTGTTGCTACAGCTTCCATTCCATCCTCTCATCTTTGTTGGAAACATTGCATGCATTCAGGGTGCTACAGAGGAATTTGAACTTCACTGACATCAGAGTCCATTTCATTTTACCTTCCTATATCCTGCTGTAGAAAGGTTTTGCTTATGATGCTGAAAAATTTTATGGAGTACACCAAAACATATTTTATTGCATTTGTCATCTAAAATCAGTCTCAGGAATATAAACATCACACAAAAAATCTCTCTAAAGACATTTCAGATGTGATCTCTTCTCTAAAAATGATTGCAACAGTGGAAATGTCTTTCTGCCAAAACAGATGCTCCTTTAATAATTACCAGTTTTGCTTTTGCCTAAAAGTTTGTTCTTGTGGTAGCTACATTTTTATACTCGGCTGCCTCCTCTACAATACTGTATGGGACCCCATTCCTAAGGTGCTGCTCTTCTCAGGACACAGCCCCAGTCTTTATCAACTTAGTTCTACCATGAAGTTAAATATCACTTTTATGTTTATACCAGTTCTCAGGCTTTCAAACTCTTCCACTCTCCGCTCATCTTGATCAAAGAACAGAACAGCTTTTTTCTAAGTTTTCAAACTTTCAGCTGAGAGAAGCACCCTCCAGCCAAGCATGTCAGAATATATCAACCACCTTTACTTTGGGAGGACTTAGAAGAGAGGGAAATAACACACACTAAAACCCTCTGAAATCTTTTGCCAGTCCCTGCCATTGATACAGACTCATCAAAGCCAGAGGTAACGAGCACAGATAGAGCCCAGCATCACAGAGCCAGTCCGAATGTTAAAGGTCCATCGGATAGTTTGGGTCATCACCTCTTTAGATCTCCATTAATGTAGGCATCTTGGTCCTGGCAGATTAAACAAGTGAGGTCAGTATAAAATTGAGTCAGGTATAGCTAGAAAAAGTGGCAGTGCAGTGAAAAGTCTGGTCCAATATGTGTGTGATACAGCTAAGCTAGAACATCAAGATGCACCGAAAGGCAAAATTCAGGCCCAAGATAAGTGAAGCATGACACACCCGTTTAAATTTAACACTTACCAGGAAGTATAAACCACTTTACTCCCCACTAGCATTTATTTTTATCTTCATTTAATTTTCACGTACGTATGTAGAAATATGCTAACCGTTATGTTGTCCCCTACGACTACCAGAAACATTAATAGAAACTGTCTGCCTAAAGTCTCAAGTAAATCTTTTAAATATGCCATTTCAGAACTTGTATTACTTTCCTAATTAGTATTCATACTCTGCTTCAATTCAAATCCAAATCTGTCTGTTATTAGCTTATCACTAAAGTTAACAGTTGAATTCATTCATATCTGACTATTCAGTGCTACAGAAGATAATGTGACATTCTATTGCTAATGCTTTTTTTTTAGTCTGTATGGAATAACTGAAAAAAAATATTTTCATGCAGTTCAGTGGACCTAAATCAATAGTTTTGTCAGCTGATTATCTGCCCTCCCATGTTCCAGGTTTTCTTTATTTAGCCTGCAATGTGTGGCCAGACACCATTAGATCATCCATTTACCATCCATCAACAGTTATACTATAAAAGTATGATTTTATTAATATGTCCTTGAAAAACTAGCTGTCAGAAAACTATTCAAAATTTACTTTGGTTAAAATGGTGAAAAATATTTCTAGGTAGTTTTAGAGCCTCTTTTACTGGGAAATATTACTCAAGATTTAATGCAATTGAAAATTTCTTTTGCAATGTAGTCATTATGAGATACGGTTGTTCACCCTTTGAAAAAAAAATTCTAGCTTAGGAATGCTGCCTTTTATTTAAAAATAAAAAAAAAAAAATTAAGTGCAGCTGACAAAATTCAGATAATTGGACAGAGCAGCAGAGCTTAAACCAACAATGTATTCAGCATACTGACATGTGATATCTTTTGAAATCTCCATAGGGTCTTTTAGCTTACAGTGAGCCACTGCAGAATCCTGGACTGCTGCAGAATAAAGGCTTTGCTCTTTCAGGCATGCACCAATTTCCAATAACTTAATTATTTTTTCGGCCTCTCCTTTCCACCAGATAATTAATATTCTACTTGGTAAACATAGAAGTTTTTGCCACCTCAGACCAGAATCCTGCAAGTAACACCAGAACCTTATAAAAAATTCAAATCCAGAAAAACATAATTTGTGGAGCATCAGTAGGGTCTGTCATTACTGCACATAATTCTTATTAAGACATAATAAACCTGTCACTGGTAGAAAGTCAATAAAACAAGGATGGGGAAAATGGGTGCTAAATGCAAGCCATTGGAACAGATAGAATAAAATCCTAGAAGCTGTCCTCCAGCCATACTGGGTACCTCTAGTAGCCCTTCATCTCAGGGGTGCATGTAGCCTGTGATTAAAACATCTGCTATTCAAGTTTAAGGTTTAAAATACTAACTGTAAAGTTTTAAAGACCATTTTGTGGCTAGAAAACTTACAGTCTTGCTGCTATAAGATTTGCCCCATTCCCAAAGTGAAAAGATCAGCTAAGGGCAGACCTTGTTTCTAAACAGGATGGAACTGAATAAAGTTAAAAATATTTATTCTATTAATTTTCTGTCTCCTAATGTGAACACCTATGTTTCTGTCCTTGAATTGAGCCCAGTACAATTTTTCTGATTCTCAAGAGAGACCAAATGTCAAACTTTACCAAGTGTTGATCTAAAATTACTGGCCAGCTGAACCAGCAGTGATGTTTAGCAAGCTATGCATTTTGCAGCAACCTGATGACATTACAAAAACCAGACTGATAGGACTTGTAGAAAGACTTCACTCTAACCTCAGCAGGAATACCCTGTCAAGCCTTTGAATTTTTTGCTTAGTAAGTGAAACAAACTTGTAACTCTATCAAATCTGCATATTACTTGACTGAACAG
Source organism: Donacobius atricapilla (assembly GCA_013397315.1). Taxonomy (NCBI): domain Eukaryota; kingdom Metazoa; phylum Chordata; class Aves; order Passeriformes; family Mimidae; genus Donacobius; species Donacobius atricapilla. The sequence goes on from WBMY01031618.1 coordinate 607,756, forward strand.
TCTCAAAGAAGTCATATTCACCAAGCCAAGACATTAAGAAATAAAGTTAGCCTCCTGATGCCATAGAAGGCTCAAATAGATGGCAGACCTAAATTGTGGAAGGAAGACAAGCTAAAGATGGAGACAATACATTTAAACAGCCATGAGAGTAAGAGCTGGAATTCATATTTATTGCCTGAACAAGCAAATATGCTAAAGAGAGACAAGAATCTTGATAAGTTGAAAAGACTTGGTAGCCCTTTGGTGTCCAGCTAACATACAATAGCGTTGTCTCCAGGAAACAAAAGGACTGTGTCATGTGTTCTGCGTCCCAACTCCTGAGGCCATATTTCAAAACATCCACTCCTTTCCTCTCTTCCCCAACAACAGCAAAAAACCCCAAAAAACTCCTTCTGCTTACCTAACTCTATAGCCAGATCTTGACCCCACCATGATAAATGCAGCAAAAAAAGCTCTGCCAGTCCTGGAGAAGACACTTTTTCATAGCAATGAAAGAAACCACAGGTACACTGCTGTTCCTTTTGCTGGCTATGTTTTCCCCATGGCTAGAGTGTCATGGTTTCTAAATGTGACCACTTAACAGCTGATATGTATTCATGTTGCATGAAATATGGTGGGGAGGTTAAATACAAAACAGGATGTAAAAATTTTATATATATAAATAATGAAATCAGAGGCAGAAAGTCAACCAAGCCAGTCAAAAAATATCAAGGGTTTAATGCAGAAGAAGGTATGTATTGCTGAATAAAAACAGCAAACTACTTGATTAGCATCTCAAAAATCTTTGAAAAGAACCTTAAATACTATGAATTACATGAGACAATAAAAGCATAGCAGAAGATGTACTAAAGAAATGTATTGTAAGAAGATGCTTTGTTGCAGCAGTGGCAACAAATCTCAGGCATTTCTTTGAGACACCCCCCTATTTGGTTAAATAAGGATAAATTCACAGAAATGTGATGTAGTGATAAGAAGCTCCTGAAGGATGACTGAGGACTTGATGCACATATTGATTCAGTACGCTTGAACAAAGCTGGAGTTCATGGTGATCTGAAAAAGACAATAGTTTGGTGAGACAGAAACCAGACAGACCTCCTAGTTCAATGCTGGGACAAAGGAAGCACCAGCAGAAATTCAGAAGTCACTGGCAGTTAAGACACTGGCAGCCACACAGACATGTGCCTGGAAATGCTATCACAGAGGGCACTAACACATCCTGTAATGTTTTATTTTACTGTTTCAAGAAGGTGTCTATCCTGTACAGACCCAGAAATGTATGGAACCAAATGCAGGGCAAGTGGTAGGTATTGCTTCTAGGAAGCCATTTCATTATTAATAATTTAACACAACTTTGGGGTTTTTTCCATCCCCAAAATACTATTAAAAGAGTAGCAGGAACAGCTCGATCACAAAAACAAAAACAAAAGAAAAAGAAGAGAGAAGAGGAGAGGAG
>WBMY01031618.1:610083-636708 GCA_013397315.1 Donacobius atricapilla
AAAAGAAAAGAAAAGAAAAGAAAAGAAAAGAAAAGAAAAGAAAAGAAAAGAAAAGAAAAGAAAAGAAAAGAAAAGAAAAGAAAAGAAAAGAAAAAAAAAAAGAAAAAAAAAAGAAAAAAGGTAAAGTCGCTGTACATTTAAAGGCATCTGAGCTTCTCTTTGTTTTGCAAGTGCAAGCAAAGTATGAGCAAAGTCAATGGCACTGACCTTCCAGTTGCTGAAGGGAAAGCAACAGATTCTTGACAGTTTCCAGGGCAAAACAAGGGAGACCTTGCAAACATGTCTCTGTGGGGGCTCCAAACAATAGCAAAGGTTCTTTCCCAGGGTTGAATTTCTCTATTCCTTTGGCACACTTTCACAAAAGGGTTGGGTCCTTTGAGGTTATCTGCAATGTGCTTAAGCCAGAGCATTAACATGCCTGTTAGCTCTGTACCCTCAGCATACTTTTACTGTCATTAAAGAGTGATTATAATGCAGAAAAAAAAGTACCTTGGAGATGAGACACTGGACTGAAGAAAGGCAAGCCTCTAGGCTCTTACCTCTTCTCATGGCTTTTTAGGCAAGCAACATGCATAACATTTCTATTAACCATATATGTTTAGTTCATAAGCTCTTTGAACAGAGATTCTTTCTTTTCTTGTGTATGTAGGTATAGTATAGCTGCATTTTGGAGCAGTGGCCTTGGCTAGAATGCCTTTAACCATCAGTTATACACTAAGAAATTTAGTAACTGTGAAAAGAACAATTTTGTAGGCTACATGTTTAATAAAAGTATTTACAACATCATATGGCAAGATTCCTTTTTTATTTTTTGAGACTACTGAAGACTTTTAAGCACATTGATCTTTGGCTGTGCTGACTCTCCCAAACACTGGTGCCTATGTATTTAACCATATGCTATTGGTTTCCAGCCGTGTGGGGCGCAACATTTTTTTGCAGTATTGACACTGTTGGGATGAAACCGCCATCGGCAACAAGGTTGTGTGAGAACCTCAGCACGTGTGTTAAGACTTTGCTGTCCACAGCAGCAGAGGCTGCTGGGTTTGGATACAGCTGTGGAGCACAGGGGTATAATTAGTTAAAGACTGCATTCAGCTTCACATTAAGGATGCAAAAGCTTCATGGTGGTGCAAGACTCATGGAGGTGAATGACCTGACCTAAACCCAACTGAAATATTCCTGCCTGTTCCAGTAAGCTTCTCCCAGGTGCACAGCTGCATAACAGTATTGCCAGCATGGTATAGGAAGTTTGTTTGTATTTCTGAAAAAATATAGGATTAGTATTATGCAAGTCTGTAGAGTGAATAATCCTCACTGCATGGAGAGAAATTATTTGAAATAATTTATACCATTTTAAAACACCACTTTCCTTATTTACTAAATACAAGCCTGTTCATCCCTTTGGTATGTGTACCAGCTGTGTTTCTATTTACCACTGCCCACTTCTTTCAGAACTTCTGCTCTGACTAAAAGTTTGCTAATAGACAGGCCAAATATGCTGCTTTAACTGGTTTTGTGAATCCTGGGCTCTGCGCTGAAATCATTGTCCGTATCTACCAATGACACCACTCAGCAGAAAGTGCAATTACTCAGCTGTTCTGTTGAATAAAAATAAAATAAAATAAACAGGGAAAAGTAGTGAAAAATGCTCATGCTGGGCTAAACTTTACTCAGCAACACAAGGTTACCCATATTTGAAATTCACAGAACTGGCCTTTTGTGTCAGCGATAGTTGATCTCCTATGCAATAGTAACAGGGAAAAGAACAAAGCATATCAGCACTAGAAATACTTTAATAGGACTAGGATTAAATTTAATTGCCTCATTTTAAAAGATGAGTTTATCAAATCCAGTGTCTTAGTCCCAATTAAAACTCAGTCAGCATGCCTGTGGCTCTTCAAAATAGCAAGAGAACATTTTTTTTTTTACATGTTAAGGCAGGCAAAAGCCATTTCTACTTTGGCTGGGATAAAACATATATGAGATGCACTTGGCCACTTCTTCCAACCTAACCTAAGAACACTTGTGGCTGTTGGAGAGTGACTATTTATAGGAAAGTAAACAGCCCCAGATGTAATACTTCTCTAAGTGTAAGAACCTCCTCTGCCTAGTTCTCAAAGGGTGAAAGTGAAGATTTAATCAGTCTTTACACTTATATATTTTTTAAATTATTTAACTTTTATTACTGTTGCACCATTTATACAATTACATATAATTTCAATGCATCCATTGTACATTTTGTTTTTTCATTTGTTTTCCAATGAGTGTGTGTTGGTGTCTGTGACACAGAATGGAAGAGAAACTGGAACTGCAATGAACGCAGACTTTTTCATTTCCACTGACCAATAAACAGAACTACAGGTGCACCCAACCACGGACATGCATTAACTCGTCATGAGAAATCTAGGTAGGCTAAGTAGGATGAGAATGCTTTTTACTCCCAAAAAATATTTGGAGAGGAAGAATTGGAGGATTGGCATTGAGAAATATGTGGACAGCTAAGTGGGTTTTGTCTGAAAGTTGGCATTCATCCACTGCATAAAAAAAATATCAAAATAAGAAAGGCTGTAAATTAAAAAAAAAAAAAAAAACACAGAAAATACTGCTTTCATAAAGATCTGATTGCCTTGGCACAAACCTAGTGGGCAGAATCAAACGCATCACTCCCAAACCCCATTACAGAACAAAAAGAAGATTTTAATACACTGGTGGAGTGCATTTACAGCAGTTCAGATACAAAAGATGTGCTGTACTTTCAGACATCCGTTTATTTATTTATTTTAATCCAGGACTTGTGTCAAGTTGGCAGAAAGTATATTAGATATTTCCCCACAAAAATACTATTTGGATTCTCCCCCCTCCCTCCCTCCCAGCTTGATGGGACATCCTTTTCATTTTTTCTCCTTTTTTTTTCTCCTTCTTTTCTGGGCAATACATATTTGCTATTTCAGATCTGAAACGAGTTAGTATAGCTGAAAAAATAAAAAAAAGACACAGGTTGTTTTAAGTGGTTGTTTTAACAGGCTGTCCAGTTTAATCTTGCACTGCTATGGTTTGATCCGAATTAGTCGCTGGAACTTCAGAAGGTTTCGCTTCCTCTGGAGGGGCTGCGGGGTCCGAGGCCTTAGCAGTCGAACTAGGTGCTGCTGTTGCCGCGGGCTCCTTGGAAGAAGGCGCAGCCTCGTTGCTGCTAGGTTTTGAGTCTGAAGCTGGGGCCACTTCACTTTTAGTTTCTTGGGCTGCAGGCGTCGCGGGAGCCTCAGTCTTTTTGGCTTCCCCTTCCTCTTTGCTCTTGTCATCTGCTTTACTGGGAGCTGTGGCTTCTGTAGGCTGGGAAGCTTTTGCATCGGTGCTAGGCTCAGAGGGTTTGGGTGCTTCACTACTGGCAGCAGGAGCTGAGGCAGCAGTAGGCTCCTCTTGCTTGGGTGCCTGTTCAGTGTTCTTCTGTGGCTCTACTTTTGCATCAACAACGGCCTCTGACTTCTCAGGTTCTGTTTTCTGGGTTTCTTCCTGGGTCACTGTTTTCTCCTTCTCTCCTTCTTTTTCTTCTGTCTTATTGGCAGTGACCTGAGTATCCTTTTCTCCCTTTTCCTCCTTGTTGTTCTCCTTCACTTCTGCAGTCTCTGTGGTTTTCTGGGCATCCTCAGCCTCCTTTGGAGTCTCCTCTTCCTCAGTTGCTGCTCCTTCAGCCTTCTTGTCTTTGTCTTTAGCTTTTTCATCATTGACACTGTATCCCTTCTTCTTCTTGCTCAGTTTGCCTCCCATGTTGGAGCTCTGTAACAGAAAAGAGAAAGGGTTGATTACCCAAAGCCCAGTATTCATCACTGACAGAATCAACAGAATGCAAAGGAAAAATTGATTCTGGCTCATGAAAAGGAGACCACATGAGGTTTGGTAAGATGTTGTCAGCTGAATGTACCAATGCTGCAGAGCACCATTGCCACTGAGCTTACGCCCTGATCAGTCCTGCGGAATTCAGTCAGCAAGCACCCTTCTGCCACTTCCCTTTGTGAACAGTCCTCTGAGCACCTCTAACCCTGGTTACAGCTCAGCTGGGAGGAAGGGGACAGAGTAGCAAGAAGTAGCAAGATGTTGGAGGACTAACATACAGCCACAATCTTTTGTGGCTTGAGAAATAGCGAAAGTAGAAAAAAGACATATTCATATTCAGGTTGGGAATGAACTGAATTTGACTGTCAGTCATGGCATCCACCCCTAGTTTATACAAAGTCCACCATCACTTTAGCAAAGGCTCTGAACCACCGTTTCATTTAGGTTTGGAGAAATCAAAGGAAGTCTAGAATCAGTGGGAAGGCTAATGCAAAAGACTGCATCTACTCCCTACACCTCACAGCCTGCTACCTTCATGGCCAGTTTCCCTTGGACATATGGCCTCTGTAGAGGGCTGATGGTACCAGGGACCAGGAGCATTGTGCTTCCCTCACCCAGAGGGATGTGGGCACCCACAGCCGGCTGCCCCAGAAGCAGGAACAGCTCCCACGCAGAGTCCCACCCAGCCTTGCAGCTTCCACAGGGATCGCCCACCCAAAGCCCTGCATGCCTACACTCAGCAGGATGGGAGACACAGAGCCTGAAGTACAGCAAGACTGTGACCACTCCATAAGACAAAAGAAAGAAATGCAGGTACTTCTGACCACAAGCTTACACGTGGCACATGACGTGATGAAATAAAAAATGGGAGAAGTGAGGGGCATATCTGTAGCCCCTGCTCCCAGTTTTCAAGCATGACTAGCAATCAGGTACACTGCTCAGTTATTTAAAAGAAGTTGACCACGTGTAACCATATCAGTATTTATATAGCCTTTATGTGGGAGTTTTAACTAAGAATATACAAAATCTTTCACAGTACTTCCAAACAAACTTTGTCTGTGAAAACAGGAGACAGAGATATACTGGGCCATCAATGAAAACAAAAACCTCTATGAATGGAGAAAAAAATTACATCTCTAATATTAAAGGAAATATTTAATTCACAATTAATGAAAGGTTAAGAAAAATATTTCTGTGTTTGCTACTATTTGAAATTAGAAGGTGACTTCTTTTAAAGAACTGTCAAACAAATGTTTAATGTAAGAACTTCTCCAAAGGAGATGAATCATTCTAATTTTCTGGTTTGCACAGGTAGATGTAATTATAGGCTGTGTATTTTTCACACACTTGCTAAAACTGAATACAAATCAGTAAAAATTCATTGGATTGCTCACAGCAGGCTGAATATAAAGTAATATTACATGCAACGAGGAACTAGCTGCCTCTCAGTAGATTATCTGCTACCACAGATACAAGTCCCAGGCAGAGCCCAACAGCAAAATATCCGCATGTCTTGGGCAAAACTGAGACATTACGGTCAGCAGAGATTTCAGCTTCAGCTTTCAAAAAGAGTAAGAATTTGCAAATACTGCTGAAACATTATCACACAGCCCTGCAAAATGGTAATGTGATGTTACTGAAACAGCTTAATTGTCTGAAATTTTACAGGAACAGCAATAAAAGGATTAACTTCCACAGAGTCACAGCTGAGCAATCTAATCTCTACCTTCATGGCAGAGTTACCAGGTTTTTAGGTATTTAGGGCAGGCTGTGGACATTAGTTTGTTATCTGACAAATGTATAGCCTTCTTGATTACTTCATAAATATTGCCCTGATCATTGTTTATGTGCAGTTACAACCGAATACCTTGAAAGAGCTTTTGCAAGTCAGTCAGATTGGAGATTTATATCGAAGCCATGCATATATCCCAATTTGTAACCCCTAATTAAGCCTTTATTTGTTTTCCAGCAAAGCCCAGGTACAGTGAGCCTAATTTCATTTGTTGTGTCTTCTCTATTTTTCAAGATTTTGCCATTTCATGGATATTTCATGGATAGTAGTAACACACCACAATTTATATTTCTTTCCACAACAATCTTTTCACCTCAGACACAGTTGGATACAGAATGTCTGTGCCAAAGGACTTTTAAAAAGTAGAGAAGTATGCTACAAGAAATGTGCTCCCAAACTAAGAAAAGAAACATGCACTGTCTTTGCTTGGAGGTACACTGTGAAATCTCTGTGCCTCAACTGGCATCACAGCCAGCTGGCTCAAAATACTGGAGCAGAAGATGGGGAAGAGGTTCAGAGACTATGATTATGGTCTATTAGCAAATATTTACACTTACAAATGGACTGCCATCTTCCAGCATAGTTTCAACTAGTTTATAACAGAATAAATTCACTCTTTGGGACACTGAATCTCATGTCTCTGTTAAAAAGCTGCCTAGATCATCATGATAACAGCTGTGCCAGGGTATGATGCAAAAGCAGAGCCATCATTGGGGTTATCACCCACGTAGTAATATTATGTCCCTTTTTCCCTAGATCTGATTTACAAACATTCCTCCTGTCCCCAGACTTCTGATAACACGTCTGGGCTTCCCTGTAACCTTTTTCAGAAACAGCTCCACATGCTCCACTTCTTCAAACAGATACTGGTCTCATCCCTGTCCAAGCCTGAAGCACGGCTCTGAACCATCCAATGCAGAGTCCAAAGGTGTGGCAGACACAAAGCAGGCCTTAAAAAGTATTTTTAAATTACAACCAGCTCTGCTTCTAACACCAGCATGTGGACCACTACACCTAGGCATTTCTGTGATTGTGCTGGATATTGTTGCAGGGATAAACCTGACTGGTACTAAACGAAAGTGGATGTCAGTGAAATGTCTCCCAAGTAAAGCAAAGTGCAAAGTCATTGAGATGCGAATTCATACAGTATTAAATCTACTGTGTGTTACTACCTACATGTTAGCACTTGAAAGAGTACAGACATCCTTCCCATCCCCTCACAAAAGCACTAAATTAAGAAAAAAAATAAAGGAAATGCACCCTCTGTCCCAGCGAGACTTGGGTCCTGGCTTCACTGCTCAGCCTCTTCCATACTGCCCCTGCCCCTCCCTAACCCCATAATCCTTGCATTCACCTTGTGATTGATGAACCCAAGACCAAAGTTTGCCTACAACTATTGACCACTATTTACAGACTGAACCCCAGTACACCTTCAGTTATTTGCACTTCCACTGACAGGTACGGGTTTTGAGCTAGCTTTAGCAGCTGCCAGCTGAACATAATGTTCTTTGAAGCAAGCACATCCCAAACGAAGATCCTTGAAATTTTGGTGCTGAGCACCATTCCTATAAAATAGCACAGAAGGCCTTCTTACTGCTGGAAAGAAAAGGGTCTCGAGAGAGACAGTCCAGAAGCGGATTTTACATAAGAAGTTGCAATGTATCAGTAACTTTCAGGGAACTTTGGTGATCAATTCTGCTGAGCACTGCTTCAGAAGAGTGAGGTAAAATATAATACTTGGAGCTACAATAGACTTTCTCTGCTTCTCAGGGTGCTCAGTATTCTTTGTATTGCTCTTCTTATGGAAAAAGAAACCCAATCCAGAGATCACTGTGTCTGAATGTTGAAGAGCTACTCCTTGCAACAGGGGCAACAGCTTTTCTAGAAGCTGTTACACATTTTGTACATCCTGAAGTTTCCATTCTCCTGCAGGAAGCAGGAACAGAACCAGAGAGTTTGCATAGTTATCTTTCTTATTGTATAGCAGAAATTACCTCAGGAGTGGATTATTTAGATTAAAAAAATATCAGGCCTACAGGTCACTTGGAGAATATTAGGCATTTTGAAATTTGCATATTTGTGATAACCAGGACTAAAAGATTCAATGCCATAAGATCATAATGTAAGAGGACGAAGAACTCATGAAACATTTAAAATTTTCCATCTGGAGATTCATAGACATGAATCCCTGGAACATGAGCAGCACATATTTGTACAGTTTGTAAAAGGAATTATTATTTGGAAGTTTTATACTTCAAATTGTACTTCTATATTGAAAAAGTCCCGACAATTAGACCCTTACTATCTCTTTTGTCAGTAAAGGTTTGTCTGCCCAGTTAGTTTTGTGTGCTTATAAACCTCTAAACATTTCCTTTAGAATAGGCTTTCACGCACTGTTAAAGAGCCTGACTATTACAAGAATGGGCTTGCTATCATCCTCCCTCACAGTACTGCGAGCAGGGCAACAGGAAAGGACAAACACACAGGTTGCACCTGATGTTACCTCAGTCTGATTGCCAAAGCTGAACTTCCAAAGCTCCTGTTTGACTGCATGCAAAGCGTGGGGAGTTCACTCCATCGCCAGAAAAACCAGTTCAGGAAGACAATAGGTACCTTCTGAAATTCCACTGCCTCCAGCACAGGGCAGGCACCTGCGGCGGGTCAGGCCAAAGTAGCCCTTGCACAAGCCTGTTCCCAGGCATGAGTTATCTCACACTGCCTGCAGACATGTGCTGTAAAATGCACATCCCTTGCAAGGCAGAGTTTCAACACTCCAAATCAAATGAAATACCAATCCCAGAAACTGCCCCACCCCCCAGGTGCTGAAAAGAAATAGAAATATCTTAAAGAAACCATTACATCTCTGTACCTATACCTTCATTAAAAAAAAAAAAAAAAAGGCAAAAAGTTTTAATTAAGGGACACATATGGAAACTGAAAGAAACAAGGGGTATGTAAATGCTGATTTTGAAAGATTTTCTGAAATTTTTATGAAAGGAAAACACCCCAAGCTTACTACTTCTCAAAATATGCAATAGAATTTCATGGTCCCATTACACGTACACACACACACACTCAAAGGCATTTCTATCCTTGCCAGGTGAATCAGTTTTCCAGATTAATGTTAGAAAATGTCTGTTAGCATACCCTTAGATACCCTTCGTTGCCTTTTAGCAACGAAGCCATGTTTTTCTGTTCTTTTTCCATTATCGTCACTCTTTTCTTTTTGTCTGATTTTACTTGGAATTAACAGAACAGAAATGCTAGGTTCAAGTCTCTTCAAACCTCAGAATTTGTGACCTTTTCCCTTCCCTTCCTTTCCCTTCNCTCTGTGTTACTTATGCTTCAGAGCAGTGATGGGAACCAGCTCTTCTACAGTCAGGCAGGCTGGTGTGAGGGAGGCAGAAGGAAACACATCCTTGCCCACCTCTTCCTTCTGGGAAGATGCTGGGCTGGCACAAAGCTGTGCCGGGGAGGCCAAGCACATCCCAGAAAACTGCACCCGTGGGGCTGTGAGCATCACCTGCACACCTGCATGGACCCCAGAGCAGCAAGATGCTTGGACATGAAGTGCACACAAAAAAATATGACCTGATTGCTCCTTAGCACCATACAATTTTGTGGGTTTTGCTGTGAGATACAATAACAAACCGGGAACATCTCAGCTTGGCTCTTGTACTGTTTTCTTCACGGACCACAGAAAATTTTTAATCCCTCCCTCAACATGTGCACAGTAACTACTGCCATCTCCTTTCCTTCTTCCAAAGCCTTGCGAATCTCAAGAGTTAGAAAAGGGGTATAGAGTAATAGTGAATGCTGAAAACACAGAAATTATGCTCACTTGATTTCCTAACCTTAATCTTAAAAGAAGCCAATTCCAATTTTGGGACCTAACTGTTTTCTTTTAAAACTCAGACAATAAAGGAATTCTAGGAAGTAACACTACCAAGTTTAAGTGCTTAATTCTCAGACAGATTTCAGTTCTAGTTTTCTCTCGTGAGCAGTGAAATACATTTAATGTAAATTTCTTAAAAAAAAAAGGAACTTCAGTTTTTCTATTACTTTAAATTTCTCAGGGACATGTATACCACACAAAAATGGGAAGCATGATTTTTAGTATGAGCCATTTTTTAATATATCTAAATTATTACTGTTGATATTAGACTTCAATTATGAGAGTTATAATAATTTAAGCATACTGAAGGCTTATATAAAATTATCTTTGTCTATTTAAGAACTTGTACATGAAAAACTGCTTCATTTGAGAAGAATGACTGCTACTAATACAGCAAGTTATCAGAAAAGTTAAAAAACAATGACAATTTTTTTGAAAGCAAATTAAAAATTTGTACCTGAGATACTGCTAAGATTTATGTGATTGTGGTCAGAGGTGTGTATTAATTAATCAATTAGGAACCAAATTTTCCAAGAACAGATGAAGGGTAATGGTCAGCAGTTTCATAACAGGTAAAGGTTTTGCCAGAATTATCAATTCATAGGGCATCAACCTGAAACCACAAGTACTTCACACATGTAATCCATCATCGCACCCTGTGTGTAAAAAAGGTAGCTAGCTAGGCAGAATTCCTGAATAAAATAAAATTTGTCCATTATTTGATCAAAGACTGATGAAGATTTTATGGGCTACTTTGAAAGCCAGTGTTGGAGACTCTGGACTTGCATCCCCATGACTCAGAGGGCCCTACAGATGAAGAACCTGGATGCACAACAGTGACCCAAGATCCACTACTCAGCCTGACTGTGGTCAGACACCAGCACTCCCTTTGCTGTCGGAGGGTCTGTGGAAACCAGTACAAGACAGCGCAGCCTAATGCAGTCTGTGTGTCACTCCATGTGAGAGCCACTTGAGTGAAGTACTGACCTGTGTGCTGCAGCCACTCTGTAGGAGCAGGTTTGCAAATATATTACACCTCATTTCCACAATACACAAGTAGCCTCTCCAGCTACAGAGCCATCTTGCAGAAAACATCAGCTGAAAACAGGCCATTCGTGCCTTCCTGAGTCAATGAGCAGCGTGGAAGAAATGCTCTGCTGTGCGCAAATTCCCTACTTGCCCCAGGCAAGGCTGTGCTTTGTAGGCAGAGATAAGGTCTTTTACTAGACTACCTAATAGGGATAGAGATAACAGCACCCCTATTCTCCTAGACAATTGCTTACAACTGACACATTTTTGTGTTTTCTTCATTACTTTCCTATTGCTGGTTTCAAAGCAGAATTGCAGTGTTTTGCCACGTGTGGGCTTTTTTCACTGATCCAACACAGTACTACTTTGCCCAGCAGTGCAGATACAACCTCCAGCACGTTCAGTTTCATCCGTGGCAGCAAATCCAAGGCTGTTTTGCATTGCGTATAACAAAAACAAGTCATATTAAAAACTGAGCAAAACAGAAGCAGCATAAAATATTTTATTTTTACAGTGCAGTGGATGTATTGCTCAGCTTGGGGTTCAGTTCATCTGATGCTCTGATTGCTTAATGTAAAAATGCTGCCATCAATTTGTATTTATTTGCCTCATCTGCTCCAGTCTGACTATCAGTCTTCTTACAGGTTCAAGATCCATTCAAAGCATTTCTCCTACATTCAGATTAACTGCATATGCTCTTTTAGAATAATAAAAGCAGCTAGCAGACATGCTCGTGCAAGTACACACATGCAGCCAAAAGTCAGCCTGCCCCAGAGTGAGATCTTAATCACACTATTGTTAGGCACACGGTTGGAAGAGGAAACTCTGCTGTAAACACCTGCTTTGCAGAGACTGAAATTAACCTTACAAGAACACCTCTTGTAGAAACAGCTTTCAGGATTCAAATAACCTGGAAGACTAAGCCAAGACATATAAGCATATGCTGTCTCTTTCTTCTTGCTAAATTGCCACATCATTTTGGGGTTTGCACATGTCTCCTCAACAGCCAGTTTAATAAATATTTTTTACTAGCCAGTTTTCTAACATGTATCCTAGAATCAAATTCCTTAGTAGGAAATGATGCAAATGTCAGAAGTGGTTATTATCCACATCTTTGAAGCTCTTTAGGTCTCAGGACATGCAACACTGAGGGAGAGGTGAGATTCCACACATATTATTCCAATTATGGCCAGCCACTATTTACCTCCCTCAAATACCTGACACCACCACCGTGTATAATTACAAAAACACACAAGGTGATAAAAGCCTAGATAATGGGATGATTTCCTTTTAAATCATGTTATGCTTGAATTCTGTCCCTCCTGTAGTGTAATCCCTACTACGGATCTCAAGACCACAAATATGCCTGGCTTGCAGACCCAGGAACAGTTCTTCCTTTGGATGCCTCCAAAGGCTACATTAAAAATGTAACAGTCAAATGCTAGCAAGCAATGAAAGCATTATCCTTCTCCACACTACAGTCCTACTCAGGAGCAGTGGTGGGAAGACCTCATTCCTGGAGGGACTTCACACTGGAAAAGGGCAGCAAACTTAACACCTATAGCTTATATTTTTCTAGCCTCTTCCTGAACAAAGAACAAACAGTCTGGGAAACATGAAGAGAGTTGAAACTTATGCTTTCTATACTAAAAACAGAAATTATCGTATGATCCTAATTAACATGTTTTCTTCAATAGCAAAAGTTCTTGGTTACTGTTTGCATAAATAGTAAATTTACCTGTTATTTCTTGAAATAGTCATGGAGGGACACATTCACATTTTGAATAAGGCATTTGAGTATTTTACTAGGGAACTCTCACTGTAGAAAGTTATATATGGGGATCTATGCTTACATTTTATATGTCTAATATTCCACACTCAAAAACACCTCTGTTACTTTAATACCTATTTAAATGGTCAAACTAGTTTTAATCAAACTTGAAAGAGTCCTTAGAATATAAATTACAGTATGCTATAAGAAATAGATGCATTTGCTTTGAAATGTAGGAACTACCAGTTTTGCTTTGAAAATGGATTCTCCAAGTCATTGCTAAATTCTTCCTCATTTTCGTTCTCCATCTCATGGTGTCACTCACAGAAAAAACAATGGCAGTAAAAAAACACTCTTAAACTGTGACTGTAAGAAAGCATGCTATACCTAGGAACAGAACTTTTAACAGACAGGTCAGACCCAGGATGGGTCATGGCAATCCTTAGACTATGTAATTTCCTTCTGTTTGCATGACACCCTCACCACAAGGAATGAAACCCCATTTACAATTATAAATCAAATCCAGTTCTCAGTTTTGTTTTCCATTTTTAAATATGAGGCACATGGACTGCAACACACCATTTCTGACTGCAGCACATGACTGCACAATTGCATCACTGAAAGGAGGAAAACAGGGAACCAAGACCAGCCGCCACTGAATTAACGCAGCACCTGCTGCTGCTGTGCATATCATGGTGTTCATCAGAGCATTGCAAGCTCTTCCTTCCAAAGTACACAGGATTTAGTTTACCCAGCAAAACAAAAACATAGCAATTTAAATGAAGTACTTATTGTTGGCTCCTTTATTCCATAACATAACTATTTAGGTATTTTAAGATTTAGTATCCATTTAACATATTCTGTCTGCTTCTATCTGTTTTAGCTCTATATTAGACTGCAGGAATAACTTTTCTTTCTTTTTCCGCAAAAGGAAATGACTGCACATCCACTTGATGCTCCTGGATGTATCACATTTTTGGGTTTAGACATTAGAAGAGGTTGGCTGGTTTTAAAAGAAAACTGACAGCTTTCTTCTTCCAAAGAACATGCATCTACTTCAGTCACTGATGATGTGCCCACCCTCCCCATAACCTCAGCCCTGAACACAGCAACAGCATTCGTCACAAACTAAGGCATATGCAAGAATCACAGGATAAAACCAATTTCATCTGCCAGTTAATACAAAATTGCTAATGACAGTTAAATTAGTAACTGAAACATTATTCTAAAAATACCTGTACATCTAACATGGCAGTAGAAAGCTGAGCATGCTTACGTCTTCAGGATAGTGTTACACATCATGCCTCTGGTGGAATCTAACCTCCTGCAAGCAACCAGCACAAAGCCTACTCACCACCTCAGCAGCACTTACAGAGTATTTTACACCAACTCCCTGAAGAGCTGCTCCATTTCTCCTTGAAAAAAAACTTCTGACTTTCAGTCCTGTGTACAAAGTTTCATTTTAAACAAAAAAATGTTGTACTGAGGTCAATGTAGTCAAGTGAAGTTATGTCTTGTGTAACATCAAATCAACCTTTAATTAAACCTGTGAGACTTTGGGCTGAATTACAAGTATTTCTCATGTTGCTAAGAAAAATTCTTCCTTGTGATCACAGTATCAGTGTCAGCAGCTTATCAGCTCTCAGCTTCTCACAGCTCCGTTGTAATAACATCTTCTAGTAAAGACGTGCTCAAAAGAAATCAGGAAAATGGAAGACTGAATGCTCAACACCTTGGAAAACTTTCTATATTTGTGTTCCTGAGCACTTATTTCTGCCATATACATTTTCTACCAGACTGCAGCTTGATCTATTATGTTAAGTTTTCAGTCTCTCTCACTTCCTGGTTCTCACACTAGCACAATAACTGGTTGGTTTTTTGGGGTTTTTTTTTAACCAGCATACATTAAGACAAAAGAAAATCTCATATTCCAGACTTTCTTTTTGATCTTATTTGGAAAGCATGTTTAATACTGCATTTTGACTTTTTTCCCCCCCTTCTCCTTTTTTAAACAAAACTTTACATTCAAGCCGGTTTACCAGTTTTCACTTTAGTCACTTCGGGGGGGGGGGGGGGGGGTTTTTCAAAACAACATGGAATGGGTACTCAAAAATCACTGAAAGAAAAGAGCATTAACCAGTCAATTTTTATTTGTGTCTCATCTCTTTCCATCTTTTCCACCACTACTCATTTGCACTCCTCTAATGGCTGTTAAAAATACCAAGATATCTTATGCAATCTTCAATTAAAACCTGCGTTATTCTCCAAATCTTGAGATATGAGAGCTGTACTTTCTGATACAAATGGAGAACCATAGGTATGTATCAATGAGCACTGTCAGTGGAGCCTTTTACACTCCTTCATGATGGTCATAAGGTAAAACATGTTCTGTGTGTGCCAGAAGGTTGAGAGGATATCACCACAGTTTGCTTTTTGATTTCAGCAGTGCAAGACAGTGGGAACTGTAGAATAAAACCAACATCTGTTAGAGAGTTTCATCTCCTGATCCAACAGGATAATGGTCAGCTTTAAAAAATTCACTTCAAAACCTTGAAGTGTTTCTAATCATCCCAAAGTAAGAGCAAGGGCAGGCAGTAAGTTACACCATGTCACATTTTTAAGCCATTAGATGTCAGCTTGGATTCAAGACTCCCAGGCCTAGACTGACTGCCTAAATTTCCTTTTGAAATCTTCACTGACTGTATTTTCTCTTTTCTTTTGGCTTGTTTTGGTTCAGGTTATATTGGGATGTCTGATGAGCTCTGCTAGAGGGAAGGTTATGTAAGACCGGAGGCTAACAAGTCCATTTGGCAAGATATGAAGTGAGCAGCTAGTGCAATCCATGAATTGCACTAAGAGATTTATGTTCAAACTAGGAGAGGCAGAAATCCAATTTAATAACTACTCAGCCAGAATTATTCCAAGCTTGCAACTACCCAAAAAGAAGAACAAACATTGCAGCAGCAATGAAAACTAGAAATCAGGAAAGATGATCAGATGTATATCTCCTGAATAAAATAGCTTGGTTTACATTTCCATTTAGGTATCAGTAGGAAATCTGTCCATAAGAGCTATCAAATTTAAACTCACTAAATGAAAGCAAAAATAACTTTGCAGGGATGGCTGTGGAGTTGGATGCAGTCCCTTTTCCTCCCCCTCACCTGAGCACTAACTTGCATTTTATGTCAATGAATTTAGTTAATACCTAATATGGCCACAATTCAATTTTAGCAGTTCAGAATCCACACCAATTGTCTTTGGTGATGCAGCTCTTAGATAGACCTCCATCAAGGCTTTATGTAGGCCAATTTGCAGTTTTGGTCACCTCATACCATATAACAAGAAAAAAGCTTACTTTCCAATGCCCACATGCTATTTACAGAAAGTTCTTACAGTCATTCCTTCAGTTTAAGAAGATTTGAGCCCATGGTTATGTGAAAAATTATTTACTCTAACCAAAGAAGGTAAGCAGACATCAATATAAAGTATAACTGAGCCATTTCAGGCTTTAAATGAAAGAAGTCTATCAAAGCAATGGAGACTTCAGAAATACGAAAAATTGGTTTTCATTTTTCAAGACAGAGCCATAAATAAAAAGAAAAATACCACTAGAAAGGTTCTGCTAACTGTTTCAGCATTAATATATTTTTTTAGTAGCTTGTGTTTCAAAACAGCACTGCAGTTGCATTTCTCTGATCCCTGTACTAGCAGATACATGGAAACCCTCTGTGCCCCAGGAAGCCCAGGTTATAGTAGTAAGAGGACATACATTCATTTTAATTCCACTAACAGAACACAGCTGCTACAACTCCCAACAGTAACTGGCTTTTCCAGAGGCCTTTTACAATCAGTTCTCCTGGCTGGTGAGGTAGCTGTGGTCAGACTGGCCAACATTTCAATTTAGGAATTTTTCCCTTTCTGCTCTAGCAGGTCAGCAAGTGGGACAGGGCCTCTGCATTCCCCTGTGAGATCTCATCAAGAAATATGAACTGAGTTAGTGCCTCTGCCCTTCTGCCTCGGCTCTGGCTCCCAGACTTTGGCAATTCATTTGCTTGGGCACTGGGGAGAGGGAGCTGCACTTCATAAACATTAAGATGTTGACTGTCAGGAGCCAAGAGGCATTTAGCTCTGCAGAAATCATGTTCACAGTTCTGCTAACTGCAGTTCTCTGGGTAATCCCTCCAATATGCACAAGCTGAGCACTAATTCACACATCCCAAACAAGGAGGCCGGGTTGATATATGATTCAAGTGCATAGATGTCTCTTATCCATATTTGGAAATATTACTTTCACAGGTCTCATGCTATCTCAAAAAAAATGCTAAGTGAGCCAGTTTGACAAAATACGTCACAAGAAACACCTAACTATTTTAAGAATATCTGCAACCCCAAATATATTCATTTAAGTCTCTTACCTACCACTAACTCTTACTTTCTCTATTTCTTTTATTTTTAATCACAGGTAACTGGTAAGAAATACAACAGGTAAGATTATTCTATGATTTACACATAAACCAAAATAAAATCCTTTTTTCCCCAAAATGGCCAATTTCCCTGTCCACTTTCAGCTCAGTAATTCTTCACTATAAGTGGACAAATCTTCTATTTAAGTATTTATTAGCTTTTGCAACATGGTGGTTAAAAGATGTTTTCTTTTCAAATCCTACTCTATGTGACTATATGAGTCTAAAAACTTTAGATTCTTTTATGTTGTTTGCCAAAGACTGCAAACTTTGCTCATGTCACAAACTTCTCACAGAATCTGACATGAGCCACTTCATTCCAAAACAGAAATCAGATAAAGAAGGAATTACTCTCCTTACTCAGGACAACTTAGGTAAATAATGCAAAATGACAACCACCCTATCACATTTTCCTGAAAATCACAACATGCTGATTTACAGTAGGAGGCATCTGATTCTCAAGGTGAAATTGCCATCATAGAGCACTGGGTCAATATACTTTGGTTTAAGCCTCTGGGACCTGTCATAGTACAAAAGCGTACCATGGCAAAAATGACAGATGAGATTTCCCTTTAGAAGCAGACACATATCACTGCACTAAAACTGTAACACATCACAAAGTTATAAGACTACCTCTCTCCATCTTTCTATTTTCAGGGATGCACAGCAGCCTGGGGTCAGAGGAGGCAAGAATCCAAAACCTACTCAGTCTTTCCCAGTTGCTCTTGTGTGGAAGGCCATCTAATTTGCAGCCCAACTTCTCCATTTGCAAAATGAGATAATATCCCTTTTCACCCACAGAAAAGCTCTGCCTGATGCCAACAGGTGCTGTAAGGGCTTGGAGATATTTCTCCTTGTTTTAAAAAGCAAGTCCATCCCATACGGCTCCTTCACCCCAATTCTCTGTTAGAGAAGGCTGTTTTTCTGTATATTGGCACTATACTGAATTTCTCTCTCTGAAGATTCCCACCGCACACCACACATGAGAACAGCATAATAAACAAGTCACTCATGGTGATTTTACAATACTATGTGAATGCTGCAATAGGCAGTTGTAAAGCATCTCTGGCCAATTTCAGGTATTGCTGAAAAATCCTTCTGGAACCAAGCTCCTTCACATTTATGCCTTTAGGCTGAGAACATCTGTTGATGGACATTTTGATTTATAGTTCCAAATATGCACATTTTGCTCAGTTTTGGTTGACTTGCTGAGAAGGATTTTTTCTCAGGCTAAGAAAGCTCAGGTGTATCCAGCTGGACAAAGATGAAGCTACTGCTTGGCGGCCATCTTAGGGCTTTACTGAAGACAGATGTAAGAAAACTAAGTCATTTTTTCTTAAAGAGAAAATTCTGAATGTTTGAAAAACAACCATAAGCCCTTTTTAATCTGCTTTCATTAGGTTTCTGGGCATTGGACACATTCTGGTCACTACCATATTTATTTTATGTTTATCAATTAGATGCATGACTCTGTTAAAATGACATCCCCCTTAGGAGCGATTATTCAAATTTGAACAGATACAAGAGGAAGTTCTAAATTGGTTCACTAACTTTCCAAGACCTTTTTAAAGATTACACAAGTTTGAAAATTCTGAGTTATATTTGTCACACTCTGCAGAAGCTTCCTTTCCTACCCACAGATCTGAGCTGTAGCATTTACATTACTACAGTCATAGAAAGTAATGAAAATCGGAAGTGTCTTCCTTTAAAGTGTGGTTAAGCATCAAGCAGACACAGCAACACAGCACTGCTGGAGATGATATTCAACAGAGCAGGATATGAAAGGATCGTCTGAAAGAAATGGCAGAAATTAGGGATTTGAAGTGTGACAAATTTAGGTACATTCTATCTCTATCACGACACTCAAACTAGTTTCTAGTCTGGAATTTTGGAAGACTTGATAAGTAAATCAAGATCAGCAGTACAGATTTGATCAGGTCGGTATCAAGGGAATGAAGAACAGCCCCACAGCTCTCAGTTCGTAGCATCTGCACCAAGGGACAGACAGCTACAAAGGACTGCAGGCCAGGCTCAGAGTCACAGACTGAATTTGTGAACTGCTAATTCTGTACATTTTGATTTGTTTTTTTTCATTATGAGTAGATTATGTGGCACTGAGGGACATGGTTTAGTGCTGAACTTTGCAGTGCTGAGTTAAGGGTTGGACTCAATGATCTTAGAGGTCTTTTCCAGCTTACATGTTTCTATGAGTCTAAGTTTCTACAGGTTATGTCAGAATATTTACATTACATAAACACAAGTGTTTTGAAAACATACTTTCCATGTAAAAAGTTCAAAAGTTACAAAAGAAGAAAGAAAAAATCAAGATGCTTTTTTCCCCTTTAAAACTAAAAGAAAACTACTTTTATTATCATATTTGTCAGAGATCAGTCAGGAAAATATTCATGTGCCATAAAACATCAGAGATTCTAGCCTGAGAAAGAAGAGAGCTTAAAGAAAATAAATAATATGGGATCATAACCAAATGACACTCAGCTTCAAATTTACTCAGTTTCTATGAACGCTTGTATTTATAAGTTGACAACTCATAATTTTATCATAAACCCAAAGCATTTGCATTTTTTTAAAACATCAGCTCTAGTACCAATTACAAAAATACTCTAGATTTCACTTCTAATCTTGGATTAAGCAAGAAAAGTCTTGAAAGATTCCTCAACCATGAGGCAATTTTTGTCTCATGCTTTCTTACAAAATCATTCATTTTAAATGTGTATGCCTGGGAATACTGCATGCTTGCAAGGAAGGCATGTGAAACATTCATTTTAAAAATGGATGTCAATTTATTTTAATCATTCATACCTGTTAGGCTGGTATTCAGATAACTTCAAGGAGAACAAGAGTCCTTTAAATTTATTTTTAAATTTGTGCGAGTGTTCATAGAATGCTTTGTTCTGGCACATTAACCGTATGTATTCAGAAGCCAAGATATGCAACACCATTTGAAATAAACCTAATAAAGGACTGCATAAGAAGGCCATAGAGAAAACTGAAGAACTGTAGATGGAAAGTAGAGAACTGGGTCTCTGGTGACTAGTATGTCAAGAGTACAGAGACAGGAGTCTGTCAAAGTCAGCACAGGTAGAGAAAGAAGGTATCTCCAGCATTTTTCCATTTCAAACCTACACATAAAATCCAAAATTGCCCTAAAAATACTAAATTAACTTTATAAAATCGAGAAAGAAACCTGTCATCTACAAGAAAGATATAGTGAATCGCTGTAAGACAATCTATGCCATTAACTCTCCAGCTACTGAGTGTTCTGACAAATATTCCCTTGCTCATTTGCACATAACTGATATTTTTATTTTTGGAGCTCTTGAATGGTTTTTCAGTTGGAGCGCTATAACAATGACTGGATTTTATTTATTTTATTATTAAAATTCAATTAATACAGAAATTAAAACACGGGAATTTTACCTGGGTGCCTAAAAGGCCATTTCAACTGTTTTTCCTGGATATTTTTGAACATAATTTTTGTATCTCATTTTTATTTTTAGCAACTAGCAGATAACTACTTGCTATGAGACAAGATTAAAAGAGCAGTTCTAAAACTTGTTCAGAGAAATGTGGTAAATCAGTTATAAATCAGTGTGCCATTTCAGTATTGCTGAAGACATCTTTTTAAGTTCCAGATTTTATTTGCATGAGTTACAATTCCAAAATTCAGTTGAGTGGTCTTGAGAGTTTTTCCTTATGAACTTTTCCTCAAAGATCACTATAGATAACAGTGCAAAGCAAGAACTCAGTCTTTAAAAAATGCCATCATCTTTAAGAATAATTTTACAGCTTGACTCAATTACAAAATAATGCTTAGAAACATTAAAGAAAAGTAGTTTGCAATGAATGTCTGTAATTCACTACTCAAATAAGTATTAAAAAACTAAGTTTTATATTTAGGAAGGTGGAATTTAGCTGAGATCTTTGATCACATCTCCAGCATTTACTAGTACAATTCTCTTTCAGTAAAAAACGTAGTAGGAGATGGAAAGATTCCAGCACTGTATGCTTGTTCTATGAAGTTAGAAGCTGGAGCAAAGAATACTTAACCAGAGGCTCTGAAGCCAGTTGGCTTTGTTGAACCTAAAATTCAACAATTTTTTCAAAAATCAAATGTTTCATATGCAGCCCAACTGTATGACATCTACAGTTACTCAAATGCAGTGCTGTTGCCAGAAATATGCTCATACTCGCAAGATGCAGCTGGAAAACATTCATCTCAATGGTAAACCTGGGTGAATATCAGTATCTGCAAGCTAATAACCAGAGAAAAGAAAGATTGCATCTATACATGACCACCTGCCTATACAGATTGAAAGAATTAAGTCTCATCTCGACTGAGCATCACTCTCCCCAGATCACTGCAATGACTTTGAAACAGTGTTTAGAAAGTTAGTGGAAGAATTTTTTTTATGTTTGCAAGATAACAAAAGACTCAATGCTCAGCTGCAAAAACATTCAACAATTAATTAAATATTTAACTACAGAAGGATGAAATTAAAAGCCTGAGTTTCCATTAGCCCTCTGTTACTCTACCATGGACTTATGTCTAGGAAAATATAAAGGCTTGTCATCCCTCATGTGACATGATCAACCACTTTACAGCTCTGTTATTAAGTAGACAGGAGAAGAGAGCAGGAGGAGAACAACTTTGTGCATGTACCCATTTTTTGCAATAAAAAAGCGAGGCATTAGAGCCTGATTGCAAATAAATTTTCCAGGAAATAAAGTCTGACGTTTGTAAAGAGGTAATAACATCTGAGAAAATAGTGGTTCTTTCCCTTTCCCTTGGTACTGGAAAGGTAGAGGAAAAAGGAAAAAAAGGAGTAAATGTTAAAGATTACCACTCTCCATTCTCATTCAGATGTGGGGACTTCATTGACCCTGCCAGTTTGCACTTATTTTGAATCAGTGGTTACCCACAGAAAATAGGAATGCATCACTGAAAAAATCATTTTCCCTTTAACACCTCATACGGAAATCTTGCAGCTCGGAAAGGGTCCATGCTCCACTGCTGATCTTGCTAAGGTTTGAGAGATTGCCATCATTCCAGGACTCTGGGCAGATTTATAAGCACTATGGGATGAATAATCAATCACAGCCTGAAACAGTGATGTCTACATGAAGACACTTCCAAAGAATTATTGTATGAACATCTCCAAGCCATACTTTTGTTCTTGGAGCATGATATTGCTGGGAGGTTTCTGTAGCACTAAGGAGACACATTTCTTTCAGATATTAGCATAACTTTGGTAGTATAGATTCATGGAGGTTAATATTCCTGTTCACCTAAATCCTCCTAAATTTTCAACTGTACTTCAAATGCAAAAGAAAAAAANCACTATCCTACCACATTTTTCCCCCCTGAGAAGACACAGGACTTCGCATCTCATCTGGATATGGTATCATGAGGTCACACTGCATAGGAGACCTAGAAGCCTGAACAACCTATATTTGGCTAATGCATTCCATGGAAATGGGATATAACATTTGTTAAATAGTTCTTTCATTCCATGCTATGTTTTAACTCTTTTCTACAGTAGTGTTTTAGATCTCAAAATTATTAAGGCATTAGGGCACTAATCTGGACATTACAAGCATAGTTGCCAAGGAAAGCTCTTAAATAGAATCTGCAAGTTAAAGGTACAGAGGAAAGTTAAACCACAGATTTAAACTAAGGCTACTAGCCAGAACATAAGGTACTGAAGCATGACTTATGACTCTAATTCAGAAAAATAAGTTACTCAATGATATTGTCCATACTGAGCATGGTCTAATAGGAAAAGTTTAGCAAACAATGCCAGGAAAAGGTTACTAAACTGGTCCTTATGCTTTTCTGATAATTCAAATGTTCTATAAGTATTTGACAAATGGCAGACATCTCTGCAGCCCCCAGGATTAACAGTCATTTTAGGATGCCACTGATTAATTTTGAGGTCAGTATGTGTAAATGTTACAGAGTAAAACTGCTTCTACATCCGCCAGAGTTTGCAAAAGAAGGAGAAAGGACAAAAGGGTGACCCTTTTCCCTTAGAACATTTCTGAAGAAAGGATGTCTTTTTTCTGCTTTTAAGTGGATATTGGAAAATGGCAGATCACCTCCTTCTCAGTGTCTTTCCTCAGTTTTTTTCACTATGTTCTTCACTGCAGAAATATCCAGAAAATTATCCTAGCATGCAAGGTAGTGTGGACTGTCACACAGAGAAGACAAGATGTCTTATTTTCGAACCAAAAACCCCAAATCAGCCTGTATGCAAGGTCAGTATGGTCCATATCAGTCTCTATATACCATGACAGGGCACCTCAGCTTCAAGATGTCTTGTGCATGTTCAGCACAGGATGTGCCCCATTTTCCTTTTCCTGACACCATTTACCATCATATTCCTGTTTCCTCTGCACTGGTATGTAGCAAAAGATGCCATGAAAAGGTGGAATTGCCAGAAATAAATGCACACTTTTACTCTGGGAGGGAGGGGAGGGACAAAAGAGAGAATAAAAGGCTGATATAAACGAAATCTATCCTTCATTATGTTCAAAAAGAGCAAGAATATGCTAACAAAAGATGAGCCTTCATCTGTTTTTCCATGGGATCTTTGCAAACAAAAAGTTCTCCCCACCCTTCTAAGTGGAAGTTAGATACACTAGCTGTTGTACACACGGGTAAGATGATGCCCTGGAGTAGATAAGAAAGGTACAGCATTAGCAAAATACCAAAACAAAACAGCAAACCAGCCAGGAGCGAAAGCTCTCTCAGACCAGTAGCAGCAACTCCAGCAATGGAGTTCGGCATGTTTGGACACAAGGCTGGCTTGCCCAAGGGCCTGGTGTCATCAGGCAAGTGGCACAGTTTGAATAAACAAGGCTAAGCCCAGCAAGGCATCAAGTGAAATCTAAGCAAAGTGCACAGAGAAAAATGCTCTACATAACCCATTATTGGTAAAGGCTGTTTGGTGCACTTGGGTTGACATGTAGGGCTGACCCAGGAACTTGAGCCATCTACATTTGCCATTACATTCAGCAGAAAATGGGCATGAAATTGTTAAATGGTTTGACAAAATCCTCACTTCCAGTTTAATCTAGAGCAGATAGAAAATAGTAGAGTTACTTAGCAACATAATCTTTTAATTTTTTTATTCTGAGAGATAGATTAAATTAGAGGCAATAATTTACATCTCTAGAACTAATTTTTAAATTGTTCATATTGCTATAGTTGCACAAACTTCATTTATATGCTGGGAGTGATTTCTGTGCATGTTTTCTGTGATAAGCAGGGATAATAAACAACAGTCTTCTGTTCTTCACTCTCACCTTATGCTGTAAGTCACACTTCGATCTGTACAGTACCTTTTGTAATTTACCCTCCCCTTTCACTTGCAGAGCCCCTTCACTTTTATAAAACACAGCTGTCAAGATCTTCAGTAACAAAGAAATTCCCAAATTCTCTCACTCTCAAGCATCTTCCTGTCCATTACACTGCTTACAACATCAGAGTGGTATTCTGCAGAACAAGGCTGCCTTAAGAGTATAGCTGCCGCTATCTATTGGCACAGGACACTTTAAAATGAGAATGTAGTAAGAGACAGAGTTCAAGAATCATGCACCCAGTCCAGCTGGAGAACATACAAACATCTTACAACTGTCTCATTAAATGAGTTCAGGGAAAGGGCATTGCTAAAAATGAAGAGCAAATGTCTTGATTTACAGATCTACAGAGCATTTGCTGCAGTACATTAAATAGCAACAGAAGTTGTTTTTAATTCAGCCTCTCTCTCTGAGAAGCACATAATGACACCACATCACTGCTGCTAAGGAAGAGCCCAGAAAGAACATGCACAGTGTAAGTCATTACATGTGCTACCTTTTACTTAAAGCCCATACCAGTAGAAGGTGATGACAGTGGAATGGTTATGTACAAAATATTGCTGCAGTTACTAAAATCAGGACCTTCAATCCTTGCCCTCCCTTTCTGACCACTGCCTGTCCAGCAGCCAGGAGGTGCTCTCAATGGCCACCAAGCTGCTCAATGCACTGTATGTCACCAAGCTTAACGGACCCAAATTCATGCATATAAGCAGTAGGATAGAAGATGAGAGATTGCACATTCATATTTCCACAGTAGAGACATACAAATCAGAATACTGATTTACCATTTACCAGCAATAACCAGGTGGTCCATAGCAATTGTACTGGTTGTTGAATAAAGGCAGTTTGCTATCTGCAGCGCGCACACACCTCTATGAAAGAGCTCTGTGTCAGGACAATTGTTTCTGAACTGCTACTCCACCCTTCCCAAAAATGCCTAAGCAATTTCCCACACAGGTTTTATTTCTCTGTTACTGCAAAAGGCCATGCAGCACAGGGCACATAGCCCAGATCCCATTTGGATGGATGTGAAGCACTGTCAAATGCATCTGCCATGGTGAAACCAGGTCAATATGTTCATGGCTAATTTAAAAGTGAGCTGCTTGGATTTGGGATTTTAGGAGAGGGGCAGCAGCTCATTTCTTTTAGGCACAGCATTAGTTAACTTTCTGCAGCTAAGCAGACTATCAGAAAAAGACTCACAGGATTATAAGGATCATGTATCCATGGAGATTGTAATAAGAAATCTTACTTGCAGTAGAATAGATAGAAGCAAGAAACAGAATCAGGCTTCACGGATGATTTATTTTAGTTCATCTCCTAGGAAGTAGAATGTTACTGGTCTGATTTGAAGCCAAAAATTGTAAGACTGGATCAAGCTCCTGAGGTTCAAACTCAACTATATTCCGCTCTTAAAAACCAGGACACAGTGGCTGTCTTTATCTTCAATATACCAGTTCTCTTTGGTAAATTGCTTATAATGTACTAAGCCAAGTTTTGACAGAGTCATGCTGTGAACATTAATTTCATCAGCATAAGTATCTTCCTTTAACTGCCCTGTTTCTTTTCCTGTAGCTTTCTGACAGAGCAATATTTAGGTACTTCTGCTCCTTCCCAAGGCCACTCCCAACATGTAAGAGTGCTCAGGTAAAGTAGCCTAATATAGATATACCTAATTTTGTTAATTCTTCAGCCAGGAAAGAGCAGGAGTTTTGCCAGATATGTCAGGAAGCTGTGTAGGAAAAAAAAAAAAAGCACTAAACAGTTACAACTTTCATTTTTATCTATATTTAAATTACAGTATTATAACTCCTTTCATCTGATTGTGACATTTTCTGAAACAAGTTCGTTGTTACTGTTTATTTTGACAGGCTTTTAAAGCTATCAAGCATTTTTAAAATGCTCACTACCACCATATTCCCCGAGATCCAGCAGTACCAGAACATTTCGACTTGCAATACCCACGAGATTGTGACTGAACTTTCCAACTGCACGTTTGTCCCAAGCAGGGAAGCTATTTGTGATGCTATTCTATGCCCAATTGGTTACCCCCGTGCTCTACTATATTTTACTCAATGTCCTTGCTCAGTCAAAAAAAGTAGAATTTGATAGAAAGACTTGTAAGATTACAGAGAAGAGACCCGTTTGCAATGAGACTGACTCTGTAGGAGGGAGATGCCATGGTTAGAATTTTAGGCATGAATCAGCTAAGACTGGAATAGAAATTATGTTAAGGCATCTGAGAAAAGGACTCTTGACAAATGGCAAACCAGCAATGAAATGTTTGCATTCCTTTTGTAAGGTCCAATAGCTCTGTTCCCATAGCTACTGTATGTTGAGATGGATGATGCAGCTACAGCAACAGAGCCAACATCCATGTTCAGTGTAAAATTCCTAAGTCATTACTTAATCCTTCTTTACTTCCCTGCAAACTTCTAAAAGGGGAAGGGGCAGGGGGGGGGGG
>WBMY01031618.1:636720-647574 GCA_013397315.1 Donacobius atricapilla
GGGGGGGGGAGAGATAGGATTATCTTGTTCTTTGAATGAATTAAAACTTTGCTAAAAATATTAAAATTAAAAAATCCACGGCAGACAGCTGGTACTAGAACATGTCTCCTTGACACAAATTGCCTCATCCCATGATTCCCCTCTCCACACTGACTGAAGACCATTGCTTTTTTGCTAAAAGAGAGCTGGCTCTGCCTTCCTCAATCGGTGATGTTTGGCAGTCTGCACCTCCTCCAGGTCCTACGGTATTCAACTGCAGCACACAATCACTTATAAGCCAATCCTTCCATTTGGCATGTTTGGTTGTTTCTTATCTCCCACCACCCACTATGATTTTGAAGATAAACTTCTACTCAGAAATTATGCACATTTTCATAGCAATTATTGGCTTCCACTAAACAGTGCTAG
This sequence comes from Donacobius atricapilla, assembly GCA_013397315.1. Lineage (NCBI taxonomy): Eukaryota > Metazoa > Chordata > Aves > Passeriformes > Mimidae > Donacobius > Donacobius atricapilla. The sequence goes on from WBMY01031618.1 coordinate 637,129, forward strand.
TTCCTGACATAAAAGGGGAAATATCACATCAAGCACAGAAAGTGTTGTTTAAAGCAGTCTTTTAATCTTCAGCATGTTGTTTGCCACGTGATCGCCAACTGGATAACGTTTGGCAAGCCAAGGGCATATTTTGTTATATGTTTGTACAACTAAACAGAAAACAGTTTAAAGTTTAACTCAATAAAATGATTTCTGCTTTAATACTCCAATTCAAGCCTCACTAAAAACAAGGATTGTTGTCTAGGGGGATTTCTAGTGCGTCCTTAAGAGGAACAGACAACACAAGCCTTGATTTCCTAAGGATCCCATACAAAAATATGCCTTATCATTGTAAAATGCCCATGTGAAAATACCAGCAAAAGCCATCACCCTGAGCTCTACCTAATTTTGCTTTAATGTCCTACTTAAAACTGGGGTTTTTTCTAAGCTACATAATCTTAGTCAAGTGGTCAGTCTTTGCTAGAACTCTCAAAGGATTAAGCAACACTTAAGCCCTGATTTAGCATAAATTAATCTGTAACTGTTGATTAGAAGAGCACTAAAGCAGTTTCATGTTAAAGTCAACCTTAGAATATTCTCAATCAGAAAAAAAAAAATCCTCACTGTTTAGAAATCACCTCACAAGATTCCATAAGGCAGAAGATTCTCAATGTAAATATTTAAACTTTTAATAACAAGATGTTTAGACAAGCTCATAAATCCATGTGTGGCATAACTACCCAACATCTAACTGACTTTGCTAATTTTGGTTTGTGTGGATAGAAGGAAGGCTCAAGTAAATACTGCAGACCATTTTTTTCCATACCCCATCTTTCTGTCAGGTCACAATTGTTAAGCCTTTCAGAGACATTCAGTTAATGTCAGAGTAAGCTTTTTTCTGTCTGAAAGGGTACAGCACAGGTAGCTTGTATGCAAAGGTATTCCTTCAGCACGTGTAATAACAGTTTTCCATTAAAAAATAAGAGGAAAAAATAATGCAAACACAGCCCAAGTTTCAGCATTTTCAGGGGAAAAGATGACCACGCAGGTTCTGAGAAACCACCATTTTGTAGATGAGGCTAGTGTGCTTTTTCCCTCCTCCCCAGAGTTACAACATATCTTTCCCACACCCCAGGGCACAGCTTCTGAAAGAGGAAAGTTTCACAACAAGGCGCCGGCATACCACACACCAGCCGGGGACGGCAGAAATGGTGCAGGAAGTGAAACTACCGTAAATTCACGAGTTTTCTAATATACAGCTGAATATAGATACCGTCTCGCTGTAAGGAAAGAAGAAATGTAGAGGTCATGCAATGCAATGAGAGACAGAAGAACTCAGAGAAAAGAATTTATGGGGGTTTAAATCACTTCACAGGTAGGCAAACCGGTTGATATTCCACATGTATTATGCTTTATAAAGAGAATTTACAAATAATATCTCTCTTTTTTGTTGTTGTTTTCTTGACAAACTGTATGAGCTTTGGGCAATCTAACAAAATGAGAACCTCATAGGTCACCAGGTCATCACGAACCCTGGTATTGTAATACCTTTGAAGTTCTGCAGCAAAACTCATTTAAACATCTGAGGCCAGCTATCAGGTTGCACTAGCAGAGTTCTCAATATCTACAAATTTAGGATGATTGCAGGCTCTGAACTAATTAACAGCAGAACTGAAGATAGGCTGCTCCATACAAGATCTGCATATAAGCAGGCATTCAGGCATGATTGGAATTTCAATCAGAACCAGGAAAGGCTTCCTAGGGCACAGAGGTATTTGCTACCACCCGGAAAGTAACAGTTCTGAGGCCAAAAGGAAAGAGTAGATCATCAACATTTTCTTTCAACATTTGAGATTTTACCTGCATACCACAGTAGTGTGAAACATGTCTGGTACAAGCCTAAGCAAGGAGAAAAGAGGATTCAGAAGACACTCTGCTGCTTCCAGACCTAAACACAAACAGGCTTTCACCTCAGTTTTAACATCAGATTCTCTAAGAATCAATGATCTGGACGACCAGGACTTCTTCAAGCTGTGTCTATTCTATGAAACCAACAAGTACACATTATAAGGAATTTGGTCTACCTCATCTGGGTTTGGCTTGCTTTCATGCCTTAAAAATAATTTGGCACAGAGAATCACCATTGGAGAGAAGGCAAGCCACAGTTTGAGAGAAAGCGAAGGTTCCTTCCTGCATACCAGCCACTGCAAGGGGATAGACAGGAATTCCTTTCAAAATATAGTGACAAGCCCTGTAAAAGTGAAGTGTAAAACTTCAAAATAATTTGCTGTGGGATTGCTTTGGACATGCTAAAAGAAATGACTAACACTTCTTTCTGAAGGAGAGACGGAAATAACTGCAATAAATTGGATTTCAGTGCCAGAATATCAGTATGGAGACTAACAACAGGGAATAAATTGCAAACTGTCTGTATCCTCAGAACTCAACACTACCAAGATATTAGTTTTGTCTAATATAAAACAAATTTAGGAAAAGAAATCCTCCAAATTCAAGAGAACTTAAAGTGCCACTCTCTCACAAAGGCATCAGCCTTATTATTAAAAGCAGTTGTGGTATTTATTCCGCTGTACACAATAAAAATGCCAGATCCAGGATAACATTTCTTCTGTTCTTCATTAAATTTATTCCTTAAATTTTACACACTCATTCCTGGCATGGTTTGAAGGTGTCCCGCCTATCTGAACTACACATTCTGGTGTGTTCAGCATTAAGCAGGGCTTTCACACAGGAGTACAGTGGACTTTGTTTGCAGCAACAGAGACTCACCACAGTGATCTGAATGAAAGAGCAAGTAACACCTCACAGACACAGCCAACCCTATGACTTTCATCCTGCATTTATTTTAAGAAATGTTGTAACTTACTGTAGTCTACCTGTGGTAGGAAAAAGGTGTTTTACACACAAGAAAATCAGAGCCACAGCATTGTTTGATAAATATTTTCACAGCTTCTTAAGCAAGCAACTGCCATCCTCTGATCAGTGTGTCAAAAATGAAGCTTACATAAATGGAAATGAAAATTCAAGTATAAACAGCAGGTGATCTGCACCCATCCAGTAAAACTAACAAGAGAATTAATCAGTATTCTGGTAAGGAATTTGCAAGTGAGAGAGGCAGTATGGAGGATCATCCCAGAGGCCATCCCAGTAGCTGTGACATAGCTCTAAAAAAGTTTGCAATTTTAAGTGATTCAGCCTTCTTGTGTCTTCAATAAAGAAAAGTAAAATTTTAGAAGTACAAAAGTGATGTGAACAATATTTAATCAGTATTATTTTAAAGGAATCAGCCATGTTGTCATGACAAAAAAAGAACTTTATTCAGACGTCTCCATTTTATCTATTCTTCTTTTTGTGTGTACCAACAGATTAGAATAAAAAGTCTTTAAAGAGTCAAATGGATGCAAATAGAAGCTGTTTACAGTGAGTGGTCTGAAGTGACTGCAGGAAAACTTGTAATTACTCAATGTTGACAGTGGTAGCCATGAGGTGTTCCAGGAATGGAAAGGAAAAGAATTTGGAGTTGCTGATATGGGTAAAGTCATTCATGTATAAGAATTTATTCCAAAAGGCAAGATGAAAAAGTGAAATTGTTCATTAGGGAGTGAAAAACATCCTAAGAAATGGCAGTGGGAAAAGATCATAACAGATCTAGAAGCTGTCAAGAGATGGCTGGTCTGATACACTTTTTATGCTTAATCAGGATTTGCCAAGTAAAAACTAGAGAGCTTCATGCAGCAGAGCAGGGCTGAGCAAATTCAGGTCTCACCACAGGTCTGTTATGTAAGTTCTTTCCATTCTACGTACCTCAATTATTCACTACTTCCAACATACCAAGCCCACAGGAAATTGTATCCAAATGAATGTAGTTGCCAGCTAAAAGTATTTTCTCCAGCAAAGGAAGTAATCCAGAGATAGAGACTTTTGCTTTGAGGTACTCATTTGCACCTCCCACTTGTTGGGGGAGGTTGTGGGAGAATAAACTATCACAGAGATTTCTTAACCCATGAGAGGATTTCAACTCAGTGCAGCTGAAGATGTGGCTGATGGTCAAGAAACAAGAGGAGCTCCTTGCTCACAGATAGGCTGCACTTTGTGCATTAAGTGTGTGCCTCCTGGGCTCCACCCATTCCTATAGCCCACAGTGGAATGTTGATCCCATAAAATTTAAGACATGTAGGAGAGGATTTAAAATAAACCAAAAGTAAGGAAGAACCAGTATTTTTTTAGATGCTGCAAATACACAAAAGAATCACTGCCAGCTGGCAGGCTGGTGACCATACAGCCTGCCAGAAAAAACTATCCTGTGCCCTGGCGCAAGGTTTTGGCAGGCTTTACAATGTCTATTGGAAGTATATTTCCCGTGAGCCTTGGCAGCACCAGGCAGTCTCTCACCTAATCTGCATCCAGCAGGAGTGAACACAGGGAGAGGGGATGAAGGAGAACAGATGAGCACAAAGGGAAGCCCATGGTCAGTCAAGGCTCTGGGACTACCTTGCAGCATGCGTGAGGAAAAGAAGTAGAATTTAGGTGGGAACTGACTGCAACAAAAAGCCCTAAGATCCAAAGACATGCAGGATTTGGGAGAAGGTTGAGGAAATAACACAGAAGGATTCCTAATGGCGGAGATGCCCATGCCAGTAGTTCACTAGAGAGGGTTTCAGCACAATAAAGCAATCTATTTGAAAGAGGCTATTGTTGTGATAAGGAATAGGACAATTTTGACAAATTGTAAGGGTAATGTCCACAAAGCAGAAACACAGGAGCCCCAGACAGAGGAAAATCACTCTGTCAAAGGGAAAGAAGAGATGAAGTTCTAGCCTGAGAGCCCCTGGGTAAGTACAATCTTACCTACCTTCTTTTGGTTTGGAAACGGGGAGGTGGAGGGGCTCAAAGGGAAAGACGATAAAAGAGGAAACAAACTGTTCAAGGTAGCAAGGCAATCCGTGATTCATACAAACAAATTTTGGTCTGTGTTCCAAACTCCATAGAGAACAAGTGCTTGTGCCTGGTTGTTGCCTTGCAAAGATTCACAAGGTCCTGGAAACAGCTAGACTGGGGCTGGTACTGAACAGGAGTTAAAACCAGGGGGTTTTGTACAATCAAACTTCTCTCTACCAAGCCTTTCTCATCTGTGTTTTTTTCTTTCCCATTATCTGAGCTAATGAAGAATTGTCCATTATGCTGGTCCAGTCCCAAAGCAGTTGCACAAGAGGAACAGAGGTGAAACAATCTCCAGTACTGCAAAAAACTACACATATTGGCAGACAGGAATGGATTAAATACAAGCAAAGGGTTCATCTGTTTTTAACATTCACACTAGTATTTAATTCTATTAAGGTTATTTTAAATAAAGAGCTCTCACTCACTACTATAGGGGGATATTTTTTGAAGTAATTCCAGGACATTTTCACTGTGCTGCTTTTATTCTTTTTTCACTCCAATGGAAAATCACACACACACACGCCTCAGTTTTAAGCAAACATGTCAATTCTTTTGAAGTCTTCAAGGACTTGGCAAACAAGAAGATTTTTCAAGCAAAGGCATGGCCAGGCAGAAGCTTTTAGGTTTGCGGACACAAAGGCCAGTGACATAAGGCACATAAACTCTGTATCACAACTGCCTGCTACTGAATTTTTACAGTGGGTCAGTGACTTGATTACATAAATAGTAGAAATAAGAGATCAAACAATTCCCAACAAAGCCAGTCTATTAATAAAATAAAGTCTTGTTGTGTATGAAAAACCAGGAACTGGCAAAAGATAATCTAGGAAGAGTCTGGGCTTAAAAGACAGTACAACCCAAAATTTAAAGTTACTGTCTCCAGTAAAGTTGTCTTAAATCAATTTTCATTATCTAAAACATTTTGAAATATGCTCAGCTTCACTGAACACCTGGTATTTAGGATTCTGGCTATTACAAAAAGGAAAGTCAGTAACTTAGAGACCTTTCTGACTCACATGTCTCATCTTTACTCTGCTTCAAAGAAACCCTCAGATCATTTTCATTGCTGTCATATCTGAGTTATGATAAACATGTCCAAAAATGGTCAGCTAATTATCTTCAGTGGGTAATTAGGAGTACAGACCAATGTGACTTTCTCCACCAATGGTAGATGGCAAGGCTTCTCATTTAGGCATTTATTTCTTAAGATACTTGGCAAGAACTGTAATTCTACATTTTCAATTATTGTAAAACCTACAGAGCAGAGCAAAATCTTTTCTGTAACAATGATGTGTTTCAGAGCACTAGGCCTTTGGTGCAAGGACCTTCACAAATGATGAATCAAGGCTTCAAAATATCATCTAACCCAGGCATGTCACCGTGACTGAATTCAAATACCTGCTAGCCACAGCTAAGGTACAATCCCCTTCTGAAACCCAAGTAACACTGAAGGGATAAAAAGAAGCAACAAAAAGGTGGGACTTAAAGCATTTTCTGTAACAGTCAAATATCTTAACCAGATGGTTTGTAATGATATATTGCTTAGCCTAAGCAATTCAAAAAAAGTCAGGGTTTCATTTGTGGTCTTGGAAATGAAATGTCAGGTGTCAATATGTAGCTATCTCCAGATGTAATAACATGATACACTTTTCCTAGAAGCATGGCAAAGGAATTGCAAATTGCCACCACACTTTGACAGAGGGAGTCCTTAAATAGCACCTGCAAGACACACTGTGCAGTCTTGAAGTGCTCTACAATTCTTGAGGTAGCAGCCAGTTGAAAAACATAACATACATCTTTGCTTTATTCTTGATGTGCATTATATCCTTCTTTAGGCTACTTTATGTGTTGCTCTGTGCAAAAAGAAATTGAGCTATTTGTCTGAAATTGAAATTCTCTATAAAGTGAAAAAAATGTTTTCATTTTTAATTTTCTTTTAAGATGATGTGAGGAAATTATTTCTGAAGCAGTACAAGTTACATGTACAGTTGAAATGGAAAATAGAAACATTGTTCCAAGAGAAAGAGGAAATGGCCTCAGAATACTTAATGAATTTTCCATGCATTTCTTCATCTGGCCAGTTGCATTACTCACACCATAGAGCATGCACTGCACCTTCTCACCTCCCAAAACTGCACATATTTTAGACAAAAAGAAAATTAAACCCATGTAAAGTTAAGAAATTGCAAACCCCTGAAAGCAGGTGATTAATGAGTCTTATCAATCATACTCGTAGCAGTGCTAAATTTGGAGCAGATCTTGCTCTTAGCTTAAACAGATATTAGTGAGGGATTCATCTTTGACATTCAGAGTTATTTTTTTATTTCTCTGTTGTAGTACTTCATAGGAGAAGTTTCTGTACAAAAATTGCACTTGTTAGCTAGGACAACGCACACAAGCCAGTTGTTGAGGCCAACAATACCCCTGGAGCAATGATTCAGCGCTAGACTGCGGAAATAGCAGAGCAACCCAAATGAACCCAGAATTTCAAGGGAGAGCTCTTTATATCCCTCTAATTGGGTGGACACATCAATCCTTGTTAGAGCACCTCAGTGATTCATTTGTTGTTTACTGAGGCATGTGCTGGAAGAGTCCACTGGCATGCCTTTAAGGGTCACAGAGAAGCCTCTTCCATTGAAATTAAAAATCTAGTTGTCTTTAGCAGCTTTTTAATAAACAGGATTTCCATTTGACCCACATTAAAAGCTTGCTTTGTTGAGAGGTAGAAAGAAATGTTTGTCCTCACAAAAGAGCAGAAGGAGCTGTTAATATTCAGATTAGATTTTTGCAGTGATTATGCATTATTAGCACTTGAGTTTCAGATCAAAATTCATATAGCTTCCTTCTTGTCTCAAGAAGTTCTTCTCAAAAAGTCACCTTTCTTCCTCTCAGAGGCAGCAGCTTTTATACCTCCTGGAGTCTTCTTAACAAACAGCTTTTCAATCAGACATGCTAATGCAGGTAAGGAGCTGGAGTGCCCCAAGGCCTCATCAGGCACAGGTTCGCACAAGACCACCTGCAGCGCCGAGGCATGCTGCCTACCTCTAACACCAGCTACACCAGGTGGTGGTGGTCATGTGGCTACCCAAAGCACAGCGTGGGCTAACTTTTTGTGCATCTGCAGTGCTGCTTGCATGGTTTCTGCAGATTGCTGAGCCCCGTGCTGCCATGCAGCTCCAACATGTACCTTGAGCTAACTCAAAACCACTGGTGCACCACAGAGCCATCCGAGCAGCACCAGCAGTTTAGATGTGCAAAAAAATTCACAGGCAGAAGGAGAAGGAAGCAGGTTTTGATGCAGCAGCACAGTTGTGAAGCTTACCCAGCAGGACTGTTGTGTAAGCTCTCAGGCACCACTCCTCACATCCCCAGTGCTGGGAAGATTCCCCACCAAGAAGCCTCATGGCATCGCCAAGGGGTGGTCAGGTCAGAAAGCTTTGTGAGAACACAGCTTCACTTCAAGTCAAAAATTGTGGATTTTTTCAGTCTGTTCTCCTTGGCTGCTTTTAGTATTTATATCAGGGATGATATGCTAGCCATACATTTGCTATCTAAATTATATCATAGTTTATACAAGCTTCATTCTTTCACTCAATGTGAGTTTGATTTACAGAAGCAAAACCCCTAGAAAACAGGGGTCAGTGTCCTGCTCCTTTTATGAGAGGGAACAATGGTGTGCTTTAACCTTTATTTAGGCTATCTGTGCCGAAGGAATGATACTAGACCCATTACCACTTGTAGGATGGGTTCAGTCTCTGTAGGGCCATTCATACGTAGAAGCGTACAAATGTAAGGCAGCAGGATCTCCATCATTTCTGCCATCTCTCATGTTGCCATTTGGTAATTACTCAGCTTTTTAAGACTGAAGAGGGTCTGTTAGATTTTGCAAGCATTTCTGAAAAGTCGCATGTGTAAAACAAAAGTTTTATAATGAAAGAAAAAGCTGGTATGATCACCACCGATTTTTAATAGGTCACTTTTGTTCCATTTAATTCAATTGGAAAGAATGGAACAAGGACACTTATTCCAGGCAAAGCAATACTGACACTGGTACTGAAACATGTAGTTGGAAGGCAGAACTACAGGGCACAGAGAAGTATAACATACTGGTGTCCATGCTAGTGGGAAAGCAGTAGGGCAAAAAGCATGTGAAATTCTACAGGAGGTGGTTAAAATTCTCCGAAGGATAAAATTAGCTCCCACTGAGCTTCCTCATGAATGTGGCTATGGTGCTGCTATGAACAGAGCCAACTCCTGCACTTCTAAGCTACCAAATGCATGATGGACAGAACTCCCACTTTTATGGCTGCAATATAAACAAGCAGAAAGCTGTTTGGATGGATGAGGCTGGTCCAACTACTCTCCACTTCCAGATAAAATCAGAAAATGCATTTACTTGCAGTTGGTTTCTCAAAAATCCCATCAATAGGCCTTTCTTTTTACAGCATTGCCTCGGGAGTTTCAGTAGGCAGGAAGTGTCCAGTGAGTTACTGCATGAAAAGACAATATGATTGCTGGGCTCACCTCATAAAACACAACTTTACACAAGAATAGCACACTTACCTTTCTGTCCTGACAAACTGTCTCATTTTTGGCTAACAGTGCTAACTTCCCCCCCTTGAGCAAGTGATACCATTTTCCTGCAGCCAAATGGCTGACACAGTAGACATAAATACAAAATCCCTGTACAAAACGAAGCTCAGATTTACAGCTTTTTCATAAATACACCAAGTGTATAATCATAAATTATGTTGAGCAGCTTTCCACAGGATAAGACATTTCAGAAAAAGTGCTAAGTTCCTGTTTATGATAAAAAGGATTTCTTAAACCAGCACTGGTGTAGCAATTTGTTATGTGCAACATGTTTTGATTGCTGCTTTACTGAACTAATTCTATCAAGGAGTACAGCCTGTAGTCTGAACAACCTGTTTTGTAGTGGGAATCAAGAATTACAAATGAAACTGTCAAGCTAAAATACCCTTTATCTTTTGAAGCAAACTATAAGTGACTCCTATATTAAACAAAATACCGAAACAAAAACCCCACAACTCCTTTGAAGAAATCATGAATAAGTATTAGCAATTAAAATATAGGCCCCTTGATTAAAACTCATGGAAATCCCCACAAACTCCCTCCAACCAGCATTAAGCAAACACTAAGAAACTTGAAAGTATGAACCCAAGTTTCCAGTTCAACATAACAGTTTTATAATAACAACCTACTCACTATTTTAATTATTCAAATCAAAAGACAACATGAAATGAGAATTTAGTGAGCCTTCTGCAACTCTATTGCAATGCCAGGATCACGATATCCCTTGAATGCTCTCTCTCCTGGCCAAGACACCAAAATGTCGAATGGTCAGAAGCATCCCTTTACTCACCATACCAGTTTATTCACACCTGAGTTTTACACAACAATCTTCACTCAGATGTAAGCAAAAGGATTGCATGATTAACCATAAGGGTTATTGCTTGCTTTAACAGGAAACTACTTTAAAAGACAAAA
>WBMY01031618.1:647609-662287 GCA_013397315.1 Donacobius atricapilla
CTTAAGATTTGAGTCAGTCTTCATTTACACAAAATAATGACAAAATAATGGATGTAAGAGATGCAGATAGTCATTAAAGGTCATAGTCTGAGTTAACTCAGTTCTGATTTCCCACACTGGAACTCCCTTGCAAGACACAGAGTGGTCTTTGTGCATATTTAGCCCTTCGTGACTGAAGTAATTCACTTACTGTATTTTAAAACAAATGCATTTTATTGGAAGACTTCCCAATTGGGTTTAAAGCACAATTATTTTTTAAATTTCATAATGTGATGTGTCCATGTTCTAGTCATTAGATGAATCATCTTCCAAATGTGGGTTTATATGAAAAGCATGCTTAGATGAATAACATTAAAAATTTTACAATCTTGAAATGAAGGTGTATTTAGGTGATACAGCTAAGCCAAATGAAGTAGTTTGCTGTCAAGTGGGACAGCCACTGCCAGCTCCTCTTCCCTTGCAGCTGGTCTGGCTCTTAGCTGAGCCTTGTGTGAGGTGATTCAGTTCACTGAGCTGTGAGGAAAGGAGCCCAGCCAGAAGAAAAACAAAACAAACAGGGGAGAGCATGAAGCCAGCCCACCCCATGGAGCTGCTGGTTCAAGTCAGCTGTCATACCTGCACCCTTGGGGCAGAAGTATCTAACACCATAGATGGGATTAGTTTTCAAATAAGGAAAAAAAGCACAGACATTGTAATGTAAATTTTAAATTTTCACACTATGTTTTTTTATCTTTAATGTAAAGTAATGGGACCAGCTCTGTGATTCATGCCAGGCATTTAATTGGTAGTTGGGGACTTGAATATCTTCCCAGTAACTCCTACAAATAAAATACGGCAAAACAGCATAAGGATTACATATTTAATTATGAATTCAAACAATGACATTTTCTTTATACTAGAACTACATGGTAAAAACCTGTTACAGTCCTCCAAAAGATTCGTATTTATGGCATTTTTATATAAGCTTTCACAGTCAAACAGGTGCAAAATTAGCTGCTTAGAGAGGGTCTCTTTTTCTGCAAAAGAGCATGTTTCAATTCTCCCCTGCCGATTTTAGACTTGAACCTGAGCTTTCAACACCTCAGTGAGGGCTCAGACCAGAGACATTCTCTTGCCAGCTGGTACTTTGTATAGCGGAGAGTAGACAGTTCTATCAGCAGAGGCTGAGCCTGACCCAACCAAAACAAGATAATAGTCTGCTGAAAGTTTTATAGGAGACAGGACTAATACCCCAACTGAAGTCAGCAAGAGCAAGGGTTTGAATACTGACTGTCCATGTTATATATGTCTTTCTTTAATTAACACTAATTAGTCCATATGCTTTGTGTCATATTGCATGATTTAGGTCTTAAACCTAGAAACTCTTATGAATTGTATTCTTTATTTAGTGGCTAGTTACCTTATAGTAGAAAATTAAAATGTTTTTCCTATTACAGAATGGTTTGAGTCGGAAGAGACCTTAAAGATGATCTAGTTCCAAACCCCCTGCCCTGGGCAAGGACACCGATCAAACCAAGGGCTTGGGGCATCCACAGCTTCTCTGGGCAGCCTGTTCCAGTGCCTCACCTCACTCACAGTAAAGAATTTCTTCCTAATATCTAATCTAAATGTACCCTTCTGGTTTAAAGCCATTCCCCTTGTCCTGCCCCTACATGTCCTTGTAAAAAGCCCCTCTCCTGCTTTCTTATAGGCCACTTCAGGTACAGAAAAGCTGCCCTAAGGTCTCCCTGTAGCCTTCTCTTCCCCAGCCTGAACAACCCCAACTTTCTCAGCTTGTTCTCATGGCAAAGGATATTGCATATAGTAGTCTCAAGAACATATTCTTGTCCTGAAATACAAACTTGAGTGTTGATTTTAAAATTCATGTTTATTTTTCTTGGCCTGTCTGTTTGGTAGAAAAGGTTTCTGTAAAAGTGACTCATACCTGTGAGATATTTCTCTATGACAAATCAGACCAGCTCTGAGTTTAAGCACTGGCATGCACATAATACTTAAAGACAAAAACTGCTTTCTAGGATTTATCAACCCATAAATGAAGTTCCAGCATGTCATTTTTAGTCCTTCATCTTCTTTACCTGTTGCTTGCCCTGCCGAGCTCCATAAGGCAGCGGATGAAACAGGCTTGGTTGGCTTATTGCAAACAGTTTTAACAGAATCAGACTAACCAACAAAACACAGCTGAAGGCAGCTCTAATGAAGGAGGCTGACTCAAACCCAGGACAAGCAGTGAAATCCCCACAACCACTCTAACCCACAGCCCTCATTCAGTAGCTCCCACACAGAGATGTCCTGCAGAGAAGGGGGCATTGCCTGTGTATACACTACTACACACTCCCTACCTACCATAGTACATGCTACTGCATGGTAGTACACACTTGCAGAACCAGGTTTATCTAGAGCACACTCCTTTTCCTCATTAGAAATTACTAATAATTATTAGGTGTGCTCTTTCTCATGTACAGGCCCATGAACTGGAAAAAAAAAAAAAATTCCATTTTTCACTTTGTGCCAGTTTATAAGAGCTTATTAATATTAGTAAGACCAAATGCTAGTGATTTTGTTTCCAACCAAAATAATTCTAACCTAAGACATATTGTTTTCTGACCTATCTTCTCAACATGAAAACTGTGCTGCTGCACACACTTACCTTCCATAGATTAAAAAGTTAATGCTTCTTCCTCTTCAGGCAGGAGAAAACTCACCTTCAACATTGATACTTTTCAAATTAACCTACCACTGGTTTCTCAAAGGAAGCAAGGAGAAACACAGGCAGAAAAGCAGATGGATGACAGAACAGTGGGATTTAATGTTCTGGTGAATGCTTTTGTATTATGATTGCAAACACAAGCAAATGTTTTATATTTATATTTATATTTATATATATATATTTCTATATCTCCATCTATCTATCTATCTATCTGAACATTAATCCCAATCGGTGCTGCCCACTCAACCATCCAAATTACAATGAAATTCTAGTGGCTAACAGCTCTGACTTTATTAGTGCAACTCAATTAGATTCAAATCAGATACTCACCGATCAACATGAATAAAACCAGAATCAAGCCCACCACTCTAGTTCTGCTCCTAAACAGGCCTCCCTCCTGGAAAGGTTCAGTTTAAAATGTGCCAACACATTGCTGTGCACGACTTGACATCCATACGTTGCTAAATAATCTAACAATTAGCAGCTAAACGAAGGTGACCATTCCCTTATCTATAATAATACCAAGACATGGGCAACTAGCCAAGAATCTGGTACATTAAACAGAAAAACACAGGCAAAATCGGCAAGTGCTTCTTGAGAGCACATTACTTCCAGTAAGCACATATGGAAACTAAATACCTCTTAGGTTGCCCTCAGGTAGGCAAAATTGATTGATTGACTGATTGATTGATTGATTGATTGATTGATTTCAAACACACAGTCCAAAGTAGCATGGATAGCCCCTGGTATTGAACCAGGAACTTCAATGGCAGCTGCCCACCTGCACACAAAAGATAAATTGCACAAAGATACTTGTTCAGCTAAATATTATGTTTATTCAAAAGCATTTATGAATACACCAAGGATTTCTTTAGAAATTATATTAATTTTAAAGCTATTGTTATTATACCATTAAGTTTCAGTCACTATGTGTTGAAAACGTGAATAGCCTTCTCCACTCATGTGTGGAACAACCCAGAAAATGTTTCTGCACCCTACAGATTAAGTAGCAAAAGACATCCTAGTGTCATATCAATCAGAAGCATGCCACTGACTCAGACGCAGTCACAAAATTTCATTCTGGGCTTGAAGAGTAAAATTTTCAAACATACACACATGGTTACTTATCACTGTCTTGGCATAAAACTAAGGAACTGAAAAGCCCCAATCATTTTTGTAAGCTNAATAATTCTAACCTAAGACATATTGTTTTCTGACCTATCTTCTCAACATGAAAACTGTGCTGCTGCACACACTTACCTTCCATAGATTAAAAAGTTAATGCTTCTTCCTCTTCAGGCAGGAGAAAACTCACCTTCAACATTGATACTTTTCAAATTAACCTACCACTGGTTTCTCAAAGGAAGCAAGGAGAAACACAGGCAGAAAAGCAGATGGATGACAGAACAGTGGGATTTAATGTTCTGGTGAATGCTTTTGTATTATGATTGCAAACACAAGCAAATGTTTTATATTTATATTTATATTTATATATATATATTTCTATATCTCCATCTATCTATCTATCTATCTGAACATCAATCCCAATCGGTGCTGCCCACTCAACCATCCAAATTACAATGAAATTCTAGTGGCTAACAGCTCTGACTTTATTAGTGCAACTCAATTAGATTCAAATCAGATACTCACCGATCAACATGAATAAAACCAGAATCAAGCCCACCACTCTAGTTCTGCTCCTAAACAGGCCTCCCTCCTGGAAAGGTTCAGTTTAAAATGTGCCAACACATTGCTGTGCACGACTTGACATCCATACGTTGCTAAATAATCTAACAATTAGCAGCTAAACGAAGGTGACCATTCCCTTATCTATAATAATACCAAGACATGGGCAACTAGCCAAGAATCTGGTACATTAAACAGAAAAACACAGGCAAAATCGGCAAGTGCTTCTTGAGAGTACATTACTTCCAGTAAGCACATATGGAAACTAAATACCTCTTAGGTTGCCCTCAGGTAGGCAAAATTGATTGATTGACTGATTGATTGATTGATTGATTGATTGATTTCAAACACACAGTCCAAAGTAGCATGGATAGCCCCTGGTATTGAACCAGGAACTTCAATGGCAGCTGCCCACCTGCACACAAAAGATAAATTGCACAAAGATACTTGTTCAGCTAAATATTATGTTTATTCAAAAGCATTTATGAATACACCAAGGATTTCTTTAGAAATTATATTAATTTTAAAGCTATTGTTATTATACCATTAAGTTTCAGTCACTATGTGTTGAAAACGTGAATAGCCTTCTCCACTCATGTGTGGAACAACCCAGAAAATGTTTCTGCACCCTACAGATTAAGTAGCAAAAGACATCCTAGTGTCATATCAATCAGAAGCATGCCACTGACTCAGACGCAGTCACAAAATTTCATTCTGGGCTTGAAGAGTAAAATTTTCAAACATACACACATGGTTACTTATCACTGTCTTGGCATAAAACTAAGGAACTGAAAAGCCCCAATCATTTTTGTAAGCTTTACTCCTCTTCTTGTACATCAGCCCTAATTTGAAGAATAGCCTGAAACTTATAGCCCATTTAAAGAATTCTGTCAAAAGTACTATGAGAACTCTCCATTCAACAATCTATGCTATTCAGCATCAATAAACTAAATAGCCTCTTGCCAGCTCTAGAAAAACCTTATTTGTGTATTTATTTCTAGTATATACCATGCCCATAAAGCATCTTAGCAGAGGGTTCATCTTTGGATCCCAATATTACAGAGCTCAGACATACTGCCAATAAATCACTACACTTGGGAAGGATTTTGTTTCAACTGAACTTCTCTGCACTCAAGGACTAGCTCACTCCAAAGGCTCCCCATGTGCCTGATCACACAAACCACAAGACTGAAAGATACCTCAACAGAAGTCAAGATATCTCCTCTCCTTGCCCCAAGGCAGAATGAGTCACATTTAAGTAACCTCTCAATGATTATTTCTTACCTACACTTAAAATAATCATTCATTTCTTTACACTGCACAAAACCAATGTGTTCATTTCCCCCTTTCGTAGGTCCTGTTTGATCACTCTTACTGTTTACATGTGCATCCACTAGAACAGTAGCTCTCTTTTATGTGGCATATGACCCATGCAAGTAATATCTTTAAATGCTCAAAGCATGATATAAAAAAGGAAATTCTTCAATGTCCATTTTAGAACAGTTAAAAGGCAATTTATTCTATTCTGGTTCTAAATACTTTAAATAACTAAGGAATGGACCTCTGTTATCCTTGTTTTCCCTTGCTCATCAACAAAATCTTCTTCGTGGTAATTGTGACCACATATTCCCAACAACTACCATGTACTGTCTTTATAAGAAATCATTCCACAAACAAGGAATTTTTACTATGATTTATTCATTAAAAATTATTTAAATAATTTTAACTCAGCTTACTGATCATGTCATCTGTTACAGAGCAAAGAGCCACTCTTTTCCTCTTGCAGTCCAAAGTTATCCACATGAACAGTGGAAATCTCATTTCTCGTGTACAACTCGGTTACTTGCTAGTCCTTAAGTGACAGAACACAGAAAGGTGACTTCTTGTTTCCATGAAAGGCTTTAATGCAATTGTAAGCTGTGAGGTGTATTGCTAAGATTAAAAAATATTCCCCTGTGTTAGTTAAAATGAACTCTCTATTTTTTATTTCTTATGAAGGTATTCCTGGCTGTGACTCTGTAACTTTGAAATGCTAAACCAATACATACGGTCTCTTAGGAACCATGAGCAGATTTAACCACAAATAGATAAATGCGCCTAGATACATGAAGTTTAATTTAACTATCTCCCTAGCTAATGAGATCAGGGGACCAGGATCATATGGCTAGATTAATTAAGATAAAACAGGGCATCTGTAATAATTAAGTCACCTCTTTGGTCTTTCCAGAGTAGGGAGTCAATGAACATCACTAGTACAGCAGCCAATGACTGGTACTTCCAACCACGGACGTAGTCTCACCAAAGCTGCTGTTTTTGCAAGATAGCTCAGAAGGCTGCCTTGGACAGTCCGATTTTATTTGTTTGCTTTAAGAAGACCAGAGAAGCTCCTTCCCAGGTGGAATCCCTAAGGTTGCTCAGAGGTGAGGTTTCCAAAGACAGCAGGGTGAGACAGGCAAGAGATTCAAGCCTGGAACTAGAAGCTTTGAAGCTTAGAAAAAAACTTAAAATGCTGAGGACCAGGTTGTAGACCCACATTCAAATTCCAAAGGTGTTGGAAAGGAAGTTTGGGACAAGGGAGGACTCTGGTTTTTCGTTCCAATGCATAAAACTTCTGTGTACTTGAAACAAGCATTAGTATTCAAAACTTGAAAGGGCTTGTGGGCGGACATCAGGCTGTGAATAAACCTTATATTTATCTATTATTTTGGCTCTATCAACACTATAAATTTTCTCTGTGTACAGAGTCAGTTAACTGAGATGACTAGCTGTAATTCTAATGAAAATAATGTCCTCTGAGGGGTTTTTTTGGGGAGCACAATGTACAGCAGATGATCTAAATCAATACCCTTCAATTCCCTGGCCCCCTACTTAGGGACCCTCCACAGAGACTAAAAGCTATTTTGTGTCTTCACCCTGTAGCTAAAAACTTGTCCCTCAGAATAAAAGACATCTATATCTATCATCATGAACTCACTTGGTCCTCACCTTGATGGCCTCATACTCAATGTCCACAGCAATCACGTTGTCATCTCCATCATTTATAGATGTTATGCTTTATTTAGACACAATCAAAATCTAGAGCAATTAGAAGTGGATCCAAAGAATGGTTCTCTATAAAAGAAGCCCAGGCCAGTATGACTGTGACAGCTATTGGCCTTTATGCAATATGCAACCCAGCAGAGCCACAGCTTGACAAACAAGCTTTGTTTTTCATAATAGAAAATGTTTCCCCTAAAACTGTGTTCTGCAATGTTTTTCAACTCACTAATGCAGTCTTATTATAAGCTTGCAGCAATTTAATTTTTTACAGGAATCAAACAAATCTAATTCTTCTTGAAAATAAGACTGACAATTCAAGCTATTACAGAAAGTTCAGGTTTGCTGGTGGATTTTTTTTTTAATTTAGTCAAGAGTCAATTTTGTTTAAAACTAAAACAATGTGTAAAAAGGAAATATTCTCTCCTCTTTCAGTCAGCACAGGAAATCACATTAATATTTCTTCAAGTGGTAAGATGTTTAAAACTGTTGAATGCTTTCATCAGGCAGAGCTCCAAGTTTTCCATAGTTACAGGATTTGCATGAAATTTTGTTTAAGACCAAGTTCTCATGTTGATACGATCTCACGTTAGCGAACATCTAGATTTGGGAGCCATATGCATGCAAACCACTGGGGTCTGTTAGCATGAGTTATAGAGTTTATAATTAAAGTTTTACGAGACGTGGTTCTGGACTCATACCTGTGCTCATTACATACGAATGCCAGCACACAATTAAGCTGGTGACATAGATCCTCCTATGTTCTGCACATCTGCTAATGCACACACTGCATGTTACTCTGTGATTATCAAGGTGTTCCCTGAAATAGGCTGAGTTCGTTCATGGCTGAAAATATGGACTTCTAGAAAAGATAAGCAAGGGAAATGGCTAAATAGCCATCATGCTAATTTTATTTAAATGCAGATAAGTGAGCTACTTAGCAAGCAAGGGCACAGAGCCAAAGATAGATGAAAACTTAGTTTGAAGACAACAAAACTTTTTTAATGGGATACATTTACAAATATGGACAGAGAAAATACGGTATATCCCAACAGGTTAGAATACAATTTCTAACAAGAAGCATTTAAAATAGCTTCTTCAGTCAGGAGAAAATGTGCCAAAGAACTTGTTTTTCAAGTAGAAAGGAAATAAAAGCTGCTGAGATAAATATTTCTATTCTCAGCCTGTAAATTTACTGTCATTGTTCCACAGAGAAGTCTTGGACAGACATTTTCTTCTGAACCATGAATCTGTCAGTGCAGAATTTCCTTCGTTCTCTATCACCCCTGAGTTTCAGATGGTGAGGCACTCGGATGCTCCTCACAGGGTCAATGGCTGTGGGAGAGCATGCAACACCAGTTCATTTCCCTCAACACCGTACTCCATATATCAACTCCAACTCAGAACACACATGGCAAGTATTAAAAGACACAATATTTATCCTACTTCAAGCATTTGTCATCTGTTAACTGATATGTTTGCCCTTCTCCATAATGTCTTGGTAACAATGATGTTCCAAGGGATGTTTGCAAAAACACCTGTAAGGTGATTTGCAGCCCAGTTTGAACCCTTGGTAACAGAAGGTACCTCAGCACTGAAAGCCACTTTCAATACATAGTGGCCCAGTGGATTATCAATACAATGTGCTGTTCAGTCAGGAAATGAGGCACCATAAGGAGTGTCACATTCCTATTGCTAGCAGCACCAATAATTTCTTCATGAATCTGTCAGTCACTGACTCATCCACAGAAGAGGATGACAGCTGAACTTCCAGTGACCTAATAATCATTCTAGTGCTTATAAAAAAAATACTGTAATATTATTTTTCTTGAGCTCTGTTGAGGCTTCTACTCACTATTACACCAACAGGAAAGGAGTGCACTCTGGTGAGCTATCATATTTCAGTGCACATGGCAGCTCTTACTTAGCTTGGCTCTAAAAGCTAATTCAATGAGGTAATGTCATCTGTTCAAGGCAACTGTATGGAAAGGATGGGGCACTATGCAGAAAACTGCATGTTCCTCTAGATATCACTAGGAAAACTAGCACTGAATAAATCATTAAAATGCACAATACTGGTCAAACATCAGATGGCTATAAGCAGCTTAAAAGGTTACTGCTGGTACCTCTTCACCAGAGGATGTTTTTTTTTCCAGATGAAGATCTGTGAGGGTAGGAAATGAGAAAAGGGAACAGCATAAAGAAGCAGAGTATGGATAAATTCCTCTTACTAAAATTCTCTCCTGTGAGTAATACCAGATCCTTCAGAAAAAAAGATATCTTCAGGGACAACTTGTCACTCTCCTTGAACTCTCACATCCCACATGCAGCATTCTAGAGCTATCAGAAAGCTCTTAGCTATGATTGCTGGAGTTACATAGAGCATATGTGGACTGCAAACAAGGAAAGGGTTTCCACATTTGCTTCGTTCTGCTAATTTAAGCATCTGAATTACAGACTCAGGCGCTATCCTGAGCACTCAGGTACCCTACAGAAGCCTCACATGCTCCTAGTGAAAGCTCCAAGTGAAATAAAGTTACCAACCAACAGTACTCTCCTACATCTCAAGCAAAGTGTGGAATGGAAGAGCTTGGAAAATCTGGCCTGATTTTTCACTTTATACTCTGGAGGACTTTGTCTCCCTTGCTTTGCAAGGCATGTAGGTCTGAAAAGAAAAGCAACGGCCAATACACACCTTTCACCCTCTCTCCAGTGACACCAGCCATTCCCAATCCAGACTATAGATTCAGTGGTGCAGGGTTTACATGCAGGGCTGAGTGATGCTGCTGGAGGAAAATGAGCCCCACTCTCTCAGCACATCTAGTTAGGAAACATCGGTTACAGCAGCTAGCACATCTTCCCCATTTGCTTCAGTTTTTCTGGTGACAGCAAGAAACCCATAAGAACTGTTTTCACCACCTCAGATCTCACTGAATTTGCCTCCTCCCACCAGATCTGCACAATTAGCAGTAAAAATCAATCATGCACTTACCAGCACTGGCCAGAATGCAGCAATTTTGCGGTACTGGAAACTTTGTGTATGAAAGGGAAATGTAGAAATAATCTGAACACCTCATCCAGTGGTGACAGGTTTCACCCTGTCCTTTTCCAGACTCTTAATTTTATACCACCTCTACCCTGTTTTTGTTTTTGTTTTCGTTCTCCGCTAATGACGCGCTTCACTGCCTTGAGGAAGGATGATTACAGGAAGCTGATGTAGCAATTCTCTGGCTCCAGTCTATCTCAGACAAGCACATACCAAAGAATTTCTTATGGTGTAACTCTTCCATGTTGGCTATGTTTGTAATTGGGTTTTCATTGTTTTCTATATCCCAATTTGTGCACGTTTGGCATGTGTTTTCCAAAGGTAGGAAGATGAGAGAAACTTGCATGAGTTCTATAATTTTTGATGCATTCTTTGTTTTGTCTAACTTTGCTTCATTTCTTCTCCATATTTCAGCAATTATCTTAAATTTGTCCAGCAGATGCATATCTACAGGATCCTGCTATGTGACCATCTACTTCATCCTAAAATACTTAATCACATCAAGATGAAATTTTCAATATGAGCCCCTCCATCACCAACCAACCACACAAGAAAAACAGTAATAGCAGAAAATAAGTTCAAAAACTATAGCCAGGCTCTGTCCTTCTGCAGGGGTTATGTTATGCATCCATTGAGTATTTAAAGACTATTGAAACAGGAGATAGCCAGCAGCCCTGATTCCTCTACTCATACAGAACTAGCTTCCATTTTTCACGTAAATCCATGATGCCATAGATTTCTGTCTTCAAAATTAATCCTTGGGAAACTTTGTCATTACAGATACTAGGCTTTTGCCTGAAGGAAAAGGTTATGCCTCAACAGTGCATTCATATCCTCCTCATGCCATGGCATCATTAGTATTACAATCACCATCATGACATCATCCATCAAGGTTGGTAGCTAAGGCCCAGTCTTACTATGCACTCAGTGTTGTATCCTTTGTACGGTCAGTAAGTCTCTAATCAAAATGAAGATCCTGCCATCAGTCCTATGGTTTACATGAAGTACTAGGTCATGCTGCTCTCTACAACTGCTAAGGCAGTGTACACAAAATAAAAATCTTTTGAAAAGGCGTTCAAATTCCTAAAGGTTAAAAAAACAATCCCTGGATCAGCAGATCATTATCATATGTGGCACCACTTACCAGGCTAAAATCTAAACTATGCAACATGTGACTAAAAAGCATGTGGCTTTCCCAATGCTATCACACTGGTGGGGTACTTGACGGTATATATCCAACAAGTCAGGAAACTGTACAGACTACTTCATTCCTACTCTGCAGAAAACAATAGCGAACACATCAAAAGAGATCGGTCTATGATTTATATCCTAAGACAGAAGGTTTTTATTAATAAAACTGTTTCCTCAGAGCTAAATTCCATTAACCGTACTTAAGACGGAATTACTACACATCTTGCTCCCAGGCAAAACCTGACCATTCCACATGTGTTACAAATCAGTATCTCTTCACATTTATTGGTGTGCAGAAGAAAGTCAAAGGATTTCTTTTCAGATTCTGGCAAGTCAGGAATCTTTCTTGTTTGAGGAATCACATTGCTATCAATCTATTTCTATTTTAAACTTATGAGTTTTCATACCAAATAACCAATAGATACATTTTTATATTAATCACATTTCTCCATCTTGAACTAAGAAGCTTAGATGGCATCACTTTTAGGGAAGAGAACTGTGAGACACAAGATATTGGAAGGAAGACTTTAAAGTCCTTTCCATTCTGCACGAGGTTCCCCCCCTCCTCTTCCCCCTGCATATTTTTTCAATCTTGAAAGCATTTCCTACTAATGCATGAAACCCCCATTATGATGCATATGGTTTCTGTTATCAAGTCTATAATGCTTTCAGAATTTCTTTGATTTCTCTGGTTATTACCTCATTCTTTTCATTCCTGATTGACACAGAAGAGGCAACCCAAGTCATTCCTAAGTATCTTTCTTCAGTTATAAATCAGTCTCCATACTTCTGTAGCATACCTCAAAATGGCCTGCCTTTACTACCCTTGTACCATGGTAAGGCCATGAATATTGGTTGATTATTATACTCTTCATTATGTATTTGAAGATCATCCAGTTTTCTACTTGAAGAACTAGATTTTACCCATTAAATTAACATTGCACCCATGGACACTACACTTATACCTACACACTTAAATCAAGACCTGCGATTTGTGCACAAATATGTACAAAAAACTGCAGAATACTCTTCATACAGATGGGACCAAACAAATAAACAAACAAACAAACAAACAAAAAACACCCTCCAAAATTCTTTTAAATATTAGTGCAAGATCAGCTTTCCATGGCAGATCTCCAAATAATTACTAGCTCAATAGTAGCTGAGTGTCTGAAAATGTAACCACAAAGAACTCTCCCAAGATTTCATGGGAAGACCTGTGTCTACCCTGCAACCAGCTTTATTTTTCTACCCTGCTCAGTGCGTGCCATTGGGCCATGGGTGAGGGCCAGCACAAGAGAAGAATTTACCACTGTTCAGACAGAAGCCATCGTGTACGCAGGAGATTCTGCTGAAGGACTTCA
Source organism: Donacobius atricapilla (assembly GCA_013397315.1). NCBI lineage: Eukaryota > Metazoa > Chordata > Aves > Passeriformes > Mimidae > Donacobius > Donacobius atricapilla. The sequence continues at coordinate 660,640 of WBMY01031618.1, forward strand.
AGGTTCACTGCATGGGACAAAGCTACCAGGGGAACACATCACAAACAGAAGAAGCTTCACTTGGAAAATACAATTTATTCCACAGACTTGATTTTGAGAGATCAGAACACAAATGCTAAAGGACTGGAGACAGCTCTAGACATGGTTCAGAAATTATGGAGGTTGCATACTCTGTCTTAGGGTAAAGGTATGCGCCAAAGGTGTTCCACTTTCTGAAATAAATCAACTTTGTATCACCATGTTGCTTCAGAGGGTGGTGCATTTCAAATGCAAAGATGTAAGGAAGAGGGTGGGGGAGAGAGAAAAAATTTCCCCTGATCATTGCTTCAGGTAATAACTTGAACAGTGGTTTTACCATTTTTACCCTTTTCATGTTGATTTTACCTGGATATGATATACTCAGAGGTTCAAATCAACAGAAAAAAAACCTACTGCATGATTGCATTTTGGCAGCTACATACAATTTCCCTGTATTACACAACCAGCTATTTCATACGTGAAGCATACAAGAACAGACAGAGCCACCATGAATTTCCCAGCATTTTGTGTTTATTCTGTCCACAGATCACAGTTGGGGCTCCCTGGCTAAGCTGAAACAGCCAGACAAAAAGAAAATACCCACTGCATACAATCCACTAGCAAGGGAGATCACAAAACAAAGCTTCTCCCTCTCATGAAGTTCTGTGAGACAATGAGTAGACAGCAAGTGGAAAAACCTTTGGCCATGTCCTTGCTTCTTCTTTTTTCCTCACCCCTAAAGGTTGCCCAGAATTCTCAGAAACACCCTAAATACAAATGGATTGTGTGGGATAATGTATCTCCCCTGGAGAGAGAAGTAGCAGCAGATGCTGCATCTTCCTTCAGTATGGCACTCCCACTCCATCCTCTCCCTGGCTTATTGGGGAATATCTACGCAGGGGAAAAAAACCCTTCAGTGTTTCAAGCCTGGCCACCAGTTTAGGTGCTGCCTGGCAAGCATCTGGCAAGCAGAGAGGGGTCATTTAGACAAATTTTAGGGCTCTGATGGCTTCTTCAGAAGAGATCTTAATTGGAAACACTGGACATATCAAGTAATTGCTATGCAAGGGGCCTTGGGGTGTATGTTTTCTAGTGAATGTTCATCGCCCTCGAGGGGAAGCAATAAAATCCACTGGCATCGCCTGTTCAGCAGCCCACTGGCGATATTCTTTTGTCAGCTTAAAACTCCAGCCTGACTAACACACCAGTTGTCTTCTGTTGAGCAACTGTCATTAGCTTACAAAATTATCCATCTCAAACAGGTTTAAGCATGCTCCTTCTAAAGAGAAACAGATACATATCCGAATTTTGGACAAAAGCTGGGCAAGGAGAGTGGTGAAGAAGGAACAGGCACCGATGCCAGCGTCGAGACGCGACAATCCGAACAAAAGAGATCTCAAGATGTCGCACTAACACGCACGCACGCAGGCAATCTTTCCCTTGATAGATTGCTTCCCCTCGGCAGAGGGAGATGCTGGAGGAGCCCGCCCGCCCGGGCACGCAGAGCACGCCTGCGTCTCCCCGACGGAGCCCGCAGGGAGCGCGGCCGCCCCGCGGGGCTTCCCGCTGCGGCACGTACGCGGCGCCCGCCTCGCCCTCCCCGCTCCGAGGGAGCCGGGGAGGGCCCCCC
>WBMY01031618.1:664362-730127 GCA_013397315.1 Donacobius atricapilla
GCTCTTAGCGCGCTTAAGAAGAGGGTCTGCCGGTTAAACACAAAAGGCAGCAAACTAGAGGAAAGCAACACGTTTCTCAGGAGCATGGATCTCTCCCGGGCGCTCCTGCAGCTGAAGAGCTGGCCTGAACGTCGCTGGGGCTTCAGGACTGGTATCCCTTCAGCTCTCCCCCTGTGCCAAAGCATCCCTGCGGCTGCCACGGCACAACCGATGGTGCTGCCCGCACTTTCCCACCGCCCTCTCTTTACAAGCCGGCTGTGGCGGCGGCCGGGAGCGCCCTGCTCGTTGCTCCGCGCCCGCTCCGCGCTGCGGGAGCCCGGCGGCGGCGGANAGGGAGGGCGCGGCCGCCAGGGTGTTCTTCTTAGGGCCGTGGTGTGCGGTGTGATGTGCGGTGCGAGGCGTCGCGCTTCCCGGACATTCCCATGAAGGAAAACTGTCGGGCAATAAAATGCATTTCAGTTTGGTTGTTTCACACCGCACCCTGCAACCTGTAGCTGTGCCAGGCATCCATCCAGCCGCTGCCGGGGCGGGGAGCCGGTCCGAAACGCCAGAGGAGAGGCTCAGGGACGACCTGGCAGCGCGGCGGGAGCCCCCGTTGTCCCCCCGCGGTCACACAAAAGCCCCGGGCGTGAAGGGAGGGAAGGAGGAGCACGGGCGCGGCGGGTTCACCGGGCAGGGACAATTCCTTTTATTTTCGTAAAAGCGTTCGCAAGCCAATCTTTTCCTCATATTTTTATTTTATGGGGTTTTATTTCCCTATTTCTTCTTGGTATCTCGGCGTTTCCCCGGTGGTTTAACCCTCGCTCTGCAGCCGCCGGGGCTCTCCATGCCACACCTGCCCTGATGCAGCATCCCCCCCTCCCGAGGCGCGGTGCGGGCCTGCCGCAGCTGGGGGAGGGAGGCAGGGAAGGAGGGCGGGCGGGACCCTTCGCCCCCCGCCCCCGGCCGCGACATCTCTGCGCTCACGGTAGCGGGCTCGGGGGGCGGCTGCACCGCACGGGAGAGGCATGCAGCAGTCGGCGTGAAACCGGGTAATCGAGGAAAAAGAAGAAAGGGAGGGGGACACGCCCTGACACGTCCTCGGCCGTCGGAGAAGGAGGTAGCTGCGCCCCGCGGAGGAGAGGCGCGTCCCGCCTCCGCGCTGCCTGGCGTAGCCCGGGGGAGCAGGGCTCCGCCCGCCCGCTTTCCCGGGAGCATCCCTGTAGAGGCAGCAGTACCGCCAGCGCCTGCCCGGTGGTGCCGAGCTGCAAGGTCAAGGGAGAAAATCCCTCTCCTCAGTTTCATTGCTAAGCTGGGAGTATTTGTGAGGCAGGGCTGGCAAGAAATGAGAGGCAAGATGGGTCGAAAATTTGGCCATGGAGTAAAGCAGAGGAGGGCAGAACAGAGCAGCATGTCCACAGAACGGCTCAATGAGGGGCTGAGGGCCTGCGCTGCACTGAAGTCAGTCCTGGACCATGGATGGGGCTCAGAGGGAGCCCCAGCTTAGGCTGGGCCGGGACCATCAAGGCTAACAGTACCTATGAGGCCGTGACATTCAGGCTGTTGAGATTGTCTTGTAAAATTGCCCAATCACCGCACTATTAGTGTGAAGCAATATTAGCGGGAAAGAGGGAGGCTGTTATTTAATTAAGCTCGTGTTTAAATGTGGGCTTAGGCAATGAATGCTCACCTGCCTCAAATCAAGTACTATCAGACTTCGTAGCTGAATTACAAGTTACACAGGGTTCACAATATATCTCAGAAATAAAAGTGTTCTGAGTCATTTGCTTGGAAAAGCCTGTGCAACTAAAAATGGCACAGAAATAGTCATTGCTACTATGTGTTTGTGAGGGGGGTTTGACCCTTTTGCGGTTTTCAGCAGCTCGAGTGCCGAGAGGGTAACCATCGTTTACCACCTAGTATTCTTTTAAATATACACCTACATGTTAAATTGTATATCTTAGAGCAGCCGAATTCAAAATTCATCAAATGCTCTTTTCAGTTCCTTCTCTGCATCAAGGTAAGATACATATTTGAATGTCTTGTTTAATAAAGGGGATACTGTTAGGCAAATGGGCATTCTCAACAGTCTTTGAATATCTTTGTCTTAACTAAGGGTGTGCAAGATATCCTCTCCTTTTTCTTCTGAAATGAAAAAACAGTATCTGGAAGAAGAATAAATGCAGAACAGAGACACCTGCAAAAAGATGAATAATCAGGTCTGTTGTGGAAACAGGCAAGTCTAGGCCGTTTAGTGTTATTAACAGCTGCTTTTCTGAAATCCACACTGCTACTCTGCTTTGACAAATAGCCAAGCTACCTCCGTCTTCTTAGCCAGTTCTTCCTGTCACCTCTTGCCACTTACTGTATCTCCGTGTTCTTCCCTCCAGCTTCAACATTTCAGGCCCAACTTTGTTCAGCCCCGTCTCTTTTACAAGTGTCACCTGCTGTCCTATTTCCATCTTTTCCAGAAGGAAACAAATCCGGTCCTAAATACTCTTTCCTCATCTTTAATTTTTATTGTTTGTTCTTCCAATTAATAATCAAGTCTTTGTTCTGTGATTATATTAGGTCTGACAAGAGCCAGAAGCCACATCTCTTTGCCCAGCATTTCCACAACACAAGTCCAAAATACTCAACAAGCACACCTCCCATCTCCTTCCACCCTTCTGCCTCTATCCCTGTCACCCACAATTCCATTTTTGTGTCTGGTCACTCTTTGGACTTTCTCCTCAGAAGAAGCTAGGATCAGTAAGGAGTACCTATGCTGGGGTAGTGGGGGAGATTTCTATTTCACTACATAGGAAGAGAGAGATGACCAGCAAATGAAAAATAAATAAAATAAAAACAAGCCCAAGTTAAAACCCTCACCTGTGCCCTTCTTTCAGCCGTGTAAATGAAACATCACCTTCCTCGCATTTACAGTCACAATAAAACAGAAGTCCAGGCTTCACGCAGCTCAGAGGGCTTCCCAAACCTGCCAGCTCCGGCGGCAGCTGCAGGAACAGCCGGGCCTCCGCGGCCTCCAGCTGCTGCCCTGTGCTCTGCTATTCCCGAGTTTGCACCACAAGAGGGAGCATTTTGTTCAGTTTATTGGCAGGACTTGGTTTTTCCCGGTATCCCGGCGAGGGGAACAACCGCAGTTTCCCGTATGTAGCTATTTCCCCAAACATTTTCGTAATAATGGCGGGTTTTCTTTCACCATGCTATGCAAATTTTAAGTATTTCTTAAGATTATTATTCACGTAAAGTAAATTTTTTAGTGAATCTCTAAACTGTAATTACAGTTTAATTCCCTGTTGATTCTCTTGGTTATAGAGTCATTTATTCTGGGGCAAATGCAAGATTCTGGTGTAAGACATATCTAAAACTTTGTTTGCAGTGGATATCATTCTCCTCTCCTATATAACTACTAGCTACATAAATTACAAAAATTGACTGCAATGGCATAGGCAGACACAAGGTATTTCATAAATTTGCAGGCAAAACCCATAAAGAGCTTTGATCAAATCCCAAAATAACGACTTTGATAAGTCACTACTGGAATACCTCAATCCAAATTTAAGTCCTGACATAAAGACAGATGCAAGCCTCTGATAACAATTTTAATCTGGACAACCCAAAGTCCTATGGTGGTAGGCTTATCTGAGTTTGGTTTTACTAGACTGGTTCTGTTTATACCATAAGAAGTGGTGCTTCATGCCTGTAGCCAGGTAGGGATATGTGGGTTGTGAACCCTGTTTTACCCCAACGTTTCTGACTTCAGCTCAATGTATAACACAAAGCATATGTGCCTCCCAGGAGGTCCTGCACTAGCCATCAATTTAAAAAGGCTTCTCGGCTCCACTGAAGTCTGCATGCAAGTTTTTCCAAAGATGGATATATTTGCTGTTCTGACAGTACAATTATCTGGCTTATTTCTGTCTCTTACCCCAGTTACCCTAAAGAGTTAGAGTTATTTATGTGCAAAAGAAGCAAATGTGTTCAACTACCATAAGCTTCCCTTATGATTTATTCATGCCAGGCTTCTCCATGACTGTCTATAGGTTAGATCTTGGACTCTTTGCTCCATTTTCACTGGCAAGTTTCACCGAAGAAATAGCTGAATAAAGTATTCAATGTTTGGCTTCTATGGCCACAAAAATGTCTTTCAGTTAACAGCTGGAGTGAGTATATCAATATCTTGATAGTGATCAGAATTGGCTTCTCTTGTAGTTTTGCATTCTGTTCTCATTCAGCTACAAGAATGCCAGTAATGCAGGAGCAAATGCACACCTGACTGGATGATCAAACTGATATGACAGCTACCTACAATGTACCTCCTAAAAGTGAGTGCACAGAAAAGAGTGTCAAATACCCTCAGAGAAGCAAAACATAATTCTTTGCTCCAGTACTTGGTGTTCTGATCTCTGCAATGAAAAATGCTTACATACTTTACTTACTGAACTAAAACATTATTCTGTCTGAAACACAAGTTTTTGGATTTCTACCTTGAGAGACAACTTCTGGTCGTGAACTCCAGCACCATGGATGCTGTTAGCCCTGACTGCCCCTGCCAAGCCTCCCCTGGGACTTCCCCCACCCCTGCCCATGACCCAGTACTCCATTCCAGCTCAGCCCAATCCATCAGCCCCCAGCTACGCCACTCTTGTGCTTGATCCCATCCCTGTCTCTGACTCAATTTTCTACTTCTGACTGGAACTTCTGGATGGACCCTGGGTCTGGTTTATCTCCTTATCTTGCCCCTCTCTCAGCTCCTGGCTCTTCCTCCCTTGTGGATTAGCCCTGCTGCTCTGTGATATCCAGTTTGTCACAGGGGACTGCTGGCACCTCAATTAGCTGTGTAAAGACAGCACTGCATGCAATTCCTTGAGAGAATTCCAGCTTAAGCCATTTGGTTTACCTGGCATACTGCTCCTTAATGAAGGCACTTGTGACAGTGGTACCCACCGCACAGCTTTTGAATTCAAGCTGGGTCACATGGGGCCACTTGAGGATCACCTACATCTGTACATTTGCAAACACAGTCTTATAATTAAAACTCTCCTAACAATGCCAGGATTACCCCAGAGTCAAAGCAGAGAAAGGAAAAGGTGGACAATTTTTTCCGACGGGGCAAATATTCCTGAGAGCCAGCTGTTGTTGCCACTGTTGACATCACTCCTATCCTGGAAGCTGCCTGTGGGAAACCCTGGGGACTCATTGTAGGAAATAAATTTATAGGATCATTTGGTTTTCTTTCTACTGTCTCCCTGCTGCTTATAAACTTATTCTGTGTACCTTGCCTGTTCTTTCCCAGCCTCTCTCAATGAAGGGTATCTCTAGATCAGGAACTGACTAAAATGAGGTGTTCTGGGAATCTATGGTGACTGAAGTGGGCATGGAAAAGAGTTTAAACCTTCATAAATGACAGCAGCTCTAGTCCTACACCTATACAGCTACCTTTCTCAGTCCCCCTTATTCCTTTGACTTGGAGGCACTAGATTTAAAGCTGTTTCTTTTTTGTGCTATTTGTGCCCAGAGCAAGCTGAAAATGGCTTGTGAAGAGTCAAACAACTACAGTTGAGGAGGCTAAAGCTAAAAATATTTGTAAATGCTGAGACTGAAGTGGCACCCCCAAAAAAAGAGTCAGGTTGTACTTATGCTTTTAACTCCTTATTCCTGGTCTAACAACATGTCCATAGAGTTGTTGACAGCACTCCTGTGTGCAAAAAAAAACTCCTCTGCTTCCAGTCAAGAGCAAGTTGTGGAGATTTATCTGAAATCAAAATGTTAGCAGTAGATGGTCACACAAAGGACCCAGTGCTTCAGACTGCCAAAAGCAAGTGTGAGCAGCTACGTGGTAAGTTACGCACCTCACACCTAGAGGACCTGTCTTTTCATACGAGAAATGGGTACATTCTTAGAGCGTGGGCCTTACATTCAGCCACAGGATCCTCCATGTTGGAGCAAGACAGGCTGTCTGCTTCCTGAATGCTTCTTTGAAATGCTACACTACACTGATATTTTTATTTTCACATTTTTACGTGCCTAGTTTAGTTATAAGAGAGGATGGGTGGAAGTACTTGAGCTTTAAATAAGCCTTGTAATGTGCACTACCAGCTGTTTGTAGCTGAATGACAGAGGGTCTGTAGCCATGCTGTACCTTTTGCCTTTATTGGGTGAATCTTGTGGATGCTACAAATGAAAGACCATATGGGGATTCCTGACATATGGTAGGATCAAGATTGTCACAGTACATAAATCTAATGCTTACTTACACACACAAAATAGTTCAAGCTTTACTGAAAAACTTCTGAAGCAAAAAGATGAAGGCCAGTGGGATCTGTGGAGATGCAGAAGCTGATAATTGACTTTACCTCAGCACAGGAGTATCAGACATTGCCTGCTTTATCAGGCACTGTTTGTTGACCAGTGTAGCTGGACAACTTCATGTAGTAGAAGCAGATGCTGCTTTTGTTTGCCCAGCAGCTCCTATTTTTTAGGTAGCAGCCTTGGTGACAGGCACGGCTGCTGTTGCCACCACACTGCCATTCTGTCCTTCACTGAAGATCAGTTAATTTCAGTAACAACCACTCAGACCATGCAAAACAGCACCTCCAGCTTCTATTCAGTGTTTGAGTATTTATTTAGTTGAGAAGCTGATAACTTTCCAATGGGACAAGGAGGGCATCATCTTTTCTCATCAAAATCACTAGAAGAGGCCTCATTGCTGGTAGGTCTGACACAAAACTCAGAGGACAAGCCACCTGTTGGAATGGAAAGTTTCAACTTTCTGCAAGTATTTTCCAGGTGTTCTTCCTGGAACACTATCACTTCCAAGATGGTAAAAGTCCCAAGCGCCTTCCAGAAGAGCTGTGACCAGTAGTCCATGGTGTGACCTTAACAGTCTAGACTTCCTCAACATGGGACTTTTGTGAAGGGGAACATGATTTTACTTCTGGTCAGTCAAGTTCACAGATTCCATCTTGCATTGACCCCATCTGCTCTTTGGTCTTAAGCAAACTTGTGTATTTTAACTCATCAGTCAGAATAACAAGGCTAATCACACCTGGAGGTAAGTGCCAGTTTAGTAAATGTGCCTTGGGTTCCATGAGCTCCATAATCTTGAGGCTGAGCTGTTGACTAGCAAAGGTTACTACTCAAATCATTAAAGGGTTTTTGCTCCAAATATGGTAGCCATTGCATTAGCAGGAGGGCTTTCAGGCAGCTATTTGTTTGAACTGAGAAAGTGAACTGGGAAATGAGAGCATAAAACAGTGGCCAGTGAACCATGAATTATTAGAGTTTAAGAGATATTTTAGGTCTTCTTTGTACTCTTCCTCTCCCCTCTCTCCCCTCCCTACCCTTACAAACCAGCACTTTGGTTCCTTGGCAGAGCTAGGGGTTTATACCATTTTTTACCAGTGCAATGGGAATGTAAGGGATCTACAGGACTTCATAATGTAAGTAAAATTGGGTCAAAATTGACTGAAAATCATGTCACAGTCATCTTGCTTTTCAGTCTCCCATCTGTGCAGTCTGTCCCGTGGCAGTGTGGGGCCACTTTTCCCAGGCCATACACACCTGTGTGCTACAGGTCCTGACCAAGGCAAGTAGAGCAGTAAGGCCATGGTGCTGGCCAGGCTGCTCGATGGTGTGAGGATCATAAACACCATAAGCATGGCTGATACCCCTGTAGTGGGACTAAGAGAGCCTAAGAGGCAACAAGGCCAGATTTAGTGGGGGCTGTATCCCTCTGTTGTATTGCAAGCTAATGGCTGTGACGTTGGCTCAGTCACCTCCTGTTGCTTGTCCCAATGACAGATGACTGAAATTATTCACCAGGGAGGAAATACTGCTGCCAGAACTGTACCTAGAGGAGATGGTTTCCTCCTTGAAGAAGAGAAGGGTGTTGGAGGGGCTATCAGGTCAGTTCAGGAAGAAGCTAACTGATATACAATTTTTGGCATGGAAGCCACCAATACTGAGAATAAAAGTCCTTTGTAAACCAAAGATGGCAGGTTCAAACCCCATCTGTGCCTCCAGTTAGTTTTAGCTAGCTAGGGAAGAGAACTTCTCTGAACTGTTTTTTTCTTTTTTTCTTGGGACTGTTTAAACCTTCTCTGGACTGAAAAACCCAGAGGAGCACCAAGAGCTCGCACCTGCAGCCCACCGGGCTGGACCTCGGCATTTTGTCAGTGCCAGAGGAGCTGATAAGAGACCGAGGGAGCTGAGCTACACCCACAACAAGAACTTTCTGAATTTGCCATCTCCCTTTGGAACAATAAAAGGTTTTGTTGTTTCATATTATTCATTCTTTATGTTTGTGGGCACTTTGTTTATTAAATAAATAGTTTTTTCCACTTTTCTCCAAGGTAGTTCTTTTCCCGGACTGGTTGAGGAGAGCAGCTGGTTGGGTTTGCTTTTCCAGAGGAATCCCATTCAGAGATTTCCTCCCAAATTTGCCCTAAACCAGGACACTGTTGCACATAGAAAGAAAAGCTGACCATGGCATTTTAGGCCGGTCGTATTCTGAGAGAATATTGGTTTTCCAGAACAGATGTAATGGGCTTACTTTTGAGTATTTCATGGTGAATTTGCAGTGATGTGTAATGAATGCATAGGCATGTGCATATTCTGAAGCTCCTGTCTTGTTCAGTCTACACTCTACAAGTCTGGTTTTCTTGTTCTGCCACTTCTACTCAATGTCTGTTTATTTTGTGTGCTGAAGTTGGTCACATAACAAAGCAAATCCTCTTGCCTTCTTTCTTTGCATATTATTTTTTAAAATCTTGTTTTTAAGAAAAAGTGTATCCTGGCCTAACTAACTAGGCCTCTGAACACAGATGAAATTCAATAGTAGAGGGCAAAATGTAAGCTTTCCCATGTTGCTTTCTCGACCACTTCTTTCTGTCTATAGAAGCAAATATTTGCTAGCCTTTTCTATAGCATTTTGGAAAACTTGAGATTTTGAAATTATTTGCAAAAATTACCAGTTACAGAGTAGGCCTTTGTCATGAAGGAACAAGCCTGTAGCCAGCAATTTATTTTACACCTATGAAGCAATTTAGTCACAAAAGCTACAAGATGCCCTAACCAGACAAAGAAATAGGAAGCTTGAAGGGAGGCTGACTTCTCCTGTTCCCTTTAACCACTGACATTTGTAAAGCTGCTTTCAGCAAAAAATGCAAAGGTGCTTGAAGCTGATACAGCTCATTCCCAATACCATGTGATAAATGACAGATGCTGAAGGTTCGCCTCCACTTCCAGCCTTCTGCTGAAGATAGAACAAGATTTACCTCAATAAACAGCAGGAATGTTAAGTTCACTACAAGGTTGTTGGCCTGTCAGGAATCATGGGAGGAATATACTACAAGCTCCTGCACTGTTATGGAACAAACTCTGAACCAGACTGTTTTTACCACGGTATACTGAAGTTGATATGGTGAAGAAAAATTACATGTCAGTAGTTTGACTGTAGGTTGTTTTCCATTTGATTGCTTAATTATCAGTTTCTGGATTTACGTGCAATCCAATTTTATTGATTATGGAGACCTTTCAAAATAAAGTGCTCGAATATAATACTTCCTCTTCTCTCTCCAAACAAACAACTCTAAAAATATCTGCTTTGAGATAAAGGGGGGAAAAGGCCATAAATTGAAATGAGTTCTTTACCAATAAGATTTCCCTGACAGTCTGAATTGTATAACCTTCCCCAATACACAGCCCAGTAGCAAAATAAACTCCTTGAAATGCCAGATTTCAAAACTAGAGACACATCACAGTATCTTACAAGACCTATTTTGAGGAGTTATATCATTCCGTTTTCTGCTTAAATCAGGACAATCATTAATGCTATATTAGGCCTGTCATGGCTTCATCTGGAGAAGTCTTGAAAATCTCTAAAGTTCAAGACCCTATAGCAGCTTTCATAGCTTCTTCCAGTGCTGCAGTACCATCTTGGTGAATAATGTTTTCCTAATGTCTTATTTGAACCTCCCAAGTCACAAAATATGTCCCTTATTCTTGTCTGCATTGTGCTTGCTACTGTGAAAAGAAATCTGACTTTGTCATCTTCATGACTTCGCTTTGTGTAGTTATAGGATAGAATCTCCTTCTCGTATCTTCCTTACAAAACTAAACAAGCCTAGCTCCCTAAGTTTTACTTCACAGCTTATGTGTTCTGTGTCCCTCGCCACCTTGATAACCTTCTGCAAGTCCATCTCCCTCATGAAGTGTGTCCCAGAGCCAGACATATTAGTCCAACAGTGCTCTCCCAGGCAGCAGGTTAAAGGAAGGAGTAACCTCCCTTGATCTGCTAGCTATGCACCCCTAAGAAAACCCTCAACTGTTTGTTTTATTCATCATGGGAGCACACAGTTGTCACATGTTCAGCCTGGCATCCACTGTCACGCCAAATAACACCTGTAATCCCAGATCTTTATCAGTGAGGCTGGTGTTCTTCCAGGCAGTTCCCTGCTAGTACTGATACATTGGGTTATTCTGCCCCAGGTGTACTTGTCCTTACTGAGTCCCATTTTCTCAGGTCACTGTGAACCTGTGAAGAACTGTGAAGTTCTGCCATTTGAGGTGTCAGTAGCTGCCCCCTAATTTAGCATCATCCACAGATTTGTGGAGGGTGTGTGCATCATCAAGACTGTGGATGAAACACTGGATAATATGGATTGTAGTGTTACCCTCTGAAGAACTGAACTAGTTAGCAGTCAGACCTCAAGCCATTGAATCCTTTGAGCACAGATTTTTACTCTAGTCAAGTCCAAACTTCCTGAACTGCTAGGTGAGATTTGGGTTACAGCAGGAGGTGATGTCAAATTCTTTACTAAAGTCAGATATATTATACCCATCAATCTCCCCTTGCCTTCATAGTCAGTCATTTCATCAGAGAAGGTAATTGGCTAGCAAAGAAGGATTTACCCTTTGGAACTGTTGACTAGCCCCCATTGCCTTCTTGTCCTTGGATTTGGAAATGTCCAGAGGACACATTCCTCAGCTGTCTTTCCTTATTGTTACTCATTTCTGTGGACAGAGGCACCACAATCACAGCCATCTTTGTTAGCATCCACCTCTTCCCATGAAGTGAGTATTTCCTCTAATGTGTTGTGTCCCCCTACTCACCACCTCTTTCCAGATATATGCTAGTACACACAGGGCTCTGGGAACAGGTTTTGTCTGTGAAGCAAAAAGGATTTATTACTTCAGTACTTCAGTCATTTCCATATTTGTTACTAGACCCTCTCCTCATTCATCTACTGACCTACCTTTTCTCTGAGCTTCGTTTTCCAGCTAACATTCCTGCAACGTCTCATATTGCCCTTTCTGACTGTGGCCAGTTTTAGTTCCAGACCCATCTTCTATTTTGACGATCCTGATTTTGTCTCTATAACATTTGTTCTAATGCATTGCTCAACAATATCGTTACACGCTTATTTCATTGTCTTTCTTTGTTCACTCTTCTTGTGCACTCCTTTGTGTGTGTGTGTGTGTGTGTATTTTAGTTCATTGGGAAATGCCTGACTTAGCCAAACAGGTCTTCTGCCAGAATTCCCAGTCTTCCTGTCCAGCAGGATGGTTCATTCTTGTGCTCTCAAGAAGTTTTCTTTAAAAATTAGCCAGCTTTCCTGGGCATTTTTCCCCTTCATGGCTGCTTCCCAGGGCACTCTGCCTAGCAATTCCCTAAAAATAAGCCGGAGTCTGCTCTGTTGAAATACAAAATCCTAACCCTGTGCTTTCCTTCCCAGCCCTCCTTCAGATCCTGAGCTCAGTCATGCTGTGGCTACTGCAGCCCAAGCTGCCAACCATGACTGCATTTTCCACTAGCTCTTCACAGTTTGTGAACAGTAGGTCTGGTAGAGCTCAACCTGTGGTTCAGCCTCTAACATTTGTATTGTGAAATTATCACCAACACAGTTTAGGGGTTTCCTGGAATGTTGTCATGATGTTGATAGCGTCTAGAAGGTTGAAAAGCACAAGGATGAGAGCATATAACCAAGAAACCTTTACTAATCATTTTAGAAAGCCTCATCTTCTATATCTTCTTGGTCAGGTAGTTCTTACAGATTCAGTGTACCCTCCTCCTGGGCTCTTGACATAGGGACATGCTCAGTGAGCATGTCCACCAGCTTTATGCTGAAACACTGGACCGTCTGCCTCTTAATAAGCCTCCCTTCTCTTCTTCCTTGCTTGTCCCCTCTTTTCCTCTGCTCATCCTTTCTACAAGGCATGCCTTTACTCCTGTCTGACATTGGCCTTTCAGTTATTGTTCAGCAGGGATTTATGCTATACAAGGGGGAATACAGTATCTGCATTCAAGTTGTCCAACCTTGAAGCCTGTTTCTAGCTAGCTACCTGTTCACTTTCACAAGCTATGCAAAACCTGCTGTGTTAAATGCTTCATATTTTGGAGTGAATAGAATTCTAGGACCTGTCCCTCTTGCCCTTTCACAACAGCCTTAGGTGATATTTGTAGCACAAAAGTTTGTGGTGCTCTGTGATCCCTTCTAAAAGGCAGGAGTCAATTGGGAAGCCATGAGAACTAGCTGATCTGAATGATCTGAAAGGGAACAACACAGGTCTTCCCTGTGATATGTCTCACGAGCTCAGACAAGGTATGAAATTAGTCACCAGACAAGCCCCAGAACTCAGATTCAGTTTTCTACCCACATGTGCATTTGCACCCTTGAAAATGTAAGAATGGTTAAAATAACAATTACTTTGCCTACACTGTTATACTATGGTTATGCTGCACATAAGAACATTCAGGCTGAGGAAGAGAAGAAAGAGAACTTGCTTTCAACTTCAAAGTAGTCAGCACATTCCTTTAACTCAGGAAACTCTCATAAAAATGTAAATATATCCTATTTCCTATTGTATTCAGTAGTGCCTATATACATACAGCGATGCAGTTCACAGCAAACTTTTATAGAGCTCCAGCCAAGCTAAATGTTTTTGAAATGCTAATGAACACAATGAAGCAATTCTTCATAATCCAAAACACTGCCATGCACTCAATAAAAGGAATACATCATTAGGAAAGGCTGTCTGTCCCCCTTCACATGGGAAACACTGAACAGGTTTGGTCTGTAGAACTTTTGAGTGAGAATCCAGAGCCACCTTCAAGTACTCACATGGATTTCATTATATGTCTGATTATTTATAAAGCAGCTATTTTAAAATATGTTTCAGCTACAAATAAGGAAAATTATACTTGCAGTCCATGTAATAAGCTGCAAGTGAGACTGTATGTTGCTTGTGTATGCCTCTTGAATTCCTGATGCCAAACAAATTTTCTTATCGATGGACTTAGGCATGCAACATCCCAATGGAAAAGGTACAAATATATGTGTGAATAAGCAGATACTCCCTGAAATATTAAGAATCACTAATGTCAATGAAAAGACATTTTAGATTACTTTGGATTTGTTGTCTCAATCTTAGGATGAATGCCTGTTGTGCAGAATTCATGTTTTCTGCATTTGCTATTTGCTGACAAGAGAAAGAGCTCTCTAGACTTCAGGTTACAGGACAGTCTTGACAGCGCCACTGTTGATGTTCTTTATGAAGGAAGGTATGGAAAATAAAATGTTTGCAAACACAAATTCAAAATCTAAACTTCTTTCCCCCATCCCCTTCACAGCTTTGAACCTATTGAGCAGTTGTATCCAACAGTGACAACAGAAATCTCACACGAAAAGCTGGCATGTATTCATTTCTGGAGGGACTCCAGTTTTGCTCCACTTTAGGAAAAGGTTTTAATGTCAACTTGCACCTCAAGAACATCAGAAAATATTGACATGAGCATCCTGAATGCCTTGGGTTTAGGAAAATGTTTGGGCACATCTTTAGACAGACAACTGAGTCAGGAGGCAAAAATTTATTAAAGGCACATTAAAAAGGTTTCTCTTAAGGCACATATACATAGCAAGTCAGCATCTCACATAAATGAGACCAGATGTGCTGAGCAGATGCTGGATGATCTGATTTTACTGCACACGTGCTTTGCAGTTGCTGTGCGCACATGCAGCACAACATGTGTGTGTGTGGTAGACACTGGACATCAGCCACAGGGATCTGGAAAATAAACTTCCACTTGTTACAGTAACTCCAATTGCTCACAGAGTTCCTTGTTTCCTTGCATAAAGCCATTTCTCTTGATACATTAAATCTAGCAAGGCCAGCAGGAGGAACACTTCCTTCAGACACTGTGAAGTTCTGTAGTGCATAATTCTCATAGCTTCCCAATCGACTCCTGCCTTTTAGAAGGGATCACAGAGCACCACAAACTTTTGTGCTACAAATATCACCTACGGCTGTCAAAAGAGTTCTAGGCAATGTTGTTTTAAGTCCAGGATGATGGGTAGTCCTCCTAGACTCTTGGCTTTCTGCAGTGTTTGAACCCTCTCCAGTAGTGTCTTAAGTAAAATAAATGATTTGTCATATGTCTGGTCTTTGCTTTGAAAAATTAGGCATAGCTTTCAGGCTGCCTCCCTGGGAATAAGGCAAGCAGCACTGTTTGCTGCATTAGTGTGTCCTGGTCCATGAGAAACTGGGGATGTACCCAGTTGATTTAATGTTGGTGACAAATACCCCTGGAGACAGTAGATCAGTGCCATTCTATGCAGCAGGCATTGCTAGAAATGGAATTATCAGAAAGCTTCATGTTTTTGCACATTTACCAATCCAAAAATCAAACAGGATCCCCTTAGGCTGGTTTTGATCAGAGGGGAAAGACTCATTTCAACTATTTACAAATTGAATGAACTTTTGAAGGAGTAGAATGTTTAATTTATCCTTCAGTTCTATAGAAATAGCAGATTTAATAAGAATCAGACTCTCAGAGCATGAAAAGGGCCATTCTTTAACAATTAAAATTATTTAGTCTTTCCTAAAATGATTACTGGCACTGCTATTGGAAGTGCATTTTTTGCTACAGGATCATGGTGTTACAGTCAGTCCCTCAACATCTTTATAAGTTCAACCCAGCTAACAACGACCAGAACTAGACAAGATCTGAGCAAGGTCATAACAGTACATTCATTAATAGTACACAGGTCTATTTGGGAAGTGTAAAATATCTGAGAGTTCTCAACAGCATTTAAAAATTGGAACATAGAGAGTTATTTTTGTTGACGTTTGTTGGGCTCCTAGTGAACAAACAGGCTAGAAGGATACTAACAGGAAATTCTGTTCACAAGATAAGCAGCTGCTAGCCCCCAAAGCTTCAAAAGTTCATAAGGGCCAGAAAATTTTCTTTCTGTGCCTGATTTAATGAGTAGTCAGCATTCCACACCAGCCAAAGGAAATGCTTTGGGGACAGTTTTTACAGAGGCAATCAAATCTTGTGTTTGTGTGAAGAAGGACAGAGCTTGCCGTTTGTTTGTGAAATAACAGTTTCAAAGGTTATGCTTTCACCACAAAAATCTTGAACTGTTGTCTTTCCAAAATGCTTGAGAACCAGCCTGTTTTGTAACTTACTGTTTAGTTTCTGGAAAGAGTCTAAGTCCAGAACATGTCATTGTTTTCGCTTTGGAAACCCTCATGATTTTAAAGCAGTTTTCTTAAAAAGTGTTCTAGTCTGGCTTCTGATCATTCACAAGCAGCAAACAGATAATTGCTTCAGTCTTTTTGTCCTTTGTTTGTGGCCCATAGATGCTACATCTTTCAAGTAAACCCAAAAAGTAAAGAATAAAAAAGCACATCAGTAGTAGACTGCATGATCCATTAGTAAGATCTTAAAATGGGTATGTCTTCAGCAAATTTCTCAAGGCTGTGTGGTAAGACATCTTCAGCTGACGTAGATGACATAACCTCATTTATTACTTCTCTGCTTATTTACATCAGCCAAAGCTTCAGACCTTGTGAGTCACTGTTAACTTGAAATTCTATGTTTCTTTGGAAATATTTCCTCTTGGAAAAGTGGTGTTGGATTTCTATACACCAAACCTGTTCAAGGACTGTCCTTGATAGCAAAGAAGTGATAAATTTAACCTTAGACAGTATCATTTCATATGAAGTTGTGAAATAAAGATGAAATGCAACAAGTTAATGCAGGTCCTGCATGATCTATTTTTAGGTGGGTGGTGACATTTTAGAGCCCCAAATTCCTTCCAGTGGAAAAAACATGCTGTAAGGAGCTTGGCATTCATGAAATCTTAATCCAAAAGGTAATAAGCCATGCTCATTGCAAAGAGATTGACATAGTAACTTCAAACCTTTCACAAGTCCAGCGGCAGAAAACTTGGTAGGCCTTCAGTCAAATTGCTCTTCAGTTCTTTTCAACATATAAAAAGAGAAATTATAAAATTTGTGTTCTGCTAAAACTTGGTAATCTGACAATGGGATCTGACAGCCTAGACAATAAAAAATATGTACACAATGCAGCATTAACTGCTTTCGCAAACACTATCATTAATAAACTGAGAATTTTCTCAAGGCTTATGGAATGAGAGAACAGAGGACCACACAGCTGCTCTGACCATGTTGCTTTCAAGCTGCCTCTGGGCCATGGCCATTCCAAATTGACAGGCACTTGAGTATTCAGCTGGCTTGGACCAGAATGGGTCCAATAGGCCCAACCATTTTCTCTGATTTCCCTATCTGTAGTGCAACCTCAGAAGGTGCAGGTGTAACTCATTTTGGAAATGACACTGTGAAAAGGGAGTCAAAATTTTTCAGGAACACCTTGGTTTCAACATGACAAATTATACTTTTTTTTTTCCTCTGTATGTAGCACGTTGTCTTCTTAATAATGTCCAAAGTACACAGAAGTAGAAATAAGTTGTGGTATTCATATACATTGTTCCTGTCTGCACATGTGAAAATATATTTTCTCTGGAAAATACTGACTAGTTTTATTTTCTTCTCTGTTGCCTTTTTTCTTTTTTTAAAAAAATATAAAATGTTCTTTTCAAAACAGAAATGGATGCTTCAGGTTTTTTTAAGCTTGAAAGCTTGAATTTTATAAGAGGAGAGGATGTTCTTTGAATTTTGTTGTGTTTATGTGCATGTGCATTTCATTATTAGGTATTTATGTAGAAAAGCTTGTATGAAATTTCTCTTATTAAAATTCACTGCTTTGCTTTAGAAATATTTTTAAATGTCTAGTCTACAGGAAGCTTGGATTTCACCTGGATCACATTTTAAATTAGTCATCTATATTTTTAAATAAGCACACTTCAAGACTGAACCACTGCACCAGACCATACCTCACTGAGCTTAGACAGAAATGACACCTTTTACTTCATGCCTTTTTTCCTGACCTGGGCTTTTGTGCTGCTTTCACTGCTTTCCTCCGAGTCACTACTTGGGTAAACTGAAGTTCCTGCCTTCCCATTGCTAAAAGCAGCCCTCTGGGTTTAGCTGAATGCTAGCATATGGCATCTTCTTACAGTACTCTAACTGGATTAAGTCCATAGGTTCTTGTGCTTTTATTTATAATACCGTTTTCATTTGTGTCACTGCATAAAAAGTGTTGAGGGGTTTTGTCTGTATTAGCGGAAAAGATGAACTTCCCAAAGGCTCCCGTGGAAGTGGTAGGAGGGAGAATGCAGTCTGGCCTGTCTCTGGGACCCAAACACAAAACTGAGCATATCACACTTGGCTGAGGTGCTGTCTTAGGCTGCCTGCCACTGCTGTTCCAGAAAATGCTCAAATTCAGCTTTCCAAGCTGTCCTTCAAATCCATCCAAGCAGCTGCCAAGAAGCTTTTTAAAGCAATGGCAAGTCTGAGATTTGCTGAGACAGAAGGGGAAGGCAGCTGGTTTTAGTCATCAGAGATCATTTGAATGTAACCAGGTTTTGCCTGCTAGGTGTAGAGAGACAAATCACCACAGGATCAGGGAGCAGGCGCTTTTACAGAGATATTAGTACTTGCTTTGCTGTCCCAGGGCACAGTTACCTGAGTTCATGCCATCTTTCTTCACACAGGGAATCCAAAATATTTTGAAGTGGCATGCTTCAGCCTATGCTAAAATACTCAGAGACAAGTTGGCTTTCCCTCCTACTTAGTTATTCCTTCTCAAAAACCAGTCTGGCATTTTGTAGGGTAAATTTTCACTTCAATATGGCATCATCCATGTCACTACTCCATCAACAGTCACTGGCCTAACCCACACCATGCCACATCCTCAACCCCCATTTCTCAGCCGACCTTGGTAAATACAGTTATCTAGAGGATCCCAGTTGCTCCAGCTTATGAATAAACTTTCTACATATGAACATTCTGCATCCACTTATTAATCCAACATCAAAAGATTTCTTTTTTCCCCTTCTCTGCTCCTAAGTAATTGGTTACACACAAGGAAACAATCTCATGTTTTGATGTTTGCAGACCACTTTCACATGCAACTCTGAAATTCCTTCTTGTGTTATCCATACAAATATGTGGTGTCCATTCATGTGGAATTAGAATAGGAAAACAGTTGTAGCTGTGAGGCTCTTTGTGATGTAGTTAGAAATCCAGCTGCTCTCCTGCCTCCCTAATGCTTTTCCTATGGTTCATAATTCAAATTCCTTTTGGCTTCAATTTTCCACACTCAACCTCAGCACAAAAGTGATTACATTGGAAATCTGAGCAAAAATCTGTTGAGTGATTTTTGAATGATTGAAGTGTGAAAAACTTCTGCCAAATGCTCGGACCATCTATAAATAGAGGGAAAATTAAGAGCCTTTTTTTTTTTTTTTTTCATAATTTGTAGAGGTCACTGAAGAAAGTTTCTCAAGTCTTTTCAGAAGGGGAAGTTCAGAATGGGAAATTTTGTCACCTTGTATACAATAGCAGCTTCCCAGCCCAGCCTCATATCTCCTACTTTCCCCCAGTCCTACAGCCACACACTGACTCATAAGTGCATATGGGCACACAAGTAAAGAGCTTCCT
This sequence comes from Donacobius atricapilla, assembly GCA_013397315.1. Classification (NCBI taxonomy): domain Eukaryota; kingdom Metazoa; phylum Chordata; class Aves; order Passeriformes; family Mimidae; genus Donacobius; species Donacobius atricapilla. The sequence continues at coordinate 683,215 of WBMY01031618.1, forward strand.
GCTATCTGTGCTGTCTGTGCTGCTGATAGCAGCATAATTCAGGTTTCCTCTCTGCTTGATGGAAGTTTATCACTGTGCTAAAAAGGGAAACCCAAAGCAACACACTGCTTTCTGTTCCAACTGAACTTTGCTCATCCAAACAAAGTGTCTGAAGGGAAGACAGGGCAAGGACACTACCTGGCAAAGTCTCCCTCTCAAGGACTATCTAGACCTGTACCTCTGGAGATCAAGAGGAGATGCTTGATGGCTAAAGACAGGCAAAAATCATATGTATCTCGAAATCAGGAAATGCCAAAAGGTCAACCCAAAGAACTGCAGGCTAATCTGTCCCACTTTATTGGTCTCTGGAGGGGTAATTAAGCATGGATTTTCTAAATGTGAATTAGGCCTGACTCACCTGATTGCCTGCTGTGATTAGGATCTCCGTTTCTGGACAAAGGCAGAGCACTGCCTGTCATTTATCTTGACCTCACTAAGGCTTTCAGCACAGTCTTGCATAATAGCCTTGTATCCAACTTAGAGTGTTATGGTTTGGATGAATGGGCAACTATCCATCTAAAAACTTATTCATGAGGCTCATAAGGGTAGAGGTTAGTGAGTCATATTTTGTCTGGAAGCCGGTAACAAATGGAGTACTCTGGGTCTTTTGCTGCAACCTGTCCTGCTTCACAGTTTTATCAATGGCCTGACTGCGCTTTCATCCAGCTGGGAAATAACACCAAATCTGGGGGCAATTTTTTATACAGTCAAGGTGTAGAATTTAGGGGTGTATTCCATAGGGACCTAGACAGGTTGGAGGAATGGGACAGGAGGAACCAGCTGAATTCATCAAGGACTAATACCAAGTGCTGTCCCTGGACAAGAAAGACAACCTGATGCAAGGACACAGGGTGATGCCTGCCTGACTGGGAGCAGCTCTGCAAGAAGGGACCTCGCGCCTCGGCTGGCACAAGCTGACTGGACAGCCAACTACACCCTCAGCTGTGTCAATGGCCAGGACATCGAGGGGAGGGTTTATCCTTCTCTTCTCAGCATGTCTTAAAGCACATCTCAAGTAGTGCACCCACTTTTGGCTTCCCGATACAAGAACAACATTAACAAACTGGAGCAAGTTCAGTGGAGGACACCAAGCTGCCCAGGGTCTTGCCTTGTGGGAGAAACTAAGGCCCCAGGACTTGTTCGGCCTGGAGAAGAGATGGCTTTGAGGGGAAGCTAGCAGTAGCCTGTCTGCACCTGCAATGAGGGAATCCAGCAAATGGATCCAGTCTCTTCAAAGCAGAGAACATGCACAATGAGCATAATATGAAAAAAGAGATGTTCAGGATGGAAAATGGAAAAAGGACTGGAAAAATGACCAAAAAACCATTTTTTTAAACTCTGAAGACAGTTAAGCACTGAAACAGGTTTCCCAGAGAGGATATAGCGTCTCTCTCCTTCCCTGGAGAATTTCAGGACCACACTGAATAAAGCCTTGTACAATTTAGTCTGATCTCACAGATGAGCCTGCTTGTAACAGAAGATGGAAATAGAGATCTCCTGAGATCCTCCCAGCCTGAGTTATCCTATGATCCTGTGTTGTATTAAAAAGTAAATATAGTCTATTCTCCAAAGTCTGATGGTACAAATCTGTTCTGCAGCCTGAGGGTACCAGTACTGTGGCCAACATTGTGTCAGGAGGCAGAGAAAGAAACCACAAGAACACACTGTCTGCAGAATGGCATGTGCTCAGCACCTGCCTTTGTCTTTAGTCCCTCTGACAATCCCACATGCAGGATTTAGAGCATTTTTCAACATTATGTCTGAAAATCATTACAGAAAATTATTTTGTAATCTGCTAACAATCTCTGTTAATTCCACGGGTAAGAGTAAGGTCCAGCTACTGGGAACTTGGGGTATACATATGATATTTGTTTCAAGAAGAATAATTTATTATTTCTACTACATTATTTCTAAGACACCTTCCCCTCAAGATCAGAAGGCCCAAAGCAGATTTAGTCAAATTCAGTGATACCACTCTCCCTTTTTTTCCTGAAGTCAGCAGGTAACCATATTAGTCTAAGAATCAAAATGGGACTTCTAGGATATGAAACATTAACTATCATAAAACACGAGGGCCACTATTATTCTTATTTGAATATAAAGAAATTTAATATGTGAGCAAAGGATCCTTTTCCAGACTCATTCAGAAGCTAAGTTAAGTAATTGGGTTTTCCCATCCACTGCCAGCTGGCACTGAATCAGCATTAATGTGCAGTAGTGGAAGTAAGGCTGGTAGGTTTGAGTCATATTTCAGTCATGACAATAGATCAGCTTGTGTTAGAGAAGAAGTGGACAGGGTTGTAAAGAAGGTTAATTCCCAGGCATATAAAGTGGAAATGGATAATGAAAGACTGTAATAATGAAGGGTTGTGAGAGAGTAGAAGGAAACCAAAGTTGCTGGATGAGCTAGTGAATGTCATATCAGACATAGTTAGAACCTAACATGGATGAATGTCTGGAAACAATAATGTAAAGAAAAGCTGTGATAAAAGCATAGCAGGACAAGATCTTTTCCAAAAGCTTGAGTCCCAAACTGGAGACTAAGTAAAAATTTAGGTGGCTAACTAAGTGCTTAAGAATTTAGGAATAGTGTTGGATCAATGGTCTCATCTTCAAAATGCAGTCTGCAAAAAATTATTTCATCAAGATGTATATTTGCATGTAGAAGTAACAAAACACAGTTAGCAGAAAGCCATATACAGCATGGAGTAAGTTTTACTAGTCTCATGCAGTCCAGAATAATATTGGCTCATAGTGGTGGTATGTGATATAATGATTATGAGGTATTAGTCTTACCTACTTTTCTATGTCCCAGGAACATCACAGGACAACTAACAGAGTGATAAAATCTCTGTAGCTGTGCCAGCAATTTGTTTTGTCTTAGTTCTTTTTGAGTTATCCCGTATTTAAACATAAGACCTTTTTTTTTAATAAAAACAAGAAAAGTGAAAAAAAATTATTACCTGAATGCGCCAGCAAGTGAAATATATGACTTATATTTGCATCTGACTATTAAAAGAGGCTTACTCTTAAATGAACTTGCTTTGTCCTATAGGTCCTCCTCACTATCAGTAGAGCCATGGTGTATAAACAATGAACACAAAGATACTACAAAATAGTACAACTGATAGAAAAAACCCCTAACAAGTAAGACTGTATTATTTTGGAGTGTGTTCTTGCCTGACCTGTTTAAATACTTTTTTAAAAAGAATTCTGACTTGGAAAGTGGGACCTACATGCATGATTTGAAGTCTGAAAACCATAGCTAGGAATGAGATGAGTAGATTTAGTGAATTTAAGACTACCAAACTTCATCACTGTCCTGAGATATATAAATGAACTCCAGAGTAACAGGACTTGTAAAAAAATTTGCAAGAAGAGTAATTGGATATATTTTGCTTAAAGTCAGAATACATACTGATCATTTTCTGATATTGTTCCTGACCCTGGTTTTGTTGTTTTCTTTAGTTTTATAGCACTGGAATGAGGCTGAGTTAGAAACAGCTCCACAGAAAATCAGTTTCACCTGAGACCATCAAAAATAATCACTCAACCTGTCAATACATATGGCTTCAGGTACCACAAGAGGGAACAAGAAGGGAATGAATGCTGCAGAGCTCCTGTTCTTTATTGCTTAGCTTCATTTAAAGAATTTACTTGTCACTCATGTAAATGTGATAGTAAAAGAAAAATGTTTCCTTGCAGGAATAAAGCCTTAAGACAACTTACTGACAAGAAAAATTAGAACTAAGCTTAGATTTTTGAAAGGAAAATGGCAAGCATTTTGAATAAATAAATAAATACATAAAGACCTTGTGGACATTACTGGAAAGCATGACACTCTGTCCAGTTTATGTTAATGCTAATAGTGTAGCTATTGATAGATCCAGTGCATAAAAAGGTATGGATGATGAACAGAATTCCTTGTACAAATACTGTAAGAGGGAGGACGACAATTCATGTCATCTGGATGGATGCAGCATTCCCCAAAAGCTGAAGTACTCCTCTTTAAATTGCTTAAGTCCCTTTGGTCTCCCTGTTTTTTTCTCAATGGCGAAGTTGGGTTTTCCCTAATACAGAAGGTTGAGCTGCCTTGTTCACCAGGAAGGAAAAGTAGCTCACAGTTATGACTAAGCTGGGTGGCCTACAGTACAGTCTGTGCAAAAAGGGGCTTCAAATCAGGATTTCAGCTTTCAGTTGCCCACAGGTTATTCAGTTAAGTGATCTGCCAGTGAGATCCACAGTGAACTAAGTGCATTAGCAAGGTTGTTGGGATTTAGCTCATCCTATTCCCGTGCTCCTCACATCCTCTTACATCAAATTGTTTCCAGATGCAGAGATAGAAGCACAGGGATGCTCAGCCAGGTAAATGTGGAGTGGTCTTAAGGGTAAAGCCATTTTAGGTGTGAAGGAATGCATATCTGTGACCTTATTCACATGTTGGTTTATGTGAGCAGTTTCTTTAAGTAAAGACAAAAGTTATGTAAACTTCAGAGCAAGTGGCTATATAATTTTGAAGGCAGTCAAATGAAAGGATAATTTATACTGAACAAGTGTATTCATAGAAAATATATTTACTTCTCTAGAAGGGTTGTGGGTGCCAAAAACTCATTTTTAAAAGACAACTGACTCTACAGGAAAGCGGAAGGACTGTGCAGGCCATGCACTTCCCCTAAGCTATTACAATGATTGACTCAAATGGCTTGTTAGTTTAAGAGACGTCTAGCAGGAACTGAAGCATGCTGTATACTGTTTATGTTTTAAGAAAACATGGGCTATGTTGATTTACAACTCTCTTTAAGTAAAAATACAGACTCCAGACGAATTCCATAGAAAAAGGAAAAAAAAAAAAAAAAGAGAGAAACACAAAATAAATAGACCCACACAAAATTCATTATTCTAGAGTTATAGAACATCATACTTAGGCAAGTAGCATTCAGTTTCCTAGTTTCACCATCTGCTTTTCAACTTCACTCCCTATGTGCTAAGCTAAAAGTTTTAGAAGGGCAGAGGGTCACCATTACTTCAAATAATTGGTATTTTAAATATGTCAGAAATACCATGAGTGCTGGCAGGAAGCCATTAGCTACAGACAAGGAAGCAAAATTTGTCTTCTCATATTTATAATGAAAAGTCCATGCATTACACTAAATCCCTGCAAAGGAAGAATCTTTAGGGATCAATTCAGCTCCTCAGAGTTTTACATTTCCATCAGACTATTCCTCTGCCTTGTGTATTTTAAGTAGCTGCTTGTGCAAGAGAATTCATAACCTAGGGGAACAGAGCTCACACTGCATGAACGCTGGTTTCACACTTGTGAGAAAAAACATGAACTTAAATCCTTACATTCAAAAAATGGCATTTGCATTGGGTTTTTGTTTTATTTTGATTTTTTCTTAAAATCTATTAATCTTGTCATTTTCCCAGTTAGTAGCACAAAATTTTTCTTTAGCTTCATGAGCGCAAAGGCTTCAATTTTGTCTAATTGTTAAGATGCAATCTTAAAACCTTTAGCCACTGTATCGCAGAGTGTGACTAAGACTCTGAAGTCAAACATGCCACACCAAGATACTTTTCTGCAAGGAGTTTCGAATTCTAAGGAAAATCAAGCTAAGCCTTTCAAAATGCAGTGCAGCCCAAGTGAGTCCAGTTAAGGAGGGACACGCAACAGCAGGTCTTGATTAACAAATATATTTCTTCACACAGGCACTCCTGAGTGGCATCCAATATAGCTTGACTGAAGGAAATAGGAACTCCTGCACCCATTTAGTCTGAAGTGAAAATTCTGCACACATGAATGAGAGTCATATCCTCTCCACCAAGTCACATCTATTTTGTTTTACTCTGGAGAGAGCTCATCAAGTCTAGTTGAAGGGAGGGGGAGAATTTAGCTGCAAGACCTTTTTAAAATTCCACATGACTTCTACCAGTCGTTTTTAATTCACTGCTTCTTTCACGAAAATGGTACTTATTAGGTAAAATTTCATTTACCCCATAAAATTAATTTGAACTAATAATGCATAGATAGTTTTTAGAAATGTGATATTAGTGTTGGCAGACTTTCCTCTATTGTCTGCCATGTTCTCTAAAATTGTGCCAAACCACAAGCTAGGTCATCACTACTAGCTAGCAGTAGTATGCTTTTGGCAATTTTGGAGTTGCTATTTTAAAGCTTCTTTGCCTGGAGCTATCTAGTCTCAAGGGTTATAAAAGGAATCCCAGACTTTCCAATATAGCATTGCAGACAAGGATGTCTCCTGACTTTTCAGTAATTGAGAATAACCATAGGATTAGACCACTATTTGATACTGTGTTTGGATAAGACCCTCAATTTAGATGTTATTCATATGAGATGTTTATTTTAAAGTGAGGCATATTTAGGGTTTTAGTAGCTCAAGCCAGATTCCACGTCAACTTTCTCCACGCTATACATAGCCACCATCTGGCACAAGTGCTCCAGCACAACCCCCCAGGCTTCCAAAGAGCAGCTCTCTGGGACACCAGTAGAGCTTAGCACAGTTCCAAGCAGGTGCAAGTTCAGCTGGAGCTGCAGCTCAGCCTCTGCACAACTAACACTAGAGCAGATCACAGGTTGCCAGTACCTGACATGTGACATTGAAGCTCGCATCAGATGAAGCTCAGATATTTGTTCTCTGTCCACCTGAATTTGTCTAAATTATGGACTAAAAAGCTTCAAACAGGCTGCCATCTGATTTAAATGAGCCTGCTGGGCCTGTTTTCTAACATCACAGTGCTGAGTCAGCTCACTCATGAGCAGGGGCTTGTCCATCACGTCTCTAGAGAAACAGCCTGGTATGTATGAGAACTGTGTTACAAGAATCCAGATAAGGAGAACAAACTTCAGGTAGATGAAAATATTTCATGGTAGGAAGCTTAGTCAGTATTCATTTTTTTCATTGTTGACATCCCTTACTGATAGAGTTTATTGGCTGAACCCTTTGGGTGAGGTTGTTGATACTCAAAAGCTCAGACCTTCAGCTCTTTACAGAACTTCAGCTTTTTAGTTCTTTACAGTATGATCTTTAGACCACTCTTGAATACATCCAGCTGCAGCTCTGACATTAATTAGTGATACCAAATATTTTACACAACCATTAAAGACTTACTGTATATGCAAAATACACAGTAGTCTGCATAAATATGCTTGAACTATCATTATATTTTTTTACAAAAGCGATGATGGGCTGCCCATAAAAAAGTATACATAAACTGTTTCTATTTCACACAGGGCAGCAACTTCCAGCCAGACCCCACAGAACAATGACTTAATTGGGCTTTTAGATAGTCAGCCCGTATGACCATATTTACCACATTTTCTCACTCTGTTTGCAAGGATAACTAATTAGAAGCATCTCATCCAAACATATTAGGAAAGAGCTGAACACAACACCTGCTGTGCATAGTTTGTGTGCTGCATACACAAACAGTGCAGAATTGCACACCAGAGAAAGTCCATGGGTGGCTAATGACTGACTCTGCCACTGCAAAGCAACAAAACTTTTGGCATTTCACAAATACTGAGGAAAGTGAAGGTTAACAGTTTTGGGGTTATTTATTTTATACTAAAAGCCAAAACAATAGCTTTTTTTTTATCTGTGTTCTGCTTTACAGTGTGATACAAAGGTGAAACAAAGGAATTAGAGGGATTAACCTCTGTGATATCCTTAGAGTAACACTTGTAAGGGGCCTGGCTTCTGCCAGGGCAGAAGATGGTGGAACAGTTCTGCAGGGTTATAGGAGGGGTATGGCCAGACTAACTGCTAATACCTGGAAAAGAGTTAAGCAGCGCACTCATGTTGTGATACATTCCCAGAATACTTTTCCATCCTTTTGCAATTTGCAGTTTATCGGCTTCCAGAAGCAGATGTTGCAGGCTTTGTACATGATGACCTTTGATGGATACACTTCTGGGAATGCCTGGCAGCTTTTTGAATGCTTGTACACCAGCAGTGCCCACACCACTCATTGGCAAGGGATTTCTTGCTACCATTTAGCTTTACATTGGATGAGGAGATACCTCCTTTTCCTTTTATTTTAAAATAAACAAACTTCTTCCCTACTTCTAATCTGGCATGCTGACCAATTCTTCTCTTGGGAGAGCAGTCAAACAGCCAGTAAAACCTCGCCATCTCCAGGGCACTGGATTTTTAGGACTCCGTCTCTCTCCAGTTATCCCTTTCTCAAACTGAAGAGTTCTGGGCTTAGTGGGGAAGAACTTCCACACCTTAATAGATTTCACTAGACCTCTTCTCATTTTTTTTCATCCTTTTTGAGTTGAAGGTGTAGAACTGCACACCACATCTATAATGGGGGTGTGTCATGGAAGTATTCAGGGACACACTGATATCTAGATCACATCTGATACCACACACAATGTCTTCTACATCTTTGCTTGTAACTTTCAACACCATCCTTGCTTTCTGAAAGCTACTGATGTATCCACATATTAATGAGTAAATTCTTACTTGTGAGTTATAATAGTTTGTTCAGAATCCATCAGTTAATATTTAAATTAGGAGCAGGTATTTTCATGCACACTACTTAATACTGAATTAAAATTGAATTTCAACCTTCGTTTGAAATTCTAGTCACACAGTCCAATAAGGGCTACATGCAATTCATTCTTCCTGTCCTCTAAAAACTGACATAATTGGAGGATTTTATCACCTTGCTGCTTGTGCCCTTCCAATTTCTTTATGACTGTGCTGAACAACCTATCTCATCACATCAGCCTTTCCACATTTCACCAGAATGTGCTGCTGATGTCCCTCTCCATAACTAAAACCAACCTTTTTCTCCTATCCTTGTATATTAACTATTTAATCATCTATGGAGTTATCTTCCCTTGTATACAAAAGCTGCCTCCTTTCCTTAAGAACTCTCTGGAAATCCAGGAAGACTAAATCAGACTGCAAGTTCAAAAGTTACAAGAGATTCCTGAGATGCAACTTCCTTTACAAAAACATTGATTCTTTGAAGTGTGTCATTTATCCATGTGTTGATTATATAAAGTAGCTCTGCAGCAAAAGCCAACTCACTGAGTTTCCTGAACCTCTCCTGGAATTTCTTTTTGTGAAACCATCAAGGAAGTTTATCCAAAAGATTTTAACCTGTTAGGAATAATCTGCATGCCAGCCCAAACATGAAGATATTTATAGGTTTCTTGCTGAAATCCTCTACAGATTATATCAGAAAAATTGTACACTTGCAAGCGAAGTCTCCCACTACGTGCTTCATTAACTCAGAGCAGTAGTATAAGCAGGAGGGAAGAATTAAGAAAAAGCTGATACATAGGGGATAAAAGACCCTCGGAGCCCAATCTCAGGGTCAAGGGAGCCTGTCTTTATCTACAGCAGTGATTACAGGCACATATGTAGTATATATATGTATATTCCTCCAGAATCAGTATAATCTAAGAGTCTGTAAGCTGGAGATGATAACTCCTATGTTATCTCACTTTCTCACTGTGAGAAAAAAATATCATTTATGCTTGAGCCACATGGGTATCCTGTGATGCCCCAAGAGGGGATGCAAGGCACCAGAAAGTAGTTACTGAGTGATAAATAGATATGTTTCATCTCATATTGCAAGTTTAATATTAGAAAACAAAGTATTGAGGATGTATTTTCAGAGGTCACAAGATCCCACCACTTTTGATCAGATGGTATTTCAGATACCTCAGCACCCTGTGAATTGGGCTTTGTGAACATTTGCAAAAAAGCTAACCAAAGACTATAAGGTCTTTTCTGGGCACCCTGTTTTGAAAACAGAATTATTGTGTGTCTACACTTTTCTTAAAGCATAGTGATTTGGAGATTGTCCTAATTATTTAAATATTTCAATTAGGGCATTAATTGTTGTAACTAACAACTACTGGAAACATCGCAACATAAAATGACACTTCATGTTATCTCAGACTCCTTGCAAACCCATAACTGTGATTACAATTTGAAAAGAGAGACATACATTTTGAAATTTGCATTCATCAGAACACTGCTGCAAAAAAATGAATGTCAGGCAACTTCAGTGCTGCAGGGGTAGTTGATCAATGGGGCGTAACTACATAAAGTGTGGTGTGTAACTAATGCATAACTAACTTTCACCTTTCAGAAGGGATTACAGTGGGCAACAGAAGCTTTAATATTGGTCTTTGCTGTATTCCTCTGATACATTGGAACAATGAATATGGGCCATTTTTGTTCTGGGAATTAATATGGTTAGGGACAAACTGCCAAATGTAAAAGAATTTCCAGGCAATCTAAATACATCACCTCATTGTTATTGTTACCCACTGGCTTCTTAAGCTCCTGACTGAAACAAAGCTCTGCATATTCATCTTACAAATTTCAGTGAAAATATCAGAAACAAGAAGAAAAATAATTCTTTAATAGCAGTGATTTTCTAAAACAGGTTTAAAAACTTCCTGAAAAATCTGAAAACATCTATGGAGTAACTGCCAAAGAGAACTGGATGATACGTACACAATGTTTACATTACATGTATGCAAAATGCAAAATCTTCTCTTACTTTGGGTGTGGCCACTGTTCAGCTAATTCTGAGAAGGCATCTCTTTGAACAAGCAAACGGAAAACAAATCCATCAAATTCTATTAAGTAAAAAAGACATGTCTTCCTTCTCAGTGAGCCTCAGCCACAAAAGTGGTGGAGGCTGGGAGAGCATTTAGAAGATGTGTCTACGTAATGGCCCCCATTTAGAAGATGTGTCTTTACATAATGGCCCCATTCTTGTATTTCCCCTCTGCCTGCTGTGGGTTATTGGTTTTCCCATAAGCACTGTAACAAGTGTCCACAGACTACAACGGAGGCTAGAGAAACAGCAAAAGGCAGAGGTAGAGGCAGCAAGCCCAAGAAAAAGCACAAGTGAGCCCACAGAAGATAAGTGTTAAAAGGATGGGCTGAAGGATTAAATAATCAAAAATGCAAAGTAGCCAGAGGAAGTGCTTAGCTGGGATCTCCAACAGCGCCTAATGCTCCACAAAATGTATGAGGAAGCGCTGGATTCTGGCTGGGCACTCTGCTTGGAGACACAACAGAAAAAGAGAACAGAAACAGGGTCTACAGTTGCTGAGGTGTCCCCTTGTCATGCTGCTTTTTATGACTGCAGTGGGTGATCAGTTCAGTTTGGACAAGGAGAACATGAATAAGGATGTCAGGTACCAAAATTGAGTGGGCAAGTGAAGCCAGAACCTTGGCAACAGGGTTTGGATTCAAAAGAAAGGCTGCAGCCTGGGGCATTTGATACACTCAGTATACTCCCCATGAACTGGAAGCACAGCCAGGCCCATCACTCTACAGCTGAGTTTTCAACTCCCCTGATCTGTAGAAAAACATACATCAAACTTGCATCATATTCTAACACTCCAAATCACAAATCCAATAATGAGAAAGCTTTGGGTTATAACCTTGAAAAATTTAATGTTCTGTACTATATAGTGGAGTTTCCAGGCACAGAAAAGAGAAGAAAACTGTTCTGAAAGCTTAGTTACAGCACACTAAGAAATGCAGAGGGTGTATAACTGGTGTGTAAGATGTGACATTTGGGATATTTGTGCCAGCTGTGAAGCTAACTGAGAGTTTCTGTGGCTGGGCAGCGAGTTAAAATTATTTAAATTAAAATTCTTCCTGTAATGGTACTCTTGTGTCTCTCAGGAATGGTGCTCTATTTTTAGAGCACATATGGATATCTTGATCAAAAAATTGAAGTGAGAGGTACTATTTTATTCCAATTCTTTGCTATTGAATGTGACTATAACACCACAAGATTTAAATACTTTTTACTGTACTACAGAGCTTTCTCTTTATTATTTGAAAGTGGCAATACTACCACACTTTATTTTTAGAAATAAGACTGCATTTGTTTAAGTTTTGCCTGTTTAGTCTCCTTTGTTCTGCTATGGTCTCCACAATTCTTCCTTGTTTTGGTAAGTATGTGTCTGCATTCTCATGGCAACACTATAGCAATAAAAAGTTGCATCTTGAGAACTCTGCCATATATGAATGATATTTTAGCTGTGCCCTTGGATGCACATGGTAGAAATAACTGCTTCTTTAGCATATTGGTAAGAAATGTTTTCAGCTGGTTGGTGGCTGAAGCTCAGTCTTAATTTTGGCCACTGCATTTTAATTTAACGTAACTTTTCTGATAGGCTGGAAAGAACAGCTACAATAATATTACCTCTCCAACATTACCAAAGGTGTCATTTTCAGGAAATGACATAAAATGGAGAGGAATTAAAATTAGAATTAAGTCTGAGTAGCTGCAAACACTGCAAGTGTTGGGATTTCAGATCCAAATTCAGCATCATCTGTTACATTTGACCTTGAATGTATGAGTTGGGATAAAACCATTGGAGAACCACATCAATATGGAGTCAACCCTCATATTTCTCCTTTTGCCAAACCAAGACCTAGTGCCCATTCTCTCTGCCTTCAAATGTGAATCCTGGTGTACATGTTACCGCAGCTGTGGTGTGTCTCTCACTTGGAAGCCTGCCCTGTGTTCCCTATATCCAGGGTGCAGAGGAGCAGATGTGTGAGATGGGAGCTGTGCAGGCATTAGACCATATGATCATTCTCAGCCAATGGCTCATATGAGCTCACTTTCCTTCTCCACATGAATAAAGAGTACGTTGTTTGTACTGCAGAATCAAAGACTACATGCAGGCAGTTCCCATGGTATAGTGGGACTGCAGAAACTTGGCAGGAGGAGAAGCCAGTGCCAAATATGCTGTGTGGCTCCAACCAGCCTGCACCCTGGTTTGCATCCCACAACCACCCACTGGTTGCAGACCAGGAAAAAAAATGAGAATTTTCTTTCAAAGCAGAAGACCATGGAAAGAGCCCAGTTGTACCTGACTGATCTGTAGGGACCTAATCAGTAGGATTAAAACAAACAAACAAACAAACAAAAAAAACCCCACACAACTGCAAAAGAGCCCAACATCCCCAGACAGCCTTCCTCCTCCAGGTTCTGCCATCCTGCTGCTCTTCTCTGCCAGCCACATTGCCCTGCCTTCACATTTATCTTTTGTCTCCTAAGCTCACCTCCATTTCTCTTTGCTAAGACAGGGAATTAAAATCTCTCTTGCCAGTGTCTGACACATGCTGCCGTTGCCAAGACAGAGAAGCCCTTTTTAAACACTACTCCTTCTTTTCTCTGTGCAAACACAGCATTTAATTGATTTTGCAAACAGTTCAGTCTGCTTTTCCGAGGGTTATAGCAAACTGTAAAGTTTGCACTTTGCACTAAAACTTAGTGGGGAAAAAAATAAAAAATTGATCACACTCAGGCCTTGAAGAGTTTCCACACTGGATGGCAAGAGCTGCCTGTGCTGACAGGGGCAAGCATTGCCTGCTGTGTGTGTTGAAAGATGAGGAGATCTCCCTTGCCAAAGAGCAGGGAGTGCTTCTCTTCCCAAGGATGTACTCGTGTGTTACTAAGTAGCAGCTTCTGTTAAAAGAAAAAATATTACCAAAGTACATGATCCTAACTGGGAGTAGGGACTGTTACCAATCATCCGTAAGTGCAAAAACCTTGCGAAGTGTTTGATACGAGCTGCCACATGTGGGTAGGACAAGATTGTAGACTGGAATCATGGACCCATATTTTAAGGCAGAAGCTTGGGAGTTTTTAGGCTAACAACATTTTTATAGGAATCCCTTGACAGAGGCTTTGGAGACTGACTTTCTAAAGATGGACAGACTGTCAGCCATTTTTCACTACAGAAATTAAAGGCAGGGTGTACATTAGTTTGAGAGCAGCTTGGATATCCTAAACCAAATCCCTAGTTTATTTTCCTACTTCTCAACTCCAAGTGCAGTTACATTTCACTGCTGACTTCCACATGGCTGCATGATGATTCCACCTAGAGTCAGATCCTCGGAGAAGTACCTAGTACTTGTCTTTAAATGAGAAACTGATAGAAAACTTCTGTTGCACAGAGTCTCCATGGACTACCTTAATCAGGCAAATTCAAAGTTTATAAGCCTTGAGAAGAATTAGAGAATCTTTTATACATATGTTTTATTCCTTTTTAGCGAATGTCTTGATACTGTGGACTGCAGATAGGTATTTCAGTTCTTCTGGTGGATTATTTCATTAAAACTGAGTGAACAGAGAAGCACAGCTGATAGCAAGTTTTCAGAACAAAAAGGCACTGAAGAAATGACATAAACTGCTTCCCTTTGATGAACACTTTAACAAGTAACTGAAGTTTAAAGATGTAAGAGGCATTAGTGTTTATTTTTTTTTCTTTCAATAATTGTCTCTTGTTGGGAACATTAACTATGATACATTGAATTGAAAACAAGCTTTTTTTACAGAAGGCCTGTCCTTGCCCCTCATAACATGCCTTCTTCTTCATACACTTCCAGTATATTTACAAAGTGTATAGTTTTAACAACAAGACAAACCTTTGTCCAGAAAGTTTATAGTAGTGCCAGGTTCCTCATTCTTTCCTCCTTGATTTGAATCTATATTTCTTTGTGTATTAGTTTAGAGACAACAGGATATTGCATCATTACCTTCCCTGAAGGCAGCTTCTTTTGTATTTCTGAGGCAGCCATGACTGCTACCTCTCAGTAAACTGCTGCAATGACATCCTAATTGCCTTTCTTCAAAAATAAATATAATATATGATACCTTTTTAACTTTTAAATTTGACATAGCCAATGCACTTAACATCACACTATCTGTGTGAGGTTACAAAAATATGGTTAAGGAAATTTGGATTTGGAAATCTCACCCTTTTTGTCTAAACTAGCAAGGTACCATGCCTGTTTTATGAATGGCAAAAAAATGGAAATTAACATTGATGACACCAGTTTGTTCTTTCCAACATGGTGCACATTCTGTTCCTGGCTCTTGGAGGACCTATCCCAAATGTTCCTGTACTGCAGCAGTGACAGATCCCTACTTCCTCCAAACTTTTATCTTCACATATGTGAAAAAGACATATTATAGAACATTTTCTTATAATATATGTATATATAAGAACCATTTCTTGGCAAATATTTCCAATTAGGACTGTAATTATATTCCCCAAGAGTTAAGGCCAAAATCAATTATTAATTATATAAAGATTAAAATGTAGAAATATTCATTTTTTATTTAATTCTACTTCAGTATATGGTACTATGTAACACTACCTATTTTATAGTGCCTTCTAACTGAGGATGCAATAATTAGTATTCAACTTGTCATTTTTTAAAGCTGACAACTCCATGATAGTCAGTGCGTGAGAATTACTAGAAACTAATTAAAATTGCATCAAATTGTCTACTATAGCTGTATTCACTGTGTCCTTGAAGAAATAAGTTTGATGTCATGCCTGTTGCTGAAATCTCAATGGTTACTCTTAGGACAAGCAATGACTAAAGAAGCTTTTAGGATGGGCACAAGTCCCTGCTGATATACATGTTTGGCTTGGTCAGCCAGACCTGGTTTGCAGAAATGTTTGTGTTATAACTGCAAAACCTAAAAATTGGGCACTCTGCTGTTCATGTTTGAACAGGGAATGAATGATGTGTTTCCTGTGCACAAACAGGGTTAAAACTTGCAGGGTGAGTGAGTCTAAATCAGTTTATAAAAGTACAGAAGAAGAGTCAAAGCTGTAATTCCCTCTCCTCTCCACTCCTTGGCACAGCTAACAGCTGTGCACTAACAGTCCTGTCACGGCTCTTATGGCAACTTTGCAGTGGGTTTTCCTCTTCCATTCTTCCATCTCAGAGGTCAGGAGTAGCCAAGAACCTCCTCCTGCAGGAAGAGAATAGCTGAAGAATTACTATTGAGAATGGCTGAAGAGCAGCATACAGCTTAGCAAGGGGGGTAGTCACGCAAAAGCTTAAGAGAAACGTTTGGCTTTTCTGGGGTGCTCAGAGGAAGCAGTTTTTTTGAATGTGTATTTGGATGTTGCTGGTTTTCCCTGTTGCTCTTTGCTCAGTAAGGCTGTGCTCATGTCCAGGTCTGACATACCTCCCCAAGAGGCCAGCTGGCTGAGAGCTTGCGACTGAGTGCTCAGCAGGAACCTCTGGAAATTAAGTCTTGTTTCTCTTACTCCAGTGTAGCACAAGGAATGTCCTTTTTTCCTCCGGTGTGTAAGCAAAGAACATCTAATTTGATTTTGTTTGATTGTTTCTTATAGTACTGCATAGAATCACAGAATCATAGCTGAGTTGGAAGAGATGCTCATGACCTGTGCAAGGGTCAAGAATTGACAGCCCAAGAATCTCAGCAGGTGCCTGAAAGTGTTGTCCAAACATATCCTGGACTCAGAAAGACTTGATGCTGTGAACGCTTGCCCAGCAAGTAATCCACTTTCCTGAAGCACACAGATAATTGAGGGAAAACAGCCCCAAGAGATGTAAATATCTAACAAAAATGACATGGAAATTCTTACAATTAAAATATTCCCTTTTCCAGTTGAATAAAATGTTTTCTTCATTCGGAAATCTCTCTTTTGGAGGGATTCTTGCAACTTCCAGATCTATCAAAAATGTTGCCCCTGAGCACCACAATAAAAATCCACTGTTCAGGTGTAATGGGTTAAAATTCAACTCCCGGGCGGAAACACCAAAATATGTAGTGGTTATCACATTCGCCTAATTTTCATTTTAGTGGAATAGGATTAAAAGAAAAGCAAAACAGGTTCAATTTAAAAATAGAAACAGTTAGATTTATTAACATACACTAAAGGTAAACAAACAAAAACCAACCACGAAACCCTCCCAAAAACAACCCCCCTCCTCCCTAGCAACAATCTACTTTTCCACGAAAACAATGCAAAGAGACAAAACATCAGAACTCTCAAGTCAGTAGCACTTAATAAAATAGTCTTTCATTCAGTCTTTTGAGAGAGACAAGTCCCTCCTGATTCTTCTGGTAACTTTCCACAAGAGATACAGTCTGTTTGTGGCTTCCAGCTCCACTAACGCAGCCCGCTCGACACTGCATCATGTGAGCTTTTCCAAATGCAGCCTTTTATATGACTACATAAGGGCTNTTTCCACCCCTCGGTCTTATGGGGTGCGTTTTTAATTTAGCCTGGGCTCGGTGCTGCTCTCCGGGGACCCGGGGGCTGGAGGAGGGGACCGGGGCCATCTCCCCCTCTCTGTGGCATCCGCCGAGCTCAGATGCCAAAAGCCCACCCAGCTCTCCGGAGGGCTGGCCCTGATCCCGGCCCCTCGGCCCGGCCACGGCTCCTGGGGGCTCCCGGGGCCTCCCGGGGCCCTGGGGCCCAGGCCCCCTCCCGGCCCGGCCGCGATGTTACCTCATGGCCGGGTCCGTGGAAAGAGGGCGGGTCTCCCAAGATTCCTGTATTTAAGCGGTGTCCCAAGGGGTGTACACTTCTTACCTGATTGGCCAGCTTAGCTGTTAGTTCTAAAATGGATCAACAATTGGTTTTTTTTTCCTACCATTTATGCTAAACCAATACATCAGGGCAAGATTAGGTAGCAGAAATGGAAGGTACACTGAACCACTGTGATGATAAACTGAAGTGTCTTGTCTCTCTTCTACCCCTGGAAGTATTAATATCACAAATTAGGAATTCTTCTGAAATAATGAGGAAAGTGATTAAACTGACTGTGATTTTGACAGTATACCCAAACAGTCATCATGCAAAGCACAAGAGATATTAAAATGGCTCTGGTTTACATTTTCTTACTTTGCTTCTATGTACTTACCTTTTGGTCTGACTGTACCAGCATGCACATGACATGAGTTCCTAACCACTATAATGGAAGCTAAGTAGAGTACTGAACATCTGTTTTCATCACTGCTCATCCACACAGAGAAGAGATGACTATTTTCCTAGAGAATGACATAAAGTAATAAAGCAGAGCAGATCCCTGGAGCACAGCATCACTTGCTGCATAATAAATAACAGCATCGCTACAGATGATCAATCCTGTTGTTCCAGATGTAAAGGCTCTGCATGATATTGTAGGTAGAAAACTGATTTTGAGTGCACCAAAATGAACAAAGTGAGATGGAGAGATGGATTTCTTCTCCTTTTGTGAACAAGTTCCCCATCTGCTTTGCTGCTTCCAGGTCAGGAAAGATTCCTCACCCTTTTCCTGCTAATTTAGCTGTGGCAGGGAAGCCTGCAGTGTTGTCCTGTAGCCTGTCTTTCACATGTGTTGCTGTAGAGGGTGAGAGGGCACCGGAGAGCAGAAGGCCAACAACAGTTCCTATGACATCAGTTCTCCAAGCAATCCTTACCTCACCAAACACAGACATTTTCGTCCCTTTTTGCCATTTATCCATCATCCACAGCACAAGGAATGTATCATTTTTCTTGACAAACAAGGCTGGCACTAAGGCAGGTGAGCAGACAGCTTAGCTGGATAGAGCATTGTGATAATAATGCAAAGGTTGTGGGCTCAATCTCTATTCGCTTAAGGGCTGGACTTGAAAACTTATAGGTCCCTTCCAACTCAAAATATTCTGTGATTCTATGTCATCAGAGTAGGTAGAACTTAGTTTATCTTAATACAAACTGTGAAAATAGCTACTAACTATAAATGCAATAATGGAGATTAAAGAATGGATAAACTGTTTAGTCTGAAAATGCATGAGCTGGTGAATTCAAAGGTCTCTGAGGATGCAAGTGTCAGGAAAAAAATTGCTAAACAATTTGAGTTCAAAGGTAGAGTAACTTCTGCTTAACAGCATGACTCCTTGCTGAGCCTCAGGGGAGGCGGGTCTGCCTCCCTTTGTACATCCCTGGGAGAGGAGATGTTACACACTGGGGCGCTGTGCACAGCACCTGCACAGAGCTAAAGGCTGATGGACCTGTTTACAGGGAGTGAAAAGGTGATGTTGAAATCAAGTTCAAAAGAAAAAAAATTAAAAAGTAATAAAAATATTGTGTTGGCCTTCACATTCAGGGTGGCTCAGGTGTTGGACTTGAAGATTAGGGAGTTGCATAAGAACTCTGTTTTCCAGCCCACGCTTAATGGTTACAAGGAAGAGTAAAAAAGTGAGTTTCACTGGACATTTCTACATTGTATTTGCCCTGTTACTTGGTCTTGTTCAGTGGAATAGGAGACATCTGATTTTCATCTGCTGATCTGGGTGTAAGTGAAGTCATCCCACAGTGTCTAATACCTTTACTAACATGTTGGGAATTTGTGCTCCAGCCATACCATTCCTCCAAGAGAATAATACAAGTTTCATAGGTGTGAACAGAGCCACATGAGCCAAGAACTATTTCTTAGTCATGCTCGTGTGGAAGGTCATAGGAGAAGTGTAGACAAGCACTGTCGCTCTAGTTATCATAGCAGTAAATAGGGTTTGGGACAGAATTCGACCTCATTCTAGCGCATGGAAACTGAAGAGTTCAAGCAGGTCATAAATTGAATGTTTTTAGTACCTACTGTAGCTCTGGGCAAGGGGAAGAAGGTAACCTATTTTGCAGTAGCATTTTGTGCTAAATAAATCCTAGTGTTTGTCCACCAGTTCCTTGGGGTAATTGGGTTGGGCAAGAAATAGCCAATGACCCTGAACTGATTGTTAGGCTGAAATTTGCACTGGGAAATGTTGGGAAGTGTTTGTAGACATACAGCCCAAAACTGAACAGCTTTAAGGTTAAACCAGAAAAGCCAGCCTTCTAGTATATATTAATTTATGAAGATTAATGTATACAAACAGGATGAAATTAAAGGGATGAAAATGTTTTACTCTTTGGTTACTAGGTCTCAAACCCTCTGACTTATAAAAGATATCCTTAGGCACAATCAGGTCAGTGCTATGGCCTCAAAGGAACTATGAACCCTGAATGTCCCTGCCCAGCCTTCCCTGCGGTTACAGCCACACTTACCCCTGGCTCAGGATCTCATCTTACCTCTTCCTGAGGCACACAGACCTTGTTTGAGCTATGCCAGGGGAATCCTGGTCTCCATCCCTGTTTCATGGATGGAAAACCTATGCTGAAGCCTCACGTCCACCCCTGACTCTGTCTTTGTCCCTTTTTGCTCCAGAATGCATCTCCTGGATGGACCCTGAGTTGGCTCATCAGTTGCTTTGCTTGTGGCTGTTGATGGACCCTGATGTGTTCAGACCCTGTGAGACGGGCACCAAGCAGAACCCCAGCTTCTCCTCGCTTGTGGAGCAGCCCCAATTTCACTGCTTTCTGGCATTCTTGGATCATGTTTTGAGATTAAACAGCTCTGGGTTTGTATTTAACAGCCTCTCAGCAATGTAAAATAACAGTAAGACATAAAAGTGAGTCTCACAGCACTAAGACCTTTTTTTTTGCTAAACAGAAAATTACCTACTTTTAAAAAGGACTGTGTTGTGTTCTTTCATAAACAAACTCCCCATCTGAAGATTCTTTTTCATAAGTCTTTCATTTTAGTTGTTTATCCTATGGGATTTTTCCAGTAAATTTATGCACATGCAACAATAACATCCAAAGGTTGTATATGTCATCCTGGCACAACAAAATCATGCTGGATTAAGCTGTCTCTCTTCAACCCATACTTGACACTTCCTACTGTCATTGAGCCAAGCAAATAGCTGAGGTGTGGGTGTGTGCAGTTCATATGCATTGTTACATTTTTTTCCTGCCTCTTGAAACTCAACACTAAAATTCTCAGGTATGGCTCCTTAACAGAACAAATTGTTCCTACTGAGTTTTCAAGGAAGGATAAGGGAGAGACACTAATAATTCAAAGGTTTCTGCTGCTTTCAGGGTTTCAAAAGCCAGGTGTGTTGTCTGATATTTTCCAAAAGGTCAAAAGCATGTTTTTACTGACAGTGAAAGATTTCACATTTGGGTGTTATGAATGCACTTTACATCAAGTGAGCAATAAAAATCTGACAGTCAATACACGTTTAGAAAGTTTCTGTCAACTTGAGTGGTTCTCCTGCAGATGATTCTTTCAGCTCTGTCTACTAATCATGTGGCCAAGGAAATTTTTTCATCAAATCGTAAAACACCTCAGGGAGAAGAGCAGCCTGAGGCTGATCTTTAGCAGTGTTTTCCAAGGACTTCTGCAACAAGAAAAAAATATTCCAATACATTTTCAGAGTAGCCCTAAGGACATGTGGTTGGGTTTTTCTATTAGGATGGGAGTGTAGAGAACAGTATTTGGTCTGCTGGTTTTTGTCCTACAAATTTACTTACTCTAGCAGCCATCTGAAAGACAGCCAACTAGTTAAAAATTGATTCTTTTATGGAGACACAGAAGATTATTAGAAAAAAAAAAGGAATTATTTCTTGCAATCTGGAGCATTTTATCTATAGCAATAACTTACTGCAAATTGAGAATGCATTCCATTTTTTTAAAAAAGGTAGTGTAATCTAAGGATAAAGTAATCTTTAATGTGGCATAACCATAAGAGTCCATGCATCTAAGCATGTAATCTCAGCTCACAGCCATGAATTTGGAAAAATTACATGGCAAAGAACACAAAAGTCTCTGCAGCCGTGGTTGCAGCTGGATATTAAAAAACCCTAACAAATTCTCTGCTTAGCAAAAACAGTGAAGAAAGTAAATCCCGACTGTAGGTCTGGGGTAGCTATGGGATGCTGACAAACTGTGGGAGTCAAAACCATTAGAAGTTGGTCTGTTGACTTTATACAAATCTAATTAGGTTAGAAATCTTGAAAGATTTGGGTTTCTTGCAAGATTTTCAGTAGTATGTGATTTTTGGCTTGGAAGGAAATACCATGAGAACAGTCTTTTCATGGACATTAAAGTAGTAAACTTTGGCGGTAGCCAACCACACAGAACATGATGAGGTGTTCTCCAAGAGGGAATTGGAAAAGACTGAAAACTTCAAACATTTTGGGCAGAAAAATAGTGATGAAATGTAAGCATCAGGGAAAATTCAAACTGGTTTGTGTAATACCTAAGTATGTTTCCCTTATGTTCCTGATGTCTTTGTTATGCTTTGAATTGTATCTTTAGCATTAGCTTAGTTCCAGTACAGTTGTTTATTATGAATACTTCCAGTGAAAATTTTGAGGAAAAATATATTCAACCCCTGCTTTTCTTCAATGACACAATTACATGTTCATCTCTTCCTCATGCTTACTTTCTGCAGAGCTGTCTTGAGCATCTGATCACTTACTCATGAGCACAGCCGTATCCTTAAAGTCATTACCAGGTTTTCTTTGGGCTTAGCTGCACCACTCTGCCAGAAAATATCATGGATCTCCATCTTAGCTTATAATGACAGTTTTTGAAGGGAACCAATAATTCTTTGTAGGGTGGCGGTATATTGGTGGACTATCACAATGAAGTTTCCCTGGTCTTTTAACAAGGCCTCAGCTGGACTACCTTTTATACTATTATTCTTGCATATTGGAAGTCTGCTGCTTTATATAGTATGTGATGGGCAAAAATAGTATTGCTTCCCAGAGCTTACTGCTGATCAACAGTATAAAGTGACTAAACTAGGTCAACAGAAATAATGGTGCATGGAGGTTCAATCTTTTAGATGGCAGTCCATTTGGCTGAGGGATTTGAGAATGCAAAACCATAGAACTTTAGGAATAGTTTGCAAATTATCTTGCAAACAAAGTTATTTTCAGACAAACAGTTTTTGTCTCTGTCATAAATACAGGCATGATAATCTGTGAAAAGTGTTATTTATTATTTTGGCCAAATGAGGATAATTGGAATTCAGAGCAGTTTGAAATTTTCTTGGGAAAAAATATCTAGCCTGAAAATATTGTCATTATAATCTATATCAATTCACTTTATTTTGAATTATGCTATTGAACTAAGGATCATCGTTTGCTTCTCTTAGATTATACACATACAAACACCAAGCTCTGCTCCTCTGGATATACTTATGTATTAAGGAAAATGCAGTACTTCTAACAGCAGGATGAGATATATTTCCATCCAATCTATTCACTATAGAAAAAAAGCATAAAATATCAATGACATCAAAACTGAATCAGTGGGGAAAAAAATTCTGGTTTAGGACAGTATTACAGAATATCAGCCATGATCAGTTGTTTAAAGCACTAGGGAGATGGTATGTTTGTTTTTATAAGGCCAAATAGTTTTCAGCTCCTTCTGTAATCTACTGATACCAGATCATTTTAGGTTTTGGCTTATTTTATTTAAATATTTTATATTTCAAAGTGCTTGGGGGAGGGAGAGGGTTTTTTTTTTTTTTGGCTCATCTTCAGTCTTTCTGAAATTATGGAAATAAAATAAAGGTTAGTAGATGAAACCAAAATATTGCCAACATGACAAGCCACAAAGTATCATCCTGTGCTTTCTGTCGTTCTATCAGCTCCAGCCTACCATGACTGTTAAACTCAACAGTGATAATTTATTTCCTCACCTCCTGAAGGTGTGTTCTGTTTAATTCTCTGACAGACCAAGCCACAGGTGATTACACTGGCTTCAGCCAATTGTAGCCCTATTCACCCTGAAATATTCCAATCAAATTTACCACAGATTAAAATATTTGCAATAATTACTGTAAGCTTCATAAAAAAGAGTGACTCAAAAGTTTCTACTTGGATAACTACTACAATTTCTTTTGTTTGTTTGTTTCTTTACTAGTTACCAGGAACCTCACGCAGAAGAAATGCTCAGAGCGGAGGACTATGAGCTCACCTGTTGGAAATCAGACTCCATTAGCGCTCACAGCCTACTGATCCCTAAGGTGCTCTGCAGCAGCTAACAGTGGCCATCCTCTTCCTTTTCTGGGTCACGTACATCTCACTACTCCCATACAGCAAGAAAACAAAGAAACAAGCAATGAAGCCAGGGGGCAATACCCATTCACTTCTTGAGTAAGATCAGAGCTAGCAACGAACAAGCAATACAGCTGAGGGGAGTTTCTTTTCCTGTCCAGGAGAACTAGAGTCATCATCCTGTGCCCTCTTAAATATATACATAATGAGTTAAAAGGTTTGGATTTTCAGAAATTTACCACTTCAAAATAATATGAGCAAAGAGGTGAATTGTACACTCTTCAAGACTGTAAAATTTTTTCCCTCTCACCAAAACTATTTTTATTTTGTAAGAGGTTACTTGATGTGTTAATTCACATAGCAGCAGAATTGTCAGGGAAAAAGACTCTGCCTTAACTTTCTTCTTCTTTATTTTTTCCAAAGTATGCAAAATTTCCAATTTTGGCTTTAGCGGGATAGCTTCCCCTACAATCCTAATACAAAAATATTCTTCTTCACCGTGCAGTCCAATATGAACCACCCTAGAAAACACCTTCCAGGCTTCCGGCAGCCACTTCATATCTCTTTGGATAACTGTTTGGCTGCAGTGGGGATAAAGAGAACCTATGAATCTAACACTTACTTGTTTGAATTTTGCAATCGTACCTTCATCACCGCAAGTTATATTAGTCCTACTGCAAAATGAAGTTAGTGGTCTAAACATTTCTTAAGCAAGCATGGTTTCCACTCCTCTCCTTTCTTCCAGTACTATGTGATTTTTGCTGAGGGTATCCTAGACTTTTCTTTTCCCTTTAGCTCCCCTAAACTAATTTACCCTTCACTGACACTATTGTCCCAATCTAAGCATTCTTGAACTGAGTGGGAATTGATATCCAAGTTTCGGCTTTGAATGAAACCAAAATCTTAGACAATAATCCAGTTCTCAGGAACAAAGTTAAAATTGGCTAGGCACCAAGCTCACAGATCATTAGAGTGCTTTCTATAGGCCTTGTACATGTTACATTGTAAATAGTGATGTTTTATTTTTTTCCATCTGTTTCCTTTCTCATTATGTTTTTGCAGTGTTGTAGCCTTAATGGCAGTTAATAAAAGGGAAATAAATATTTGTAAGAGAATCTGAAGTTTCATAGCTCTTAAATCAAATTAACTTCCGCAGTCATGAACTAATCAATTGCCTTTCTCTTCTGTATGATTCAAGCTGGGAGTTGTGATTTAAGTTTTCTGTAATTTAGCTTTTATTTTCTTTTTGTACAAAGTCTTTAGAAAGACATAAAATTAGCACATACTAAAATGAAGTGCTGAATTGGTGCCATTGAGAAAAAGAGCCATAACATACTCATACATATGTCTTATGCTGAAGAGAAATAAAACCCCAACTGTTCATGCCTAAAAATGAATCCTAAATATTATTATTTCATATAGTTACATTAGAGGGTTTTGACAAAAATGTTGGAGCTGTTACTATCCTTGGTGGCAAATTATGTTTTAACATAAAACCAGCTAGAAGTCATCAGAAGTAAAAATGGTGATGTCAAATCTAGAAATTAGTTGCAATTTGGAAGAGGATGACCTTTTAATACGATCCTTCTCTTGGCTGCTCTGTCAAGAAATACTGATCACCCTTTAGATCAGGTCTAATAGCTGATTAGTAAAATATTTCATACCAAATTTGGTGTTAGTGCTGGGAGGGAGAACAAAAGAGATTTAGAAAACTCAGTTGAAGTGGAGTTGTACTGGGAAAATAAATCACCTCCAGAACAGTAGTTGTTAGTTTCACATAGTAGCCCAAAAGCAAAAGTTGTGATTCTTGACCTCGTTATATAGGCAGCAGGTTGATGGGCTGCTGTTGTTCCTGAGTTGTTTCTTCCTTGTACACTGAGTTTCATTCATCCTCCCAGGAATGTTTTGTTCATGTGCTTCTGTGACTTACATTTTCAGTGAAGAGCAGGTCTTGTCCAATGTTTTTTGGCCTAAATTATGGGTTTTTGTGTCACAGACCAACAGAAATATTTATGGCCAGAATCATTGGCACTGCTACGAGTCCCTCAGTAGTATTTGTGGCAAATGAGTGAGACACCAAGTGTCATACTGCAGGCCCTGAGCAGCCTGTTAGACAAACAAGTTTAAATATTGGAGTTCTGCCAAACACTATGCTTCAATAAGAATCTCAAATGCCTATGTTTTGGCATGGCAATCATGGCAGTCACTCCAAAACCGTACAAGTCAAAAAAGAAAAGTAGTGGAAAGGAATCTTTTCTTCTAAGCTCTAAAGTATAGCACAGACAATATAAAAGGTATCAACTAGCATTTATACTACACTACTATGCTGTGGAGAGACATTGAAAGAAGCTATGGAAGACTTGCGTCTGTCTATTTTGTAAGGACTAAGCTGGAACTAGACTGAGATGTAAGCCATAACACTGTCACCCCGAGTGAACTTGCTCACATGAACTTGCCCATCAATAAAGACAATTCAACCACTTGTTTTCTCTTTCTGGAAATAAAGAAAATAATAAAGTAGACCTGGGGTGTGGAAGCTCACAGAGTCTCAGTTGCATCTTTTAGCAGCTCCTATAGCAGAAATACATAATCACTGAAGCATTGGTTGGGGTCAACATCTAGATGTCAGTCAGACCATTCTTCTGTTTAAAACAATAATTATCATCATTCCTAGCTCATTACATCTATCACCAGCTATCATTGACTTTGAGCAGTAGTAGAGCAATTACTTAGTTGAATATTGAAAAGCAGAAAAGTCCATCCTCTCTCTACCTAGCTTCTTTCAGTGTGGCACTGCCCTGCTTGTGAAGAAATTCCTCCTAATATCCTGTGTGAAAATTCAAAGTC
Organism: Donacobius atricapilla; assembly: GCA_013397315.1. Taxonomy (NCBI): domain Eukaryota; kingdom Metazoa; phylum Chordata; class Aves; order Passeriformes; family Mimidae; genus Donacobius; species Donacobius atricapilla. The sequence goes on from WBMY01031618.1 coordinate 709,808, forward strand.
AGAAGACATGCTCCTTGCCCCTTGTTAGGTTCTCTGTTACTGCCATGAGAAGTCTGTGTTATCCCTGTAGTATCTGTAATATCGAATTTGTGGACAACACTAAGCTGGGTCAGTGTTGATCTGCTGGAGGGTAGGAAGGCCCTGCACAGGGTCTGGACAGGCTGTATCAATGGGCCAAGGCCAACAGCGTGACATTCAACAAGGCAAAGTGCCAAGTCCTACATTTTGGCCACAACAACCTTATGCAATGATACAGGCTGGGGACAGAATGGCTGGAAAGCTGCCCAATTGAAAAGGACCTCGGGGAGCTGGTTGACAGCAGCTGAACATGATCCAGCTGGCCAATAAGGCCAATGGCATCCTGGCCTGTATCAGCAATAGTGTGGCCAGCAGGACCAGGGCAGTGACCATCCCCCTCTACCTGGCATTGGTGAAGTTATACCTTGAGTTCTGTGTCCAGTTCTGGGCCCCTCAATTTGGAAGGACATTGAAGTGCTGAAGCACAGAAAGGCAACAGAGATGGTGAAGAGTCTGGAGCACATGTCCCATGAGGAGCAGGGATTGTCTAGCCTGGAGAAAAGGAGGCCCAGGGGAGACTTTATAACTTTCTACACCTCCTTGAAAGGAGGTTGTAGCAAGGTGAGGGTTGGCATCTTCTCCCAGACAACAACTGACAGGATGAGACGACATAGTCTTAAGCTGCACCAGGGGAGGTTTAGGTTGGACATCAGAAAGCGAATTCTTCACAGAAAGTGTGATTAGATATTAGAATGGGCTTCTCAAGGAGGTGGTAGAGTCCCTAGAGGTGTTTAAGGAAAGACTGGATGTGGCACTTAAAGCCATGGTCTTGTTAATATGATGGTGTTAGGTCATAGGTTGGATTCAATTATCTCAGAGGTCTTTTCCAGACTAATTGATTCTGTAATTCTGTGGTTCTCTGATCTCTTTGTGTAGTCACAGTCTGCTACTCAATTCCCCTTTGGCCTTCCTTTGCCAGACAAAGTTTATACTTTCTCAAAAGTATATACAGTAGACCAGCCATGCCCCACTCCTCCAGCAACAGATTAAGCACAGAGTAACCTCCCTTGATCTGCTATGTTTCCCCTAAGGTAGCCCTGAGTGGTTTGCTTTGATCATGATGGGAGCACATGGTTGGCACATGTTCAGCCTGGCATCAACTTTACGGATTGTTGTTAAATCTATTATATCTGAGATGTGTTATATCTGAATGCTTACAGTTGATCCTAAGCTCTTCTCCTTGTTTGCAATGTAAAAGGTCTCTCCTGAATGGACTGGACCTTAGGAGAATAATACTAAGAGAAGAAGGTGACGTGTAATAGTCACCAGATGGCTTCTGCCCACATGGTAATTTTTAGAGGAGGACTGTCCTGTGCTGCTTTCTTACAAGCTGATCTACTTTAGCTGCTCAGAAAACAGCTGTGGCAGTTCTTAAGAACTGTTTACTGATTGAAATGATGTAATATTATTAAAAACATTTATAAATATTGAAAACATAACAATGCTGAATGATCTAGCATCTTCATGGAATAGCTGATATGCTGGTGCCATTCTCTGAGATATGTTTTACAGCTGTAAATTGTGATTAAAAGAGTAGGGGAAAATGAGCACAACAGTGGGAACTGTTCCAAGGGCAGTGATAAAGATCTCCTTCCTTGTCTGGAATTGCCCTTTAAGCCCTAGACTCTTAATCAGCAGCAAAAGGAAGCAAAAGCTTCCTTCCCTGACTAGACCTGATTTCAACAAAGATGTGAGAGTGTCTTTCACAAAATGCTCCCGTCACAATCTGTGTAAGAGGTGCTTTAAAAATAAAAATTAAAATAGTGTGGTCATTTGCTTCCTTCAGTTGTTAGACTAAATAATAAGGCAGCAGCACCCTTTCTGATGGTCACTTTCATGAATACAAAGCTGACCCTGTTTCACTGAGTTAAAGCAGATCAGCAATGTGTGTTCTGCTTCTCCAGACACCATTTATCTTGTTTAGATGATAACATTTATGCAAGTAATTTACATCCAAAAAGTGAAATAGAATCATCTTTATAAGAAAAAAAATACCTAAAGTTTGCTGGGAGATGATTTGTATTCTTCAAATCTTCCCATCAGTAAAAAAGTTTTCCAGTTTCAGATCTGACAGGGAATTAGGACTGTTGTCCTACGGTGTCTTTCACACCATGTCATACAAAGAGTATAAATTTCTGTCATACTAGCTCAGGACAGAGAAGGAACACAGGACAGACTGAAAAGCAGAGGCACATCTGTACCTCATTATTAGGAAAGGGCCTTTGGCCTTTCCAATGATAACATAGCCCAAAGACAGTGAAACATAACAGAGTAATGTGACTAGGCCTGAAGAATGATGAAGCCATATGGAAAAGGGCTTTATGAAAGGAGCAAAGGAAGACTGACTAAAACTGGAGTCAGAAATAGCAGCAAAAGGTAGTCAGCTGCTGAATACCCTCTATGTTTTCAGTGTGTGGCTTGGCAGGTTGCTTGAATATTCTCCTTTGCTTGAACACAGCAATGGAAAAAATGCTAAATGTTAGTATGTAAGTGTTTAAAGAGCATCCCTGCATCTATATTGAATGGGAACTTTTATTCCAGGCATAGATAAGAATTGAGTACTTTCAAAAAGTCCCATTAACCAGTTTTGTAAATCATTAAGTGACTAGTGTGGTAAATCACTGGAGAAAGTCTTCCATTGTATACCCCAAGAGGAAAGCTGTTGTGTTTTATACAGGATAATCATTATTCCAAATATAATGAATCAGGCTGTAGATCTGTCATGGAGAGCTTTGAACTCATAGCAAAAAGCCATAATTCATGGCACTTACAATTTGGAATATTTACTTAGGATTGCATGTGGCCATGGCTTTACGGAGAATAGGAAATGTCACTAAATCTGCTTAGTCAAACTGACTGTATTGTAATAATTGTTGCTCCCACATTTCTTCTCCCTTTTCCCAGAAGACTCTCAGCTCAGAACTAGAGCCCCCTGAATCTGCTTTTCCCTAAAGGAAAAACATCTTTTCCCTTTGTTTTCCTATCCTGGTTGCTTTTGTGACCTCTGGCAGCTTCAGAAATCTGCCCCATAGAAGACAAAAGCACTACAGTTTCTGGCGTATGACTGACGAAGTAGGCATGTAGGCATGTCTGTAAGAGTTGGGGAATGGATCTGTAACATACTTCAAGTGCTTCTATCTAGGGCATAGTTGAATATTATGCTAAATTAAGTTTGCTGACAGGTACCTCAGACTAGTTTATGAAACCTCTTTTCCTGTTCAGGTTCGCTAGCTTTGATGTTCTTATCTGCAGTACTTTCAAAATGCAAAGGCTACCTAGAGAAGTTCAACATCTGAAGTTAAGTGTGAATTTAAACCAGTATAAATACCACCTTTTTCTTTGAACAATTCCCATGGTCCCGTGGTATAGCTATCTTGATCTTGCAAACATAGGTGAAATTTGTGGATTTGCACAGTCTTCATTTTTGCTCCCAATAAGTTGTCTTATTTTGCAGCTGGTATTCATGTTAAGTGCTGAAGAAACACTTCACTTAAATATTAATTGGAGTGAATCCAAAAAAAATATGTTTCAACTAACAAAAAGCTGACAGTTTAAATTCCTGACCCAATTAAGACTTTTAAATTAAGCATGCTGGTCAGTATAATACATTAATTTCCCTTGCCATGTTGTGTAAGACGCTTTAAGCAGGGTGTACTGTTCAGCCTAGGCAGAGTATAGACAGAGTGTGCATAACTCCAAGGAAACCTCTCCATCTGTTTGTGGGTTTTTTTGCCCTGCAGCTTTAAGCCAACTCCCAAAATGACAGAAATGAAATGTTTGACAGGCATTAGGAGTTTGTACGGAAAGAGCAGAGAAATACTGAGTGAGCGGGACCGTTTTCAGCTGGAAACTAGAAGCTGCAGGGTTTACAGGTGGCTGTGGGATATCCTTTGTTGACTGCTCATGAAAATTGGATCAATAGGAAAGAGCTGATAGTGGGGCTCCAAAGGGCAGTGGTTTCAGTGAGTACAGGAATAGGGCTGACAGTGATGCTTCCCTGCACAAGGGTAGTGTTGTCGCTGTGGGTTTTAATTGGAGTTAGATGCATGAATACAGATGTCACTAGGAATGAATTCAAAATGTTCAGGTTGCCAGAGGTTGTGAAAGAAATTAACAAGGGGTGATAATGTGATTGGTCACATGTTTGTTCTCAAAGTATTTTTTCCCAAGAAAGCATTAGCCTGGGTCATTCATGCTGCACAGAGTAGAAGGTGCCTATCATGGTTTTGACTACCCAATGTTCAGTATCATGCAGCACTCAATTCAGAGTAACAGTCATGAATTATGGGGTTTCTTATCCATGTATCCAATTACCATTCATTAGCTTTGGGTTTGGGAAGGGGTTTATATGAAAATAGAAGCATATACAAATGAATCTGTGCCTGCAGGGTGCCACAGTTTGTCCTTGCCTTTTGAAATTAAAAAAAAAAAAAAAAAAAAAAAGTAAAAATTACCACTTTCTCTACAGAAGCTGATGCATTGCACAGACATCACTGGGTGAAGGCAGAGCCAGGCTGCAGATATGGAAATGAAGGGGAGGATTAGCTCCTAGATTTCATTTTTAATGATTGGATTCTAAGCTGAATTTAGAGGGCCTTGTTTATTACAGGCTCTTCTGACACTGTCAAAGAATCAGTTAACTGCTACAGACAGCTTGGTAGCTAGGGTTTTATATAAGCTCCTGTTTACCAAATGCTTCTTTTTGTCAAATGCAATTGAACTTCCTTGGGATATTTGCCTAAGGAGCAGTGGGTTTTGAGCATCAACTTAAATATTGTTGTTTCTATGACCATTACCACAGAAAAGGACATAGTTCTGTTGACAGAAATTTAGTAAATTGGAGAAGATTAAGGGGAGAAGAATTAAGAGGATAGTATGGAGTATCAACAGGGATCAGAGAGGGGAGAGAGGATAGTAAAAGGACAAGGATGGGTGAGGATGTGGACAGACAGCAACAGAAAAGGTCTATAGAAGTAGGATAAAAGAAAGTAGGGATCGTGAGGAACTAGAAGGGATTGGATTCAACAATCTGAAAAGGCTCAGCAAAAGTCACATATGTCTCCTCCAGTGATCTGCCTGAGCAGAGAGGAGCAGTCTACTGTGATTACTGTTGCCTCAAATGATAGAGGTCTGTACCATGATACTAAAAATCCAGCTGTGTTGATAGGCATCTCTAGAATTGTCTTTTATAAGATCTGGAAAAGGGGTTAAAAATTGCTGCATGTGAAAATATTAAGTGTTTTAAAATCAAACTCTTCTCAACCATGCTAAAAATAGTTACCTGTACTGTTTAAGTTGATTGTAACTTGCATTATCATACTTTCTAAATAGAGCATAGTATGACTTTTTTCCCCCCTCACTGTCTTCACGGGTTTGGCTTACATGTCACTTTTCATGACTGTCAGGGGTTTGTTCATATTGGAAGTATTAATAATACATTTTGGAGGCACTGCAAGTATTTTTAGAGGACTAATGATTTCTTATTCTGTGACACAAATCTGAGCCAAATTTCTATACTAAATAATATCTTGAATTGAACCACAAGAAGACATTATCTGCTTGAAATAAACTGGAATTGCTCTGTTTTCCTGAGAAGAGTCAGCTTTAAAAAAGGAAATTCATTCATAAAAAAAAGTAAATGTACCTTATTAAATGACTCTTTCAAAAGTTAATTTGATGTTTTCAAACTACCATGTTCTGCAGGCGTATCAAAAGATCTAGAGAGCTTGTAGGGATTTAGTAAAGTACCAGCTTAAAAACGAGCTAAAGAATGCTTAATGTCTCAGCTTCCTCACTGATTAATGTGTATTTTTAGTGGCTCCCTGTCTTTTAACTAATTAAAACAATGTATTAAAGCTGTGTATGATTGACATTCACCAAATAACATGTGTAACATGTTAGAGTTAACTAAAGGGGAATTGCTGATTAATAGTTTATAAATGACAAAAGGACACTGCTCTCAGTTATATAAATTACTCTTAACTTGGAGGCTGCTAATGTTGCTAATATAGCCCATTGTTGAATGCCTGCAACAAAGTTTTTAGTACCTCTGACTTTCATTAGTACAAAATCCTTGAGTGGTTCCTAATCACATTGCCAATTTTTAAGCAGCTTGAGACACCAAGAGAAATTACTCATTTTAAACCCAGTAAGTCCTGACCTGTAGTTCCTAACCTATTCCTCCTTGGACACAACCAGCGTGTAATGTTTAATGAGTGTACATGCAAGTTCTAAATTCAAATTCAGCATTCCTACAGAGAATGGTTTCAACTCCCACCATCACTACCCTAGAGGTACATAACTGCAAAAAGGATAAATATGGAAAATTAGGAATTTGTTAAATTGAGCATAAAGTGAGTAAATCTTTGCAGGAAAAGAAGGTTAGTGTAGAACTGCATACTGGAAACCCAGCAGTGCGCCACCTGTTAAGAGGGTTTGAATGAGGGTGAAAAGGAAGCAAGCATGTCTAATCAAGACAATAAGTAGATTATTAGAATAAGAAGACATCTTTCAAAAAGATGGAATTGTATACAAACGAGGAAAAGACAAAGGATTTTAAACTCTGGCAGATTGATTGTATGAATGCAATAGTGCATGTCAAAGTAGAGCTCAAGGAACAATGAGCTAAAAGGATCAAATGAATATTAAAATTTTTTGCAGACATAGGAAGACCAGGAAGTAGCTCAGAGAGGCTGCAGAGCTAAATGGTGCCCATGGCATTGAAGGAGCACTGAGGGGGCAAGAACACTGCTGAGAAGCCAAAAACATTCTTTACTTGAGTTTTCATTGCGAACTAAATTGGAGATCCATGTAAGATCCCTTTGGAGAGAGAAGATGTTCCTCAGAGAGTATATCTGACCTACATGGCTGGAGAGGTCAAGGAGACGTCGATGATGGAAATACTAACTAATGATGGACAGTGTTTATACCTGGGCTTTAAGAGAAGTCAAGGATGAAATTACTGAATTGGCAATGGTAATGTGTAGCCACTTTGTTTAAAACTATTTTGGTACATGATGACTGGAATGATGGCAAATATTATACCAGTACTTAAAACAGGTTCCAGGGAGAAGGAAGGAAACCACACATCTGTAGCATAAGATTTAAACCAAACAAGTTAGTAAAACTCTGAGAAATAATTTAATTCATGGACATGTGAATATACGTGATTGGTGTGGGAAGATGGCTGGTTCATAATTAGTCAAGTTGGTTCCCTTCAAAATATCTCGGGAATCCAAAGAGCCATGGGGTAAGACATGGATCAGCTATGAGATGGGATGCAAGGGATGAAGGGAAATGTTAATTACAGCCTCTCAGAAAAGTCACCAAAGTCTGAGGGTATCCATGCTCAAATCTGTGCTACCTAAATGACAGGGGAAGGAGAAGACAAGGAAGACATTGAGTAGGAAGTGGAAGGATTTACAGAGGATTTGTGTTCTTTCTGATAGTAAGGATGAAGACAACAATGAAGAAGAATAGAGGAACTTTCTGAAAATAGTAACTGGACAATAGAAAGTTAGATGAAATTCAATGCAGGTAAAGGTAAGGTGGAAGAATTCCTTCTTGCATAAATTATGGATTCTGCACTGACCAGTGACATTCAGGAGTGAGGTCTTTGGATTATGAACAGCAATTCAGTGGAAAATGTACAATTCAATGTCTATTCGACAGAGTTCAAAAAAAGGCAAAATAAAAGTTAGACATGATTTAGAAAAGAATACGGGCAAATCAATAGCATCATTTTGCATGCATAAATGCACTGTTCACCCTCAGCATGAATACTGCATGCAATTCTGCCTCCCTTATCATAACACCCTCCCCCACCCGAAAACCAAAAAAAACCACTTTAAATCATAGATTATGCTGAGTTGGAAGGGACTTATCAGGATAATCAAGTCAAACTCCTGGCTCTGAGAAGGACACTCCAAGAGTCACACTATGTGCCTGAGAGTGTTGTCCAAACACTTCTTGAACTCTGTCAGGCTTGATGCTGTGAACACCTCCCTGGGGAGCCTGTTCCAGTGCCCAACCACCCTCTGGGTGAAAAACCCTTTCTAATATCTAACTAATCCTCCCTTGGCTTGGCTTAATGCTTTTCCCTCAACGCTGTCACTGGTCATCCAAGTGGAGAAATTGGTGCCTGCCCCTTCCTTTCCCCACATGAGGAAGTTGCAGACAGCAATGAGATGCCCCCTCAGTCTCCTCCAGGCTGAACAGACCAAGTGACCTCAGCCATTCTTCATATGGCTTCCTCTAAAGGCCCTTCACCACCTTCATTGCCCTGCTTTGGACACTCTCTTAAGAGCTTAATGTCTTTTTTATATTGTGGTGGTCAAAACCTTATACTGTACTCAAGGTAGGCTGAAAAAAAAAAAAGTTTGACTAAAACTGGAAAATCTTTTCAAAGAAGATAAAAAAGGATGATTGAGTACATGCCAGAACCATAGGAGTGTAGGGTTTCTCAGTTTGAAAAATAATGGGTTTATAAGGCAATGTGATAGAGGTCTTCAGAATCATGCATTGTGTAGACACAATGGTAAAGATTGCAAGCTCTCTGTATTTTGCAGTGTATGGCAGGCTTCTAGTCAGAACTGAATCCAAAGCAAATGGAATAAGGCAGGTTTTGGCACAGCTGGTGGCAGACTTGAAGGATTCCTTTCCAAAAAATGTTGTGGATACTTAAATTTTGTGTGAGTTGAAAAGGATAATTTGGAGAAAAGATATATTTAGGGTTTTAAATGGACTAATCATGTTAGGCCTGGACTATGTCGATCTAAAAATATGTGGTGGTTAGGAAAGTATTTCAGATAAGTCTCATGCCTTATACTTACTCCTCATTGGCATCTGTTTATTGCCATTTTTGAAGAGAGGTTATAAAAAAGGAAATTGGTCTGTATTGGATTCTCAATGAGCATGCCTTACTGTAGGCTTTCCACTGGGATTATTCTAGGAGGATCAAATATATTGTTATGATAAACCTCACTTAATGGGAGACTTGAACAAATGATCTGCACTGAAATAAATTTAATCTGTGGTTTATGAAGGATAGTCTTAAACCTAGAGAATCAAGTCTTAAAACTAGAGAATCATTCAGGCAGTATGCTTTATTGGGGTCAAAGCTGCTTAGGGTTTGAAAGAGTTAGATGTGCTTAGTAGTCCAAAATAAAAACAATACTCATTATTTAACTCTCGCACAATGTTTACCATTGCCAAACTCACCATCATTCTCCAATCAGGTGAAATTGGATCAACTACATGGTGACAGACAACTTTATTTGATTCAAGATTTGATTAAGAACATAAGGAGAAACAACACTGATTGATACTAGAAACCCATCTAATATCTTGCCTATGACAGAAGCCAACAGAGAAAGATAATAAGGCATAAGGGATACTTTCTTTAAATATCTAGATCTGCCCTTAGGCAACTTCCTATATGGAAACTGCTCCATGTGTTTTCCTTTCTCTACTGCTCTTCCAGTTCTCCTGCATAAATTTTGATTGATAATGGATCTGTATAAAGTATTTTACATGTAGGGGTACACTTAGCAGGAGTATTTAAACATAGGATTTTATACAGTGGCATGATATCTTCTGCCTTGTTCTCCATTCCTTACTTAGAATTTCCTAATATGTGGTTGGTTTTGTGATTGCTGTTGGAAACAGAGTCAAAGTTTTGGGGAAGTATAACTCCTAGATCTTGTTACTGCATGGAAATATTGATTTCAGATCCTATAGTAATGGGTGTATAAATTTAGGATTGCTCTAAATTTATCTGAATTTCATCTGCTATTTTATGACGTAGTAAACCTCATAACAACTTTCAGCTAGACATTTCTCTTCATTGTCCTCAACAAATTGCCTTATAATGCAATTTTCTTGTCTTATCCTTTGTGTCCTTTCACAGTGACCTGCAATGAAAGATACCTCTAAAGAGAATACATGTTCGGAGTCCTGCTTTATTTAATTTGGCCCTGACTCTGCTGTTAATACCATGCTTTAATAGTGGACTCTGTCAGAGGTATTTCCTCTCTGGACATTATGCTATGAAACAATAAGCACACATGTAATGTAAAACAATTCCATTTGTCATTGTTTTCATGCTATACTTTTCTACAGCAGATCAGTAAACGCTCTGAAATAGTTTCTTTGTGGGAACTCAAGGGCTATGTTATTTAGAGTTATTAAGATTGTGACTGCTATATTAAGGAAGGAAAAGCTTCAATGGAAGCCTGAGGCATTTTCTGCAAAAGTTAAATACATTTTATAACAGCATTGTTGGCCAAACCCCTTCAGGTTCACAACACAATCAAAATTAACTGGGTGCTTCTCAATACTGTGTTTCTCACTGCATGATAACATGCCACTGTAGTGAACAGTAGAAAACAGTATTGAACATGCTTGTTACTCTCTTCCATAAACTTTTGTGATAAATGGCATTTGACACCATCGGAGAAAAAGAAATGCTGGTGCAAAGCAAAACCCAACACAGAATCAAATGGAGACCAGTATACAGTTGAAATATTGTCCCACGTGTTTGGCCTATTAGCCACAGCCTCAAGGAAGCCCAGATTTATTTAAACAAACTACAATCCACTACAATCCCTCTCACTGACAATATTGATTAGGTGAATTCTTGGTAAAAAGGTCCTAGGGTGTAAAACCTGTCAAACACCAACATGGTAGAAAAGTTCAAACTTTATTTTCTTTTTACAACAAACTTTCTTACTGCCAGATCAAACTGGCATAAAGTTTGTGCAGGAAGGGGAGTGGGAACATGTGGCCGGAGAAAAAGGGGGCACCCATAGCAGCTGACATTCTGTAAGTTCTCTCCCTCTCTCTATATATATGCCTTCTTTTCTCAACATATTCTTGACATATACCGCATGGTTGCAGAAGTGTTCTTACTTTGGTACTTTGCTTCCTTCTGCCATTAATTTGAAATCAATAGGAGATCATTTCTTATTTTGTGGACAGATAACAGCACTAAGTCTACTAAATTAATTTTTCTGACAAAGCAGTTTTTCAAATTTGTGTATAAACAAGGGGCAAATACTGTACTTTTCCACTTGCGAAAGTTAAAGAACTTCATCAGCCTTCATGTATTTTCCTTTTTCTTACTCACTTTTTGTAAGAAACATATTAATTTTAGGGAATAGTAATTACCAAGGGCTCGCAGTGTTGGGACCACAGTGTTGGTGGTTCTGCATTGCAAAGGTATCACTTGCAACCAATGGGAGAGAAATTTCACTTGTGAAACTGCATTCTCAGACCAATGATGATGCATAAAAATGAAAAGAACAGGTCTACCATGGTTAAAAGTCCAGTTTAACTGTAGCCAGAGCTGAAACACAATGCCATCTGTTTGTTTCATTCTTCCTGTGTTGAACTTTTTGAATTTGTCATAAATAACTGCAAAGAGCATAGGCGGAAATTAATTTAGATGATTCATCAAATGGGAACACTGTTTAGCCTCATTTTTTCCCGAGCTATAGAACTTCACTTCTCTGTACCTTCTGCCTGGCCTTAAATCCTGAGATCACAGGCATTGTGAAACTGTAAAACATAAGATTTTCATTAAAGGTGACTGTTTAACTGTTGTGTCATGAGCAATTAAGTAACCCAGGAATCAATTTTGTGCAGAAATTCTGATAGTGGGCATAGTAAAGTCTGGCTTCTTTCATCAATCCATGGAAGAGAAATGTAATCCCTGTTAAAAAATAATTGACTTCTAAAAGGAAAACTAATAAAGTATACTTTCACAATCAGTGAGAGAATTGGATTTTCTATTTATCTTCAGCTTCTGCCAATGTATTTTTGGTATCACATTGGTTGAATGGTTCACTCTATAGAGAAGTTACACATGGTAATGGGGCAATGATAGAATCATTAAAAGTTTTTTGTTGGACAGGACCCTAAAGATCATTTAGTTACAATCCCACTGCCATGGACCAGCACATCTGCTACTTTAGATTGCTCAAAGCCCCATCCAGCCTGGATAGTCTCAGTCTCATCTGTTTCTTTACCTTCATTCTTTTCACTTGTTGCTCCATTTTCCTCTCCTTTATGTTAATCTACTTCAGGTCTTTCTTTGAAAAGTCTCTCTTGTTCCTTGTCCTTGTCCTCATGCCCTCCTTCCCCAGCAACAGTGCCCCAGCCTCCCAGTTTGGGTTCAGCAGCACTCCCTCAGAACTGCCCACCATGCTTTGACCCACAGGAGGAGGTTCCTATGTTGAACTCATTTCTTAAGTACTGGAATGTACTTGTTGATGAACAAACATACCAGAGGCAAGTTGTGTTTCACTGACCTGAGAGAGGTTTTCCATAAAGAGCAGTCATTTCTAAAGGAGTCCCACGTTCCCTACGTCTCACTGATAACACTATCCTGGTTTTCTGGCCAGAGATCCCTACAGTGCACTAAGCAGGATGTGCTGTGGCCAGCCTGGAGCTATGAGGCTGCTCTCCAGCTTGCAGCTGTCCAGCTGGCAGGAGGGTCAGCCTCAGCTTCTCTCCTTGGGGACCCTATTTTCAATCAGTTGCAAAGCTTGAGGAAAGAAAACATTAATAGAAATCTGTCCACATATACTACTTTAAAACTTTATTTTTTAAGAGTGGTAAGTTTTCCCTCCTGAAACCCACATACACAGAAGTAATATTGCTTACTAAAAAAAATGCATTTTGGTTCTCTTTTGCCATGTGAGACTGAATAAGACTTGGGACTTATTACCTGATTAATTCTAGAAGAAATTAAAGATTTTCATTTTCCTCCTATAAGGGATGGTTGGTTTTCTACATCATAGGAATGGTGCGATTTATATAGTTTACAGTGGGGGTGACACTGTACCAGATGTTTTGAATACAGCCCTTTTTCAGAACTGCTGCCCATGTGCAGGTGCAAAATGAAATGAGGGATATTCTCTATCCCCAAAACAGTTTGTGTAGCCTCCTGACTTGGTATCTGAAAATTTCTCCTCTGCTATATGTAGTTTTAAAGAGGTGGATGTAAGGAACAAGAAGAGACTCAAGCAGGCCCATACGGATTTAACCTGGTAAGCAAGACTGAACTTTGCCTAGTCAGCATTCATTGTTTCTGTATTATCTGTTTAGCAGAGGCCACAAAAGTTTCTCAGCAAGCAATTTCCATCCAGCATGGTAATTTATGTAAACTGTAACATACTGTAAAACATTGCATTCTGAAAGGAAAACAATCTCCTGTGTAAACAATATAAACAGCCAGATTTACTTTAAAGCTTGTAGATAATTTGTGGTGTGAACTTCACCTCTGTGAACTTCATCTCTGGCCCCTGAATTTTGGAAGTCCTTTCTTTTGTGAGCTCTCTATCAAATCTTCATCACAGCATCTGTGACTCTTAACCTTGTCGCAAATAAGGAAACACACAGCTCATCTTTTTTATCCCTCTGGCCTCTATGTGTTTATTTGACCCTTCTTTTTTTGCTCTTAGCAGCTTCTTCCGGCACTTAGGATTTTTGCGTCATCAGTCTTAATTTAACTCATAAATTTCAACCAGGAACGTTTTTTACCTGTTGCCATGTGTTAACACTGCTGTCTAAAGTCGAATTTTCACTATTAGAACAAATTGTGTTGCATAACCCAACAATAATTCTAATACCAGTGTTCTGTTATTAGCCCAAATAAATATTCAGAGTTATTTTTTTAAGTTTTCCACAACAGTTTAGGCTTTTTCTTTTTTTTTTTTTTAACAGTAGTCTTATCTGATTTTCAGTCCTGAAGTACAAGTCTTTTCTAAGGACTTCCATAATGCAAAATTAAATATATATATGAATTTTACCTCCAAACCTGAAGTCAGTGAGGTCGAGGAAGACATTTATTTACATAATACCCAGGAAGAAATAGAAAAACCAGTGCTTCCCTACAGTTATGTCTCTGTATGACTCAGTCCTTTTCAACAGTGACAAATCATATTTGCTCAAGTTATTGAGCAAATTCATATCCAAGTTCATATTGGAACTACTAATGGTGGCAATTTTTTTTAGTTTTTCCATTGAAGCCTTTTAGAGGTCAAAGTACATCATCACTTGATGGTCAGGAAAGTGTGTTCTTAACCATGTATTTTGTAAAACGGTAACATTTTGTGAAGGTCCTATAAACTAATTTGTGCTTGCATTAGGAAGTTAAGGTTAAAATTACTCACTAGAGCACCTGTTTTACTAAAACCGACAAGAAGTATTTTAGATATTACTTCTGACAATGTTAATAGCAGAATATACTCCAGCATTTTTTCTCACCTAGCTATTGGATACAGATCCTATAAATCATTTACCAACTCTTGATAGCATAGGTGAGTTGTCTTTTTGATAGGAAAGTTTACTCAAATGTCATTTATATCACCGAGTTCTTGGGAAGACCATAAGCCACTAACTCCAGATGCTGAGCACATGTCTACCTCTAGGTCTGTAAAAGTTTATGAGTGTTTTGTTCTTCCAGTCCTGTTCATGTAAAGTTCTTATTCAAAATCTGAATGATAGAAGGAAAAGCACAAATCATTTATGCCTTCTCAGGGCTCCTTTGTGATAGGCTGTCTATGTTGAAGCCACTTCTGAGGAGACAGTATAATGTAGACCTGACTGAACTACCTGTAAACTGGTTAGTATGGCATGTGAGTAGCTGAGCAGTGTAGGACTGCACGAGGCAGAAAAAGCATTAGTTGTTCCATTACTTGGATAGCTTTTCAAGTGTATGTTTCAACACAGGTCACATCTTGTTGGCCAGGCTAGCATAGGAGGTTGCAGCAGTATTCCCACTGAAGGTTCCTTTTTGATTTTTGAGTTGAGCAATTCCAAGTCTGAAATTGTGTGTTAAGTCCACTGGTACAGAACACAGGGTCAATGCCATCATTAGGCACTGAGCTATAATGTAAGGAGCCATAAAAAAAAGCTTGGGCAGACTGATGTATCCACACAATGCAGTGAAGCAGCTGTGGGAGCAACGTAACTCCTCTGGAGTGGCACTCACAGGAAGCAAAGCAAGCCTGTCTCTTGAACATGAAGCCTCCTGGACATCAAGCACAGAAATGATCTGACCCATAAGCACTGCTTCCTTTTCTGGAGAATGCTTCTAGGATACACATGCCAAACTCCATCATGCACTTCCATGCCCTAGGAGAGCTTTTGTACAAAATTCCAGTTCCTTCAACCCATGCCTTGCATTAGCTTAAAGGCATTAAAATCACAAATATAAATTTACTGCAGATCCTTGTCAAGTATAATAGAAGAACATCTTGTCAGATATTTCCCATTTCCCATAGTAAAGGAAATCACATACAATATGAACCTCTTATCTACCTTCTGCAAAACTTCATTTTAAATACTTTTTTGTCATGTTGCCCTAATCGCCCAAAATAGTCTTAACATTCAGTCCCTGAAATGTTTTTAAGCCTTCCAGTTGTGTAGCATTCTTTTTGAGAGGATGATCAGGTCAGGTTGCACTCCCAGTTTAAGGAGAGTTGACTCTGGCTCTACTTGCCCTGTCTCCTGTCTATCTCACTCTTTTTTAAAGCTTTGCCCCACTGGTCTGCCATCGTAGACTGTCATCACAGTGTCCTTGAAGCACAAGTGGTAGCCAGCTGCCCTTCCTGCCATAATTTACAAAGCTGCAAGCAGCAGTCTGGCTGTGGAAGTTGCATGGCATAGGGATCAGGGCAGTCTCCTGATCCAGAGATAGCTGGGTTTCAGCTTGAACATTAGAGGGGGAAAGCTCTTGTTTCCCAAAACTAGCTCAGGAGGTAGTTTCTGGAGGAAGTGGGGCTGTGGTAGCATCGGAGAGCAAAGTATGCCCTATGAAGTGCTGGAATGATTATTCTTGTCTATCTTGCTCTTGAAGAAATCCTGAGGTAGGTGTGAGTAGTGTAAACTTTGCCTACCAGTCAGTACAAAAATTAATTTCTCAGCTTGCTGTCCATTCACTTACTGATGCCATCCCAAATTTTCTCACCTCTCTTTTCATGATTTTCGCATTACTTGAAAAATGCTGCTATCCTTTCCTTGTTTTCTCCTCTCTGCTTACACAGTGATACTAAGCACTGGAGCAGACTACCTAGGGAAATTTTGGAGTCACCACACCTGAAGGCATTTAAAGATGTGTAGATGGGGCACTTGGGGACATGGTTTAGTGGTGGGCTTGGCAGTACTGGCTTAACAGTTTCACTGGCTGATCTTAAAGGGCCTTTCCAAACGAAATGATTCCATCATTCATGACAGAGCTCTACTACAAAATGCCTACTTACAGGAATCAGAAACAGGGCCAGGCTACAAAAGAGGGCTTTAGAAATATTGCCCAGACATGTAGAGGAGGGGTTAAGAAAGCCAAAGCTCCACTTGAACTAGCAAGGACATCAAGGGCAAGACAAAGATCTTCAGTCTCTGAATAAACAAAGAAAGGCCAAACAAGGTGTGGGCTCACTGCTAAGCAGGGTTCTTGATTTTGTGGCTGCAAAGATGGAAAATGAAGAAATTGCTTCTATATTCTGAATTATAAAAATAAATTTTAATCCATTAAATCTCAATAAGATACATAGATGAAGAAGCCCTTTAGGCCTGGATAACTGTATGTTCACTTGCTGGCATATGGCACACATTTTTAGCACATGACTCTTTCCTGACTGAAACTTAAATTCTTAAGGTCACACAACTTATAGTACTAACATTTGGTTAATCCTGTTTTATTTTCAAGGATAGGCAAAGGGATAGGTGATTTTTAAAGACACCTTTGTTCTAGAAATGAAAGAATATAATATATTTTCAAAATAAGTATTGCATGTCTTTGTTGCTACAGAAAAAAAACTTGAAAACTTAAAAAAATTGTGATGAATAGGAAGCTAAAAGAAAAAAGAGTCCAAATTATTACTCAGTTCTTGAAAGATAAGCTCATCACCTGGATTTTGAGGATCAAATGAATATTTTTGATTAATGGTTTGAATTGCCTGATACAAAGCTGGATTATATCAATGGACAAGCTCTTATTAGTTGTTGCAACATCTGCTGCAAAAGGAAAATTACAAAGTAAAAGTATCTTTGCTAAGGCACCATTAAGAAGTGTTCTGCTGAAATGTTTTCTGATTCCCTTTTGGTATTGGGCAACATGTCATGTTTGTGGTTATGAATTCAACATAATGAAGTATAAAATATCTGCATGTACTGAAACAAAAACATAATTTCTTTCCTTACAATGCAGTAGAACTGACAATTATTGTGAGATGCATGGAAGCTTTAGTTCCTTTTAAATACAAAATAACTGTTTCATGGCACTGTGTCCCAAGGCAAGGTAAGAAAATTCAACAGTTTAGAGGCAGTAGAAGATAGACCACTGGAGCCCTAGTTCTGCATCACAAATACAGTAATCTCTTCTGGGTTGCTAAAAAAAAAATAGGAGAGTGCTTTGGAAGTGCATTTAGAAAGCTAATGTTAGAAGAGTTGCTGGTCTAAAAAAACCCATTGGTGATTTATTGCCACAGTTCTGTTAAGCGATGAATTTGTAATGTGTTGGTTAATGAGAAAGATAGACTTAACCATCCTCCCATTCCCAGCCAGAGTTGCTGGAGGTTAACATCCCCCCTCCTTTGATGGTTTACAGCAGCAGTCCATGCAGAATTGGATGACTAACAGTATGGAACAGATCCAGACTCAATGGACATGACGCATATTTCCTTCAGCCTCTGCAGCTCTTTGCCAGTACACTTCAATTATGATTTGCCTCATCACTGCAAGTCCTGTCTTTCATGTTTCCTGAATAAACACAGTCCTTGTTTGACACGTGTACAAAGGGCTGGAAACAAGTCCCCTAAGAATATTTTTAATATTGTTCTGTGGAGAATGAGAGTAGCCTTGTTTATACAGCAAGAGATTTAATTTGCAAAACAAGACTGGAACCTTTCTTCTGACTCACCTGTTTTGTACCATGTATCTCCCATCTAAGGTGTTTCCTTTGCATTCCCTTTATAAATACCGTCTGTTCTAAATAAAAAGTAAGTCAGGATGCTGTGTTTATATTCAAGCTCTTTAGTGCATGTAGATACTACCATATGGTTTTATTTAATTTCTAAAAGGAAATTCCTTCTAGGTCCACCTGTGGAACAGCTGACTAGGAAACCTGCAGAGCTATTGCAGTTCCCAAATAAGTTACTTCCTGCACAGATTTCCACATAGAAGTCTTCCAAACCTACAGAGAGGGAGTGCTTTTGACCAGCAGCTGATTTTCCACTGTCTCCCAGCTTATCCACTTAAAAAAAAAACTCAAACAAACAAGGCAAAACCAAATCCCAAAACTTAAATGATGTCATAGGTATCAGAAGATGTATGTGAGGGAGGAAGTTCTTCAGGCTAGGAACTTTTTTTCATGGCATCATTGGCTAGAACAGCAGGATTGTACCTGACATCTGAACTCCTGGGAGTTACGCCTATACATATGCGGAGGTGAGCGAAGAAAAACAGTGTTAAGTTAAACGTATCGTTTAAATATTTCCTGAACAGTTTCTTCTGAAGATGCAGAAGAGAACCTATAAAGGGTCAGGACCAATTTATAGTAATCTCAGTGCAGGAAAATATTTTAAGCCAACTTCATGTTTGCCCAGGTTCAGAGGCCTGTGAGCCAGATGAGCATTTGGTGCGACTCCATATAGCCATAGGGCTAGAACTGTGTGGGAATGTTTTACCTATACCGCACTAATTTGTGTGTTAAAAACTTTGAAATCCACAAAGATGATGAAGGAAGTTGTCTCAGAATAGCTAATGTGTCTGAGTGATCCTCTTCACCACTTAGGTAACTCCTTGTTCCGGTGCCTTCATTTGTACTAGAATATGTTACCCTCTCAGGGTGACTGTTCTTGGAAAGTGTATTGGGCAGGATATTTCTGTTTCTCACATTTGAAGCTTTTCTGTGTTAATCATTAAATATTTTGGAAAGCCCAGCTGTGAGGTCTGTTACTTGGGACAGTGGAAACCGAGGTTCAGGTCCTTGCTCCACAGAACATGATGAAACCCATGAGAAGTGGACCATTCCAACAGCAGAGACTGGGAAACCTGCTCAGGGTTCCTCTGTAGTCTGATATCTGTGTTGTAGAGCTGAATCAGACCAAGGAGTAATTCAAACTTTAGCTTGGCTTATCAGCTACTCTAACGTCTATAATTTGGATCAAAAGTCTCTCCAAATGAAATTTCCATTGATATTAACACGTTCCCACAACCTTTTCTTAATCGTTGGGATCTTCTGTCAGTTTGGTTGGAGAATTCCCCATCATCTATACTGGGTGTTAATGATGGTGTGGTATAAAAGCCAAAGACTCACAGGACCAGCTTAAGAGAAAGAGATGTACTAGTCCTGCACCTGCTGACAGGGAGAACTAGCAGAGGATCACACAGGTAGCTTTCCATCTATTACCATAGCGCTTCCCTGTAAGGTGTGCCCAGCACAAGGAAATGCAGGAAAGGGCACAGTATAACCTAAGGAGAAGGATATGATGGTATGGGGATCAGAAAGCAATAACATGCTAATGACTTGCTAAATGTGAAAAGTAATTGTAGGAAGGCTGTGTTCAGAATAATTTCACTTATGCCAAGAGATAATAAAATGCCTAGAAAGTCACTGCCAAAGAAAAGTGAGAAATAGAGAGGTTTTCCAGAGGGAGAAGTCAGAGCTAGTTTAATTGTTAATCTATTTATAAATTACTTTATGCGAGACACAACAATCAATATTATCAGTGATGTTTATTTATCTTATCAGAATAATAATATTTTGTGTAGCTCAGGATAGTTTTACATTATTAATAACACAGTAATAGAAGAGATACCTTCCTAGACATTGCCAAGCTATATTTTGACCTGGTGCTGCCTTCAAATCTTCCAAAAACAGACTCTGAATTTACATAAGAAAACCTCTCTTATTTTATAGAATGGGTTTGCTACTTATTTTCTTAAATAATATTCTAGTTTTTGAGGGAACTTTCTCTTCACTCAATTACTAAACTTACATGTGCATAATTGCTGTAAATCTCTATTATTATAACTCTCTCATGAGACATAATTTTGTATTAATACTTATTTATCTGGTATGTGCTTATTTGAAAATTCCACTTATCTTTTAAAAAAATACATCATTATGACAACTTAAATATTGGGAGATGGGTTCACTGAACTCTTCTGTTTCCCTGGTGATTAACATTTGTTGTTTTTCATCTGTTCATTATTTACAAAACACTTTTTTTTTTTT
>WBMY01031618.1:730139-750609 GCA_013397315.1 Donacobius atricapilla
TGTGAATGGCAAGGTAATGGTGGGTGATGAATGTACTATCCTTCATACAGTATCACAATCCAGATACCTTCCCAAGTATTAGAAACTATAGCCATTTTACAGGTCTTACTGGAATATTTAGTCTCTCATTTCATAATACCATTAATTAGATAATTTTAACAGGGCAGGCTGAATACATAATCTCAATAGAATTGTTCTCTGACTAAGGCATGAGTCCAGGATATCTAGGTTACGTGCCCCTTTTTGCCAAATTATTAAACCTCTTGGTGTGTCACTGTTTCCTTAAAGTGGAAATAGCATGTGAAGTGTTAAAGCACATTTAACATTAGAAAGGGCTTTGAGATCCTTGCATAAAATATACCATAGAAAATTATAAATATTAGACTCCATAGGTTTTTATCCATGTGAACTTTATTTCCAAAATCGCTATAAAGTTCCAGTTAACTGTGCATACGAGTGGGTTTCAGTATGCTCTACAAACTGAAAATAAAAATTCCAAATCTCCTTGAATACATCAGTTTTGGTCAAGCTTATGCCAAACTTGGTTTTGAATCAAAAGGGTTTTGAAATAAAATTATTTTGAATTAAAGGGATTTTTTTTCCCCAAATATATGGCTAGCGATGTTGAGATAAGCAAACTGATGTTAGGCACCAGGAAGTCCACGTAAATTAGCCCAGACAAAGAGCCCCAGGGATGAGCTCACACAGTTTCCCACAGCTCAGAGTGCATTCTTGCAGTGTGCACAGGCAGGTATTTAGTGACCTGCTCACAGAGAGGATCTTGCTGGGCCACCAATGGCATTTAGTTCCTGGTGTTGCCAGTGGGGCTTCTGGAAATGGGGATGAGTGCTGGCTCTTTCAATTCCTGCCTTCAAGCCATTATGTCACACTTAATTTAAAATCCTAGCTGATTTTAGGGAGGATTTGTAGTAAACCTGTTCTGAAAAATGCTGAGATGTGAATATCATACCACTGAAAAATCACCTTATTTTTACAAGCAGTACTCCAGTATGTTAACTGTAAATCAATAAAATTGCCTTATATTACCATTAATCTTTAATTTAAATTTGGACAAGCCTTTAGGAAATATAAGAGGTATGAAAACAACAACAAGCAACTATAACACCAAGGATAATGGAGACTGCAAAATGTTGATGACTTCAACTGCTGACCTGGAGAACAAGCTCAGATCAAGAAGCTGAAAGAGCAGGGGAGATGGAAGCTCTGTCAAAACCATTTATCAAAATACATTAATGATATCATGCATAAAATATCTAAATTATTGCTACAGTTTTATTTCCCCATGGGCCAAATCCTGTTGCTATTTTCACAATAAAGAAAGAAAAAAATGTGTTTACCTGAATGGGAATAGTAAGATTACTGTATTCTCACGGGGAAATGAGAAGAATGCAGAAACACAAATGCTGGTTATGCATATGGATGTAAATTTGATGGTGAGTGTAACTCCCTTTCCCATGTTCTTCTTTGCCATTTGGTATCTGGTGAATATTATTCAAGCTCTTATAGCCCTAGAAAAATGTAGGCAGAATTATTAATTGTTAGGAAATAATCTCTCATGATTTTGAATTGATCTATTTCCAAGCAGGTCAAGTCAAGAGTTGGTTAGTTAATATGAATGTAGATTATCCCCCTCCAAACCAGCTTATTTTCTTAGTGTTTTTTAACTAAAATTATGCACTATAAATAATTCAGAGCATTTGCAAGAACATGAAGTGAATTTTGACCTCCCAAGAGTGAATTTAAATTTGCTCCTGGCATGAATAAGAAAACAATTAAATTAATAGCAAGAAAATCACATTCCCTAATTTCAAGTGGAATCTGGACTTTATTATCCCACACAGCAGATGAGCTGCCTTAACCACCAAAGTGTTCGTTCTTCTGGCATGCCTTCCTCATTTTCAGCAATACTTTATTCTGGACTGAAAATATAATTAAATACCTTACACTGTTTTCTTCAGTAAGTATTTTAGAAAAACCAATTTGTCCAAATAAAATTTCTAAAGCTTCTTGCAAGTTTCTAATCTGCTGAACAGGACTATAGAAGTGAATCTCTATTTTAAACCTTTTGGTTACAGCATGCCTCGGTTGTGCCTTTGTCCTAAGCGCACGTTGTTTTTCACATTGCCATAGGAGGTCCCCTGCTGCTCACCAGTGCTGGGGAGAAAAGCTGGGGTCGGGGGAAGTAGATACTCAACTTGCCCCGACCTCATCTTGCTCCTGGACATGGATTGAGTCAGCTGGATTCAACTCTCTATATCTTTCTGAGCAGACCTCAGAAGTAGGGTAGCTGAGCTTCCAGGTGACTTTGGGTACAAACTGATGGCTGCTTGATTTTTGTGTTTAATGCCAATCCTCTAGCACTTCTTTCCTCTTAACAACAAGTACCAGAAGTGCTGACAGGAGAGCCAAGCCTGGGGAGGAAAGGTGGTCTGTGGGCACCTGCAACAGCCTCACTCCTGAGACTGTAGGGCAGGAGAAACACTGTGAGCAGTGCCAGACCCACCTTAGGGAAACTTGAAAAGAAAAGAGGCTTTTTCTACTCCCTTGCCATCCCTGAGCCCTTCATATTAGCCTCTCATGTCAGCCCATAGCATAATACCAAGGGAGAAAATACAAAGCAGAGAGTTGAGAAAGACCTTTATCCTCCCTGTGTTACTGAAAAACTTAGAAACCAACACTGCAAACCCGCAGCCCCTGTTCTATTGCTTTTATTACATGGATTGAATATCTTTGGACTGGACTGATGTTTTCAGCTGAGGTTAAAATCCACACTAAATTTTTTATTTCAAAGCAACAAGATTATATGTGCCCTTGGGTATAAAAGCCTTTGGATCCTGTGGAAATGGAAGAAAAAATAAGAAAATGGGATTGTCATTAATACTTTTCAAACCCTGATTAATAACCTTTTCTGGTTTGAAAAGTATTTCCATTTTGAGGTTAACATGCTAAATTTTAAGAAGATCTGTTGCAAGAGATAAGTGACACCAGAAGAAACATGAGAGATTATTAATGGATGCCCATGATCTGCTTGCCTCATTTTTCATAGGAATTTTCCAGATGTTGCAGTAGTTGCACATCAGCTTGCAAAGTTCTTAAATTAATTTCATGCTACTTTTTCATTATTTCATCTTTTCATTTTTGCTTATTACTGTTGCTAGTGTACTTTCATACTTTCTTTATACAGAGGATACCCTAGACTCATTTTTCAAATGCAATCCTTTTGCTTGCTTCAACAGAAATAGATCACAGGCTCCACCCGCCTTTTGAGATAAACACTGATTTCTGCTTTAGAACTTTGGTCCACCTATAACTGAAAAATAGTGACTCTGACACATGTAGAGCCCTTGTATTCATGAATAAATACTAGGACGTTTGATTACCCAGTAAGCATGCAATAAATGCTGCAATTCAAGCAGTATTGGTAATCTGTTTTTTAACTCTGTACCATCTTCACTGCTGTAATTTCATGTGGAAGTATTTATAGTGGTTAAATTAATAGCCAACTGGATCTTTCCTACCTAATATTTCATAAATGTTAATGCAGATATTCCTCCATTATCCTAGAAGCTCTTCTTAGTCTGATTACTAGCTCCACTAGCTAGAGAGGAGGGGATTATTATTTATGGTTTTAGTACAGGGGGAAACCCCAGTTGCCAGTCTCCTCAACACAAAATCCTAGTATAGCTAATCCAGTGGGGGTGGGAATAACAATTTTACTGCATTTCCAGCTGGAGTCTCTCTATAAAATTACAAAATCAGCAACTGTGTTTGCTATAAACAGCCACTATATAAGCAGTTTAACACTTACGGTTCATTTTTTGCCTCCACATTTGTGAGAGTTCCACGGAAATCTTCTCCTAAAAAGAACTTTATAAGAAATTTGATCTTTGAATTTTTTTTTTATATTGAGAAATATTTTATGGTGTATTGAAAATAAATTTTTAATATAATGATTTTTTTTACCTATTTATGTAAACAAAAGTTTGTTTGAAATATAAAGTTGATGGCTAGGAAACCTTGAGAAACAGAGCTTGGTAGTGATTTGAATTGAACTTCTAGCAACATATGTGCTTTTAGACGTACTGAAGAATTGGATAAACTCTCATCAACATCCCAGAAGTATCATTTCTATGTAAGATGGACTTTACATGCAGTTTTTTCCCTCAGTTTTCCCTGATTTTTGTACAAGAGAAAACTGAATACATAGGAACAGCAGGGTTTTTGTTTGAGCTGAAAGATTAGCAATTTTCCGTGTGGGCTTTACCTTTTTTTATTATTATTTATTTTTTATTTTTTATTTTTGTTATTTTTAAAGCACAGACCACCTAGATACCTTAAACTTGCTGGTGCTGCTCTAAACATTTGGCAGGGAAGTCTGACGAGGGAGAATTGTTACTGTGTGATGACAAAATTAAAGCCTGCAAAAGTGGAGAAAATTAAGGTTGCTGAGGTTACCTTAAGGCATTTCCTGTCTGCTCCGTGCTCCGCCATGCAGGATCGTTGTTTGTTCATTTTGATATGGCATCTGTATGAACGTAAGCTCCAGGACTTTAAAATTGCAAACAGAACTATGTCCTAAAGTGAAAGGTCCCAAAGATAATTCTCCCGCTCTTTTTCCATGAAACAGTTCCACAGCTGTTCTCGGCACGGATGGGTGCCAGTGCCACAGAAAACAGCTGCCTGGGGAAACCTGGTCTGTCAAGATGATTCAATAAAGGATTAGGGTCTGCTGGTGAAGGAAGTTGTTTTTCTCTGCCTTTCATTGCTTAGGATGAATTGGAGGGAAAGAGTGCTAAAATTTTAGGTGTTACAGGTTTGTCAGAGACACCTTTGCATACAAGGTAACCTTTCCTTTGAGGATCCAACTAAGTAAATGAATGCAGAGCATTGAAAGCCTTATCCTTTCACAAGTTTACTAAGTCCCACAGGAGTCAAGTGTGCCTGGCAGTGGGCCAGTAGACCTTTTTAGTGAGTTGCTCAAAGTCAAGAGGAAAATCACTGACAAACCTGCTTTCAGAATTCAGGTGTACCTATCCCACGTCACATAGGCATGTTTCATTTTAGTAATGTGGATACACTGTTAGGATTAGGCAGCTCAAAAAGTAGGCCTCTAATCTTGATAAAAAATGCATGCATTATGCTCAGTTAAACATGTCGTAAATTATATTAGAAAAATGTGTAACATTCAACGTGTGCATAAATCCCTGCAGTGTGATAGCAAACTGAAGATTATACCTGCACACAATGAACAACTTAAATTGCTTTCAGTACAAATTTTCATGATGTCCTGAAGATCATTTTTGCTATTCATGTATATTTTAGACATCTTTGCAGTTCTTGAAGTCAGTAAGTTTGAGGAAGGCTTACAGATTATTTTCCCAACATTCACATTTTAAAATGTTACCATAATTTGCATTTAGCGCAGCGTCCTGGCAAGGACACTCTCAAGGGGGTTTGCCTTGTCTCTGCCAGTGCATGATCCTTTTTGACAGATGCAGTTTCCACATTTTTCCCAATATTTTTCTCTTGAAGTACTAGGATTAGCATTGTATTAAAGAAAAAATAAAGTCCCTATAACAACCATTTTGGTAGGAGCTTTTTTATTGCATTTTCTGATTTGACTTTAGGTGGTTACTTTAATAAGTCTTGGTTTTGTATATCAGACATCAACAACATCCTTTCAAAAAATTTGAATCTTCAAAACCCCTGAATCTTAAAAAAAATATTTTCTTTACTGTTTCAAATGCTCAACAAAAATTGAACCATGATTCATTTTTAAATATTCTATTGACGTAAATGGGATTGTTCATGTGTTCAACACCAAATTTATGTTTACTCTGAAAAAAATCAAAGATTAAAAATTAATTTTTTTTTTTGTATTGATTTGTTTTCCCCTGACCAATTACACTTCAAAGGAACTAACAGACTGGAATTGGGTCATACCCTCCTGCCAATTTATGTCCTTTCTTCTAAAAAATTCTGCAGATAAGCTGGTACTGAAGAAGATGCGGTGTCAGTATGGGGAAATCATCTAAGCTTTGCTAATCCATTTTGACCAAGGTGATACATCCAGAAAGCCATCTGTTTTATGGATGTTTATGGTCTCCATAAGTGCTTACTATGAAAGGTCAAAATCAGGTAGATGTAGGTTCCATTTTAAAATGGGAATCTGCAGGGGTTTTTAAAATACTTTTCCACATCAGACTTCAAAATGGGGTCCTTCTAGTCTTCAGGACTTTCCCCACTGCCTAATTACTGCTAACGACACAAAAACATAGCCAGTGTCATGAGCATTATTTCACTCTCTGAAATCCTGGACTCACACGCACAGGCTTTGATGTACAAGCTTGGATGATGTGCAGTGTCCCAGCACTAATTACAAGGGAATTTCAAGAACAGTTTTAATTCTGTCCTTGGCTATGGTCACACACAGCTGTCATATTTCCGCACCTGTACAATCTGCTTTCTAGTGCCAAATTCTGCAAGTCCTGGCATTTGCAGATCTGAATTTCGGGTTTTATTTGCTAGCTATTAGGTTTGTTTAACCCTTGCTAGCTATTAGATTTACTTAACCTTTCCAATAACACCTGATCTGCAACATTTTTAGAAAGCTACAATACCTTAAACTGTGAGCACTGAGGAAGATAAGATGATCAGCCTGATAAGTTGATATGTAGCTCATCCAGGTGTAAATTATGTAAACCGTATATTTTTATTTGCTAACATTTCAATAGTGTGGGCAGGCATTAGGTGGCAGGACTCAGTCCCAGTGACAAGGGTTCGGTGCATTGCACTTTGAAACCTTTTGGATGGCTGGCAGTGTGGGTCCTGGCGACTCGCTGGCACTTGGCTGCACCAACCAGTGCACTGGCTGGGGATGTGGAAGAGGTTCTTTCTCTGGTTTCCAGGTCCCCTGACTTTACTACTAAATATTTTTTCATTCAGTGTTAGAACTGGAATGAACCAGATGTCTGCATTTGTCAAACACAAGTGATGGAGTCATGGACAGAATGGAGGTGAATGTCACAGCCATAGTGCAGGTGACCTGTCAGACTGATATATCCTCACAGAGAGGTAAAATTTCCTTCTGTACTGTGCCATGCAGTACAAACTGGGCAGGAAAATGCACAGTGGATCATCAAAAGAGACACAATTATGAATGTTTTGATTTGCCTGCTCCTTTAAAAAATGTGGAAATCCTTTCTCCCTGGGTTGTGGCAGCCAAGTGGCACAGGGTGACAGTGCATCCTAAGAATCTGCATCAGCGTGGGGGTTGTGCCACACCCCAGATACCATTTTTCCACCAGAAGGTTAGCACATACACTTTCACTGATGGATTAAGCCCGTTCACTGGCCTGTAGACTTGTGTGCATCATAAATAGTCCCATATTTGGTTTTGCTGACTTTTCTGCAGAGGACAGGCCAGTGTAAATGCAAAGTAGAATAGACAGAGATTATGACTCATGAGCCTTAAAATTGCAGCTGAGACAGTGACTGTAGCTGCCACACAAAGCAACATGCCCATGGATGTCAGGAGTGATAGAACAAGGGAATGATGAAGCAGGAGGAGTTGAGAGAAGCCAATCTAGGCAAGGAGGTATATAGGCATCAGTATTCTTCACATAGAGTTTGTATGTAAAACTGGAAAAATATTAAGTTACAGATCTGTATTTCCACTGGGATTTTAGTGAATCAGGCTTCTCTCCTGTGGTTTATGACAGTACCTGAAGCTTTTGATAGAACTGCAATCTGGTAATTCAAAACTGGATGTAATTCATGCACAATATAAATCTGTCAAGGGCTTTCAATGATACTATAATAGTGATAAGATAAATTTAAAATTTAAAGTACAAGTCTTTATATTCCTTATAATTGGACAAGGCACTGGCATCCATTAATTTTAATAATATATGAGGAAGATGAAAACTTGTATTTAGATGTTAGATGCACATGTAAAATCCATGCCCAGTATATTCCTTTGATGGTGAGTATCTTTTACAAAGACCATTTGTGCTAAAAAAGACAATCTTCAACCTTTTTTCAGATCTGTATCTGTTTATCCCATTGCACTTCTTCTGTGCACCATGAGATTCTAAACCATGACATATGTATTCCAGGAAACTAGAATATTTATATACAACAAACATAAAGTTAGCTGTCATCTAGCAATAAGGAAAAGCAGTAAATATCTGATCTGGAATGGGTCAGTGAGTACTTCATTGTCCTCGAGACAGATCAATAATAGCTTGTTTGCTGTATCTCTTGTCATCTTCCCTGGGCTCAATGGTGTGGTTTATTAACCTTAATAACTACTGAAACACATCCAGAAGAAACGAAAAACCTCTTCTCTAATGAAAATCTGATAGCTTATCTGTCAAGCTGTCCCATGCAAAGAGCTATGTCCTTTCTGCCCCATCCCCCAGGAAATTGCCATTAGATATGTCACAAGATTATGAACTACCACAGAATTTCATATGAGGTTCATCTTGCGACTTCTCTATACAGTGGTATTTCTCCCAATCTCAGTTTTATCTTCAATAAATTGAATCCTGTTTCTTTCTGTCTTTTATTTTTATGACTTCTTTAACTGAAGGAATTTTTCATCAGCAAAATGGAGAGTAAGTGAAAGAAAACTAGGCCCATAATGTACCTCATCACCATTCTGTTTGACTAAAATTAGATGATTATATGTATACAGAGAACAAATTCCCCATTCTCATTGCATAACTTTCAGCCCAGGAAGCAGCTCTGAAGTGCAGATTTTCCACCATTGTATAACTAAAGTTCCTAAACTAGTGATTTTCAAAGATCTTTCAAAACAGAGTTTACCTTCAGAATTATTTGGACTCCAAACCAGTAGGTAAGAGTATGGTCATAGCAGTTTTGAGATGTGAATGTTTAAGGGCTGTTTCAGAATTTCCATATTTGCAGTATTTTCTTTATCTCACTTTACATCTACAGAAACAGAGACTGTTGTCTGTTTTTATATAAAGTCTTTACTCACAGACTTTAAAGATCTGATGTTATTCGACTGTCACTAATTTGATGACCTATTCATGCCTGCAGATTTCACTCCCATGGCCATCCCTGTGGACTGTGATGTTCCCAATCAAGCACAGCTTTAGCACAGCTAAAGAGACACCAGCTGTTTCACAAGCTACCTATGTGCTTATGTGCTGCTATCAGGAATATTCAGTACTGGTGCTGACTCTTCGTGGCAGGCTTCCAGGCAAAAGCAGGATTATATTTAGAAGCTGGATTGCATCTGGTTAACTAAAAAAGCTTCATAAATACTTTTATTTTGAAAGATTTCAAAAGCTAGAAACTGCCAGCAGTTGAGTCAAGAAAACGTTTGCTGATTTTTTTTGTTCATTGCATAGCATCCAAGTTTAAATGAGGGTAATTAGCCATAATGTGCCCTTTTTGGCTGCTGTTTTATCATGGCGAGCATAAAGACTGACCGCAAAAGATGTCATGAGATTACTGTACCAGGAGCCCTGATTCCATTCTGTCAGCATTTCAAATGTTGCTACTGAGGAACATATAGATGAGTCTAAAGCTGAGGTCAAAGCAATTTGACAATAAACTTCTACAAAATGAAAACAATATTCTCTTTGTTGGCCTGTTTCTCTAGATGGGAATGCCCCAGCCTCCATTCTATTTCCTACTGGCATTATTTTTTGGAATCTCAATTCTGCCTTTGTGAATTTTTTAGGAATAGTGTAAGACTGGAAGAAGAAAACCCCATGAATGGATCTGATGTATTTTGGACAAAAGATGTTGGGGGAGGACTACAGACCAAGAAGTGGTCACTGTGACTGTCCTGATCATGCCACCCATTGTATGGTCTGGGTAAGTTAAGGTCACTCAGAAAAAAAATATCTCACTCCCCCAAAGACAAAAAGAAACCCATTTTGACTGACAGTTTTAAAGCAGTAGAGACATCTTAATTAGAAAGCATCTTGATGTGTATGAACCGGGTAGTCTCACACCAAATCTGTCCTCTTTCAGACTGACCCAATCCCTTGCTGTGCCAACACTGCATCACACTTTGCTGTAGCACTGCACTGCCAAATTGCACAGGTGAGGTACAGCTTCAAGAGTTCAGCTAAATGCAGAACACCAGAATACCCAGAGAACCCCAGGGTGTAGCACAAAGCCTTCCTCTTCAGGGCTTAGAGTTTGCAGCACAGAGTTGTGGCATGGCTTTGCCACAGGTGGAAGACTTACAGATTTTCCCTGTCCATGCAGCAGCATGTGGTGATGGGCAGCTGCAGATTGAGGCCTGAGCAGCATTTAGCCTACTGAAACTGGAGCTGCTTTCCCACTGCATCACTGTTCAGAGTGCAGTTCACTTACTTGAATGTTATTTGTCTGTAAACCCCAGCACACTTCAAATAGATCATGGGAGTAACTTGCAATTAGATAAAAATAACATTGGGAGTATTTGTTATCAACATAACATTGTTATCAACTTTAAATGATCAAAACAGGAAGGATTTGAAAAATTAACATTTAAAATAGCTCACACATCACTTCATGTTCAGAGGTTTTATTGCTGCACAGTAGCTTGTGTGTTTTAAGGACCACTTTACGCAGAGTGCTGTCCCTCGGTGCAGTTCAGTGATGGCTGAAGCACAAGGTCAGCTTCAGGCAGCTGAGACATCACAGCAGCCCTGACATGTAGGGTGTAGGGTGTAGGGAGCCTGCGAACCACTGACTGCTGCCACTCATGCACAGGAGTGCATGACTCTGTGCCTTAGAGCTCCAGGCAGTTCCTGGAGCTGCCCACTCACATGGAAATAATTTGGAAACAAAAGGTACCTGGTAGCAACAAAAACAAACAGGCAGAGGTGAATAAGAGAGGAATGAGAAGAAAATGCTAGGAGTGTTTCAGCAGGTTCCTAGCTTTGTGTGCATCTTGAGGGCATCTTCTCACTGCATGCATAACTAACTTGCTCAACAGAACCCTGCTCAGACTTCTCAAACTGCATTAGCACTTTACACCTAAGTATGGAAACCTTGCTGATTTTAAAACTTCCTCAGCTGGGGTGCTTCTATAAAACACACAGACTACTAAAAGTAATTAACTTTAAAACTAAAAATACATACTTTTTCTGTAGGAATAGTTATGAATTGCTACCTTGCTGCGGTCAGGCCAAGTGTTAGGAAGACATAGAATGATAGTTCTGCAATTCTGACTGAAATGTACTGACAATGATAATCCTTTATCATCTTATCACTGGGAAGGTCCATTTCTTACATGCCATGTGTTTAGTGCAGCATGAAGGCAAAACAGGCCTTACAATTTCTACTCCCTTCAACAGTGCACATCACAGAGTAGAGACATCATGATGATTATGACTGCTAGAAGGTCCTGGTAAACATCTAGTACGGTGGTGGTGGAAGGTGACTTCCAGTATGATGTTTGAATTATTTATCTCTTTTCCCTAAAAGCATATGTTTTCCACAACAGTAATCCTGTCACCTGAGTAATAGGAAGAGTTGAATTTCTAATCAGGCTAAAACACCTAAGCGTAAACACAGTGGTGAGTCAGACATGCAGCCCTTCAATCTATCACCTCCTAGGAACAACAGAAAAACAACTGGTGTGCTGGAGTTGTGCAAAGAGAAGACACAGGAATTTTCACCAGAGAGAGGCTCTGAAGGTAACCAAAATGGATGAGAACAAATCAACCTGTCTGGCTCCTTTAACTCTCTTCCTCAGACCACGGTTGTGGTCTGTCTGTGTCCATAGCTGGCAAAGCCCTCCTTTCTGGGACAGGGTGAATGGGTGACTTGCAAAACCAGTCACTGGTCTGACTGAGTGGAAAAAGAACAGTAGTCAAAGGCTGATGAAATCCTGATTGTTCCCTGTTAGAAAACCTCACTAGTGGCTGGATAGCCTCACAAGATGATAACTTGCTTCATTTTAGAGAGCCCTACTTGAGTGCTTTGCTGCCCTTATTTCTTGGTATTAAAGCACATGACAATTGAATCTGGAAGCTTCCTTACACTGAGAGAAGGGAAGAGCTTCCCTAGTTCTAGGGTGAGTGGCTCAGGATGGATCCCTGAAGCCACAAGCACTTCCGTCATTCAGTGAGTCAGTATCCTGTGAGGATGCCATTAATAAAAAGCAAAACATACAACCCTAATTTAGCACACATTTGGTTCTTAACAAAACCCAGCTCCATCTTTTGATGTTTATTTTTTAATGCTGAATTTTTCCCTGAGAAGAGATTCACCTATTTTTTTGAAGATAAGAGGAAACCTTCTCCCAATGCTTCTAGGCAAAAGTTGATTCACCAAATGTACCTGCAAAGTTGATCTACTTGTCTCTTTCAACTAGTATAGCTTATTCAGGTCAGTCATTAGCAAAGGCTGCCCTGAATTCAGCCAGGCATTTTTATTTTTAGTCAGGACAAAATATCCTTCAGATTTGTTGCCACCAAGAAATTTAGTCTAGATTGGAATTTAAAGAGTCTCTCTCCAGCCTAGGCAGAGTCCTTCTGCCAGATTAGTCTTCAGTAGATGAGTATTAGCTGCAGAGTTTTACCTGTGCAGAGAGCAAGGGGTTGATCTTCTGCAGTTTTTACACTGATAACTCTGGCTGGGAGGAATGGCACTATTCTGCTCACCCTCCTGATGGTTTCCCTCCATCTGACTCGATTCTACTGGGATTGTCCTACAAATATATCAGTCTTGGCTTCCCTTCTGAAGAGATTTACACTTGCTTTTTAAGTCTTTAAACTTGAAGGAGAATTTGTGCTAAATGCAGAAGGGGTTAGCTGTGTAGAAGGGCTTCTAAAAGGTTTTAGAAAGCTTTTGAGAAAAAAAAAAAAACTGCTAGCAAAAATTCAGTAGCTTCCCAACAGGAAAAATTACCGGCATAAGTGAAGGGCAGATCCCACACACACCACACTGTTGTACTCAAGCTTCTGCCCACAAATACGAAGAAAAAAACCCTTTCCAGTTGTGGAATTATGAACCAATTCTGGGGGAGGGAAGGGGGGGAAAGGGTTCACTGGTCAATATATTCCACCTTATCTTACTTGTAGCAACTGGGCAGAAAAGGCAAAAAGCAACAAAGTTCTGGTAGCACACACACACCGGTGTTTAGTGTTTCAAGAAAGAATTTGCAAAGATCCAAATGCAAGTTATTTCCCAGTTTCTGGTTGAAAGCCCACTGGAATTGGAAGGCTTGATACTGTCACGTTGTCGAAAATACCATGTTTGCTACCTTGTTTGTTACTCAAATGTTAACAACTGCATTTATGGATTTGTTTTCTACTTCATTTTTTGTTTACAGCTTGCTGCTGCATCCTGCGCAAATCCTGTAATTCATTGACTAAGAAAAGAATTGCATGGCTACAGTTTTATGGGCGTTAGGGGACTGGTAAATGGTAAAACAGTTGGGATAAGAATCAAGGCAAACAGAAGGTGAAGTCTCACATATCCTTTAACCAGTCTGGTACTAAACATGACTACCATGTCTTTCCAGTCTACTAATTCTCATATGTGGCAAGTAAACAGAAACACCCAATACTGCTATAGCAGAGTGCATGCCAAGAATGTAGCTAGCACTGGGCTTGCTAACCCCCAGCTTCCTCTAACATCTTACTGGAGTGCTCAGTGTCTGTGTACATAAAACAAAGGTTTTCCTATTTCTAAATAGGGACCTAAGCTACCTCAGCAGCCTTTGATTCTATTCTGGGACAACAGACTGATATAAGCCAGGAACTTTGCTTTTGTTTATAACAAAGAATGGTATTCACTTGAATGTATTCAGTAAATAGGCAAACCTATATAGTTATAGATTGACTGAAACCTAAATACATCCTAAAATTATTCACAATAATATACTAAAGCAAAACAAGTGTATTTGGGCAACAATTTAGCTGCCAAAATTGAACCTACCATATTAGTGCAATACCAGAGAAGGTTTTGAGATAATTTCAGACAAGATTTATTAAGTTGTAAAAGGGATTATGAAAAGATACAATCATTACATTTCATTCTTGTAGTACTAAATACTGTTTTTAAAAAACTTCTAAAGAAGATTTTCTTCTATAATGTGTAGGTTCTCAGTATTCCGAGTGTCTCACTAAGACTGTATGGTTGTCATTTAAGTCCTCACAGACTTTGTGGGAAACTCTCTCCTTTGAAATGAATATTTAGCTCTCCTGTGCTATGATGGGATTTCTTGATTTCAAACACAGGAAGGAATCCAGGGGCAAAGGGGATGAATATTTCTTGCCGTAGCAGACACTTGGAAAGAAACTTTTAACAGAAGGGCACTGACGGAAAGCATCAATTATCCCTCATAAAGCCTCAAATATGCAAAACGGATAAACTTTCTCCAGAGCACAAGAGACTGTGAAGGTTGTTCCTCCTGGCTCTTTGAAGCTGCGACCTGGCCCAAGGAATAAATGCTAGCAGCAATGCAGACAGAGCGCCCTTGTTCCTGTACTTCTCCATGTTGCAACAGTATTTGCTTCCAAGGCATTTATATGAACCTGCTCAGGTAATTGATCAAAATCAAAACTTTTTCTGACAAGTTTTTGTTTTAAGAAAACAAACACAAAACCAGAACCCAAACCAAAAGAAAAGTTTAGATCAGTTGTTCCATCTCCCATTTGCTGCATCAATTCACAGAGATAAAACAGCTATGCTACACAAGTAAGGAATGCAGGAAAATAAGAGCACATCTGTAGAGTGAAATATCACTGGGGGCTCATTGCCCATCCTAGGTGCACTTCAGAGGCTGCATTTCATACAAGCACTAATCTGGTCCTCTATCATGATCCTTATTTACCAAGACTGTTTATGGAGTGTATCTTTTAGCCTAATTTTCCACAGAGGGATGCAGTTGCAATACTCTGGAACTGCTCCCAGACAGGAATCCAAGCTTGAGAAGTGGGAGATACCCGGAAAATAATTTGTAAGGTGCCAAGCTACAGCACTCAGGTAGGCTTACCCTTCACATGTCACAGCTGAGGAAGTAATAAATGGTGGGGAGAGAGCATAGGCATGGTTTAAACTGGCCCGACACCACAAGTGAGAAGGCAGCCTTTGATTTATATTTGCTGGCTGAACAGTGCCAATTGCTTAAGGTATGACTGGCCCTTGCTGGGCTTTGATGCCCTTTTACTGAAGATTTTTCCTTCCAGTGGCAAGGAAAGTGTGGGTGTTGCTCGTTTGCCTCAGCAGAACAAGGATGACCTAGTTTAAAATGCTAGGAGAAGTGTTTTGAACTAACCTGGCTTACCCAGCACTGAGGCAGCAAAAAAGTGCCCTCGTGGGCTCCCCTCTGGGCCCTGCTCTGTGGGCAGTGACCTGCAGAGAGGTGCTGGGATATTTTGCACAGGTCTGACTACCTGATAAATGAACATGTCATAAACTGTGACTTCAGGGTTTGCAACTACAAGTTTACTTCACACACTTGTCTTCATACAGGCTTCCTGCGTGAAGGCAAGGAAAATGTGTTCACAGTCTGACTCAGAAGATGAGAAAAGCTTTCATTTCTTTTCATGTTTTTTCTTATGCCTACCTACTGTCTTTATCCCTTAACTGATTCCAAGCTTTTTGATAATTTTTGTCTGTCACTTCACTGTTTTTCTTCCAGTGGATATATTCATGTGGTAAAACAATGCGCTTGTACAGCACAAGTCTCTTTTTGTTGGTATCTTCTGTAAAAACTATATTCCAAGCTGATAAACAGAATTTAAATGAATAGGTTGCAAGTAAGATTGTAAGAGAATACCAACTGGATTAAAAGATGCTGGTGACAACTAAAGGCAGCAACAATCTTAAATGAGATGAAGGGTCAATGAAGCTCAGAACACCAGGACTGAGCTGCACAAAGGGAATAGGTTGCCACCACGAGCAGTGATGCTGTCTGAGGGGTCCAGAAGGAAGCAGGTCACTTCATGATATGAAGGATGGAGGGAAGAGACAGACAAAGGGTTGTAAGCACTGAAGAGAAAGGTTCTGCAAAGGGGCTGAGTAGAATTCAGGAAATGGGTAAAAACTTGCAGAGTTAAATAGCTATCTGTCTTCATATGTGTGCTGCCAGATGTTGAATGAGGAGGTGGCTCTGTGACATTGGGAAAAAAGTCTGGAGTCTGTGAAATCATATATTGAAATCTTGTAATAGAGAACATTTTCTTATGTGGAAATTAAAACTTAGAATCTCCGAGGTGGAGGTAACTGAGTATAAGCACACATACTTAATGGCCTTCACCAGACCCTAAGCTGGTAGTGCTAAATGTGCAGTCATATGGCAATCCAGCTCCACGGTATCAGTTTTGGTTCTGTACATCCCAAATAAGAAATGGGCATTCCTCAAAACTGGTGGGAGAAAATTGTGGTCTGTGCCAGCAGTCTGCCTGTACACTGTCACCCATTACAGAAACATTTGTCCATGCCCAACATCCTGTCTACAAAAAGTTGGTTAGCTAAAACCTGACATGAGCTGACAAGTGCAATAGCAGCCCCAGAGTGGGGGTAAAACTCCTCTTTTGGAGTAAGCTAAAAGAAACAGAAATTCTCATCAGAAATATAGACCATAAGCAAGCCTGCTCAAAAATGATGTGTGCCATGGACAAAGACACCAAGGGGAACAATCTGAGAGCAGATTTTACAGATAATACTGAATGAAATGAGGCCTGGAACCGTGAACAAAGAAACACTACCTCATTTTGGTGAGTAGAGAATGTTAATTTAGGTTCCATTTAATCAATAAGATTGAATTAACTGAATATATCATTTAATTATTTGACTGAAATCAATCCACATGCCTTAGAGAAGGGACCGTTGTGCTGTGGGTAAGGCAGATAACCTACTTCAGTGCCATCAGTAGGGAAAAGAAAACTCCTCCAGAGGGTGAAAAAAGCTTTTGTGCAATAAACCTGTCAGGCATGCAAAATATAAAATCACTAAGTTCAATGATACCACTGTGGAAAAATGGCAACTAAAAATAAGATAAGAAAAAGCAAAGCATCATGCACATGCAATGAAAATTCATCATCCTTTCCAAAAAATCATTGAATATAAAGCTTTTAGCATAAAGATTCCCCACACAGATCTTGTGTTAAGGTTTGGGCAACAGAAGTAGCCTCTGCTTATTGAAAAGAGAGCAGGATTTGTGAAATGCATAGAAACTATCACCATGGACAATCAGATGCAGTGAAGATAAGGACTTGCTACAGCCCAATCAATTTGGTTTCAAACACATTTACTTATAACCCTGAGGGCACCGCCAGTCCAGACCATCCCTGCCCACTCCCAGGGGCTCCCCTTACCTCCCCACGGCCCAGTGCCCTTGGCTGGGGTGGTGGGATGGGCCCTGAATGCCAGGCCCTCCCATCACCCACCCAGGGTGCCCCCAGCTATCTCAGCCCCAGGACCCACCAAACCTCGGGTGGCCCTGACAGTTTTCGAGGATGAAAATTAGGGAAAAGTTCCTTTTAAAAAGGGGCATCTAGAATTTGACCAAGTGTGCTCAAAGCAGTGAATGAGTTAACCATTTGTTGAGATGCAATCATGTCTACAGACTTTGTAATATATGCAATAAATCTTTTTAAAAGGTTCTTTTTAAAAGGCCCTAAAAATTGCGGAAATTCCCTGTGAAGAAACACAGCTCAAGGGAAGTATATGATTTATAGATAACTGGTAAGTTGGTTTTGCCTCTGGAGGAGAAATGGAAATCTGCATGCAATGGGATAGAGTTGTTGATAGAGACAGGAGTAATTTAAATCTGTTTTAAAAGCCCAGGGTCTTACAGAACCTCCAGTTGCTAAGAATAATTTGGGATCTAAGGAAGGAAGAGATGTCTGTTTTTGTCAGACACTTTGGTCAGATATGGACTTCAGCAACTACTGGGGGAGGGAAAAAAGGTCAGAAAGACTGGGTGAAGATGAGCCCTGGCCCATGAAATGCAGCAAATGTAACTGAGGGATACTAAAATAGTCTAACAGACCAGCTGAGAGCAAAGCCAACCTAGCAAATGCCAAAGCTGTGCTGCATGGAGCCAGAGAGGGGCTGGAGCAAGGAAAGAGACCCAAGGACCAGAGACCTCACCACCGACCACCTGCACAAGAGGGTAAGATCTTCACAGCCTCTGAGGTGTCTCATCGGGGAGGTGGAACCAAGCTTTTGGTCCATTCCTGGTCCTGACTCGAGCTGAAAGCTGAGCCGGCATGCATGTGAGCAGCTTCAAAAGGACATAATTTACCTTAGGCACACAATCAGTGAAGGAATTTCTACCGATTAAAAGAAAATCGGAGCTGCGTAGAACTGGCCAAGTCTCCAGATGTTCATGGAGCTTTGTACACTATGTCTGTGGGGTTTTCCAAATTCCAAAACAATTGCATAAAATGAGTAAGAGATTAGTTTAGGGTCATTTTCAGAGGAAAAAGAAACACCATGTTTCAAACCCCCTTTACTATGAAACACAGATGCTAGTGCTTAAACTGTGAGCAGAACTGATGCAAAAAGACATAGAAGGAGAAAAAGGAAGAAGTTTGTTGGAGTGACTGTTCCCCTCTGCTCCCAAAACCCCTTTTCCTGGATCCTTCCTGCAACTTTTCAGTTGTTCTAAATCTTAACAAAGTCTTAGGAGTTTAACAACTCTTTTGCAATGCTTGCCCACCACAAGAGAATACTCATTCTTTCTGCAATGTGTTGTTAAGTTGCATAAAACTGATCCTATTCTATTGCTAATGTTTTCTTTAATTTACTGAAATTCTCATTGAAAAAAAACACAGGCCCCTTTTATTGGATGACTGGTTCAAAGTTTTCATGAATTCCTACACCAGTTGTGTTTCACAGACCTGAGTACAATGCAGTAGCCAGATGTGTGCGCTACATTCCAATAACATGGTGTCAAACAAAGTATTCAATCAGAAGTCAAAATAATTTAACAAATGCCTCCAAATCTGACTCAGCCCTTGCCAAACTAGGGCTTTTATAAGAGGGGAAGCTTTCTGGCACAGTGATTGTGGAAAAAAATCCTGTTTCCCTGGAGTAACTTTGAAAGTACAGTAGTTTGGAATAGAGTTACAGAGCTCCCACATTGGAATTTATCCCTTAGCCTAAATCATTATTATGCTCTAGATTCTAACTTCTGTGTGAGCTGATATCGTGTAGACAGGTGAATTCAGGTGAAATCCTTTGCAAATCTTGAATTTCAGAGCAACCATAGAAAGGTACAACCTGTTTACCTAGGAGTAGAGATTAGGGGCGTGACAAGAGAAGTGAACCCCAGCAGCCCTCAGGATGCTGCAGAGTGTTCAGCAGGATGTCTCCCAGCTGGGCTTGGCAAACTGCAACAGGGATGCTGCTCAAGGGCTCTGTGCTGTGCTAACAGCAAGCTGGAAACTGTTTCTGCTTTTTCTGCCAGAAGCCACTGTCACTGGCCATGGGAAGGTGAGCTGGGGAGAGCTGGCTGGTCTCTAGGAGCTGGCCATGTCCAAGGCAGTTGCTCTCTGCCTGAAAACTTGCCCCCACCTTTTTTCTGTGCGATGGGACAGGCAGCCACAGCCCCCATGTAGGTTCTAACAGGTACTTGTTTGGCAGAAAGTCCCCCTTGTGTTGGTTTGTCCCAGTGCTAACCTTGATGGCATATCAGTTTTCATGGATGTCACTGTGTGAATCTCCAAGACCAGCATAATCCCGTTTTGGACATGACCTATCTCAAAGCCAAACATCTTTTACCTGCTCTCCTCCTTATTCAGATAATTTTTGGTTTTTGACACAAAGATGAAACAAGAAAGCTTTTCCTTGTGCAGTGTATGTATTCTTAAACTTGCTTTTTTTTTTAGTGGTGCTTGTGGTCTCTGTGTTGGCCATGATACCTTAAAAAATGAGGATTGCAGACTCATGATTATTTCGACTATCAACGGCTGGTCTCCTTTATCTCTGCTCACATGCTCCAGCTCCCAAACCAGTATTAGGGTTCTGCCTGTGACAGAAAAGCAGGATAATGTATTTGCTTTCTTTCTGGCTGTGACTTTTTTGTACATTTCTTTCTGCAACGTGAAAGAAATAGGCCAGTATCTGCAAGATTTTCCTTTGCTGCATTTCATACTACAGGGTCAGCGCAAAATTATGAACAAGATATGTCTCCAAAGCCTGAACACTTTAAATCTGCTTTGCAGAAACATAAAGGACTGGAAAACTATATAAAAGAGGGCCATTTTCATTTGCAGTGATGTCTCAGTGCGTGGCTGCTGCAAGATGTGTTTAGCAAAGGAACACGGATAAGGCTGAGGAGAGCTCGTCCGCAAGTTTGCTGCACATTTACCTAAGGGCTGCCCGCCCGCAGCAGAACCCTGCAGGTGCGTGTTCTTTAACCACCTCCGGCAGCGCCTCTCGCCGGATGGCGGAGCTTTGCACGGCTGTGCGCTGCCGGGCACGGGAGCGGAGCCGCCCCCAGTCCGGGGCGAGC